>OU015497.1:186107159-186382508 GCA_907164885.2 Dolomedes plantarius
AGCAACTGCGTTTTCTATAAGCGGGCAGAACGGAAATAATGCAGTCAGTCATTCAATAGATTTAAACGTGTAATAAAGCTAGTGAATCTTTTGAAGCTGAAAAAAAGAGAATTAACTTATACAGAACGCAAGTTCCTTTTGCTGATTAAACTTATTTATTCAGGAATTCTCGAAGAGAGAATAAGAATGCAAAAAGCGTTTGATGTAACGCGAATAGCAATCAAGAAAACTCTTATTTAAATCGCTTTCTTTTCGGGAAGTACTTTAAATTGGTTACATTGAAAAACGAAAATGACGATTCATTTCTACATCAAGTTTACAGAAAAACAAATATTGGCTATGTGACAGGAAACCAAATGCTCGCTTATCTTGCTTAAACAAACATTAATTCTCTACCAGGATAACGTATGGGCTTCATTTGTTTTGCAGTATAGTTTTTTACATAAAAGGTCTAATGCAAATGAAGAAAATTAAATTTCTACAAAAATAATCACGCCGAATCCGTCTGGTGTGAACAATGCAAACTTGTCCTAGCTTTCTGTCTCCGATGATTAAGAGAACTGCATTGATACCTGTTTTATTATAAATAATCGATAAGTAATATTATGTTTCAGTAAAGAATTTTTCAGGAATCAATTTGTTTTTCCTCCACATTTACATTTTAAAATACATATCAATCTTGTGTAATGAATTTAAGCCTAAGGCATCAGAAAATAGCTTTTTGAATTCAAAGCAATTGTCACGGATTCTTCAGGCCTTCAGGACGTTAAATGCAATTCTCTCGACTATGGAGTTGAATAATAATAATACAGTGTACTCTTGATGATCCGTGTGTGAATTATCTAGGCAGAAATAATCAGAAATCTGAATTCAAAATAATATTAAATTTATCAAAAACTGCTTGCATATTTCTTTAGACATACATATAAAAATAACAAGATCTTTAATTCGCCAGTTTTCTATGTATTGAGAAGATTTTTATTTGATGAAGGATACGATAATGTATTAAAATAAGACTTCTTTAACTTCTTGAGAAAATTCATATCATGTTATATATATATATATATATATATATATATATATATATATATATATATATATATATATATATATATATGTATATGTATATATATATATATATATATATATATATATATATATATATATATATATATATATATATATATATATATATATATATATATATATATATATATATATATATATATATATATGTATGCATGTATGTATGTATATATATATATGTACGTATATATATTATGTATATATATCTATATATATATATATATATATATATATATATATATATATATATATATATATATATATGTATATATATATATATATATGTATATATATATATATATGTGTGTGTGTATATATATATATATATATATATATATATATATATATATATATATATATATACACACACACACATATATATGAATGCAAAATAACTTCATCACTATACAACCAATCAGTATGTATCCTTCTACTGCAAGAATTGTTTTTTTATGCCACATTCCTATAATTGCCATACACTAATTGTTAATTTGTAAATCCTTTTCTGATGACAGCTGCACCAGGCTTGAAATAAAAACTATGTTGGAGACAATTCATTGAAACGGAAAGTTGAGAAAATACTTTTTACAAACTAAAAATAATTATGAATAGTATGTTTATACTTATCATGTTCGATTAATTAAACAAGAGGAATAACGTTTGTCATACAAAGAAGATCATAAAAGTGTATTTTATGAGCCAAAAAAAAAGCGAAAACCAGAGGTCAAGCTAGTGAAATATTTTTTTTAGAAGTATATTATATTTATGCTTGCAATGTTTACATATATTACCACACAAACGCACTTTTTATTTTATTCCCCATTTTACTTGCAAAATATTGAGAAATGATTTGTACTATGAAAAAATGGCATATAGAAAATCGGAACTTTGCTCATACTGTGTTATCGGGCTGCGTTATCGAGCAATTTTAGTACTAACAGTTGCCATTACCATAAAATTGTATGAAACTTTATGATGTGAATGACAAATTGAAATTTCCTATACATAAGACAGCCCGTAAAATTTTCTATAGTTCCATCGGTTTTAACATTGAGGTAATGAAAAGAATATTTTCAGCAATAAATAATGCTGCCTAGAATATCTCTTCTCTAAATAGATTTTAAGAAATTTGTTCGTTTTTTGGAACCATAAATTTAACTTTTCTGAAACATTATAAATAATTTTGGGAATGATTTTTAAAGGTTTTATTAATCTATTTTTTCTCATTTAAAGCGTAAAATTTAGAAAATACCTTCTACTGCAAAAAATATTCTCTACATAGCAATGGATAATAAATAAATTACTGCCTTATATCCGAGTAATGTTCATAAATTTAGATTTTCAAAATGGGACATCCAGCGTATTTCTTACTGTAGAAATATCATTTTGAAATATTTTTCCATAAAGGTTAATTTTTATAAATTTGTATTTAAATATAAATTAGCTAAAAATTAAATTTAGTAAAACTTATTTTTATTCACTTTATATATTTTAAAAATAAAATCCATGAAATTAGGAATTACTTTTATCATAATGGAAAACTATTTTAAATATCCTTTCAAATGAAGATCGTGTGTATCGGGTAAAAATATCAATCTTCAAAACGCAAACATCCTTTCTATTTTTGTACTCTAAGGAAAAATTTGAATGCAACTCAAAACCATGCAAGATTCCTTTGCTGTTTGTGATTTCTGAACTTATTTTTTTTAATTATGAATTTTTATTTTCGTTATAGACATCATAAACAATTCTTCATTTTCTGCTGAAACCTGCACACTGCCTAAAAATAGCAGTTTGCCCATCATAAAACCCTTTATTGACTTGCACTATCATAAATATAGTCAAGAGTTAGGTATAGCTAGCAATCTACTGATAGAGAGATGTAAAATATCTATAGAATACCGCTTATTACTCGTATTTAAACCTCTTTCTAAAAACAAGTGAATATTTTAACACAATAATCACGAAAAAGAACCACAATCGCAAAATTATATTTTGTTTATTTATGATGCATTTTCCAGAAAAGTCAATAACAACTGTTAAATATGAATTTGAAATTTCTTTAAGGCGGCTGTTGACTAACGCTGTTGGATTCACTCACCTCAATGTTTAGCTATGGAGGAAATGTGTCTAGGAATTGTTCACTTGGATTGAAAAATTTTAATTGTACACCGTAATAGAGGAAGAAATTTTACACGTTGGGGCATGTTTCGCTTTATTTTAAATGGCAAATAATATTTTAAAATTTAAATTATTCGAGGGAAATATCTGATGTAGTGTGTTTTAAACACTCGTCCATTCCATTGGTGGACGAAATTTATAAAATGAATCCTGTTGCAAGGTGCAGAAAAGTTCAGGCTATCTGAAAATGCCATTTTTATTGGATTATCGGCCATTTATGTAGCTGTCAACAGTAGACACATTTTTTCCATAGTTTAACACTGGGGTCGGTAAATCCGATAGGGTTCGTGCACGGCAGCCTTAACGTAGATTATGAAATAAATTTGTCTATTGTAACAGATGATTGCCAGGTAATATAATTTCAGTTTAAAAAATTGTTTTTTTTTAAACTTACAATGGTATGACTATCCTATAAGCATAAAAAGGCAACTGTGACAAATGGGAATTTTCTTCATCACCAAACATGAAAGCATCATCAAAGTACCCGTTGAGTTATTAATTACCTGAGTATAAGCGGTCGGTTCGAATACCTAAGTCACTGTTTGCCGCCCTATTGGACAGTGATTATGATTTTTTCAACTGAATAAAATTTTCACAGGAAATTTATAAATTTAATATAGTTTTAATAAAAAAAAGTGAACGTGTTATTAAATTTGCAATTTTGAGCGTAACATATCACTAAAAAATTCAATTTGCTCCTTTTGTATTTCTGTTCAGGCATTAAAATAAGTACTCACTGCAAAATATTATGGTAAATAAAAGAATAAAACATCTTTGTTTGATTGTATGTATAGTAGAAACTTCTCACTTAATTCAAAACTGAATACTATCCTACTTCAAAAACATCACCAGTCGATGATTTTTAACTTTAGAATGTGTATGTCATCATGGCATCTCGGCTCTCAAATCCGCAAGAAAATTGCTGACTGATGCGTTTGAATTATTTTAGCCCATTTACCCATCAGACTTTAGAAAAAAATCACGATGATATATAGACATCGATTTCTGGATGTACATTTTAATGTCTTTTACCGTCGCTCTTAGAGATCTATGGGACTGCATACATTTGCGACTTCAACCATGTACTATTAAATGACCTCATCAATTAAAGTTTACCAAGCCCTTGTAGGAGAAATGACATTTACTGTTCATGAACATTTAGGATTTTTATTAGACTGCAAAAGAGAGTTTTTGCATTGTGTAGAGACTTTCCTTTATGTAGTTATTTTATGTTTTCCAATAATGTTTTTTACACGCAAAATATCGTCGGTGGCATCGACCCAAAGACATTCCTTTGAAGACGATCGATCATCATTACAATGGTCATCATCAGATAGTACTTTAATATCTCTCCCAGGGGATCCTTATAAATATTTTAGTTTCCTAAGAAGAGTTTCTTGGCTAATAAAGATGAAATTAAGCATATCTTAATTTAATCTCTATTAGACAAGTGAAGGGGATTTTTGCCATCTACGAACCATGCATTTTATTTGACTAAAGGGTAAGAAATCTTTTAAGGGGACTAACGACCCTTAAGTCGAAGAAATAAGGCATATTTTCATACTTTTTGACTCTTTGTAATTATTTCAATTTACTCCCAATTTTTCCAAATTTTATGTACATGATAAATTGATATATTTATTTTAATAAACAAATTTTCAACTCTAAAATAATTTTAATAATTATTTTTAAAATGCTTTAGATATACCTTGATTTTTAAGTATTTTTATTGTATACTGGTTTGCGCGCAGAACTATGAAATTAATTTTGCACTTAAATGTAAAATTCCTGTTTAATATTCAAATTAAATAATCCAAAGTACAATTGAACATAAAACATTCGACATTAAAATATTTTTTCAATTTTTTTAAAACTGCTCAAAATATAATTAAAATTTCCTTAAATTATTACATTCATTTACCCCTGTAAAAATAACAAAATGTGCAGTGATTGTAATAATTCTAGTTCAGACGCAATAAAATAACATGATTATGCAGTGATAAAATTTCACGGAATTATGTTTCATAGTTTTTGAGATATCAGTTGCGGAATGATGCAAAATTCCATTTTGAGAAAAATGAGTTTAAAATTTTTCTTACCATAAACTTGATCAGTAATTAAATATTTAGAATATCAATATCTCCGGAACTAAGCGGAATATTTTCATGCGTTTTCTTTATTTTGTTCAGAAACGATCAGGCTTTAACATATATTTTTTTCAAAAAATCTAATGTTTTAAAGATTTAAGAGTAGTGAGTCCCCTTAAGGACACTAAGATGTTTCTAGATAAAAGTAAAAATATTTGGACTTACTAGATATTTAATGGGAATGACTTGTATTTAAGCTCTGACTTAATCACTAAAATACGATTCAATTTGACTCCGAAATTTTAAGTCTGCTTTAATTTTTGCCATTTAGGTCAAAATTACTTTACATGAGTCATTTCTCCCTTATTATTCCAACACTCGAATTCTTGTAAACGAATATGGTAGAGATTATCTAAAGCACATTATAAATTGGCAAGCTGCTATGCAGTTTAATAAAATATTATTGTGCGATTTCCGCACATATTATGCATTGAAAATATGCATGCACATTTACGTTTCGATTTTTTTGCATATTGAATGCAATTACGTTCTCTTATATCTTGCTAAAAATAATTCTTGTCATAGATATAACTAAAAATTGTTTCCATTGAAAAGATAAAGTTTGTGTTTGTTACTTTATTCAACAATCACGGGGGAAGGAATAAAAATTGAATTACTCAGTATGAAAAAAAAGCTCCATGGATTTAACTAGGTGGCTTTTATTTCCGTTTGGAACCATTGTCCGTTTACATTTCCCATTACCCTCTGGAAATAGCGACAATGTTGTATAAAAAGGTATATTTCTCAATATTGCATGGAATGCTTCTTTAGGAAATACAGAATTTGGACGTACAGCCCGTTATAAGACTTTCTTGTCAAATTTGTAGACGCACTCAATACATGATTGCTATCTCTCTCTCTCTCTCTCTCTCTGTATATATATATATATATATATATATATATATATATATATATATATATATATATATATATATATATATATATATATATATATATATATATATATAAAAGTCTACACAAAAGAAATTAATGTACAAGACCGTAACTACACAGATATAAGAAAATAGGAAGGAAAAGCATATCAGATATGAAAGTCTTGTGGTTGATGACCGGGAGGAGTTGTGACCTCCCTCTCCGGTTTAACTCAGTTTTATGCCGGGCAACACTCCCGGGGGTCAGGTACAAGACTAAAACCTTAAAATGATATAAAAGAACAAAATAGACTAAAGAACAGAAATAAGAATTGAAAATCAAACCTATAACATCAAAAAAAAGCAACACGACACAAAGAAACCAGCCTATCCCCCACCCGCATCACAGCCATTTGCGTTATTTAACATATAGTCCAGTCAAATTGTGTTTTTCGGAGGAAAATTTTGGGGTAGTTTTGATTTCTTTCATTTTATATGTTTTTTGGGGTGCTGAATCCGAATCTGAGGTTTGTTAACAAAATTTCGTGACGCAACATTGAAAGAAATGCAAAAAAAGGTAAAAATTTCCATTTTTTGGCGGTTTTTTGCTTATAACTCGGAAACTATCAACTTTTCGTATATAACTCCATTTATCAAAATTAAAGTACATAAAATTTCCTACATATTTCACTATTTAGGTTTTTTTTCTCCGACGGACCATTTGGGCTCAAGCGCTATTTGAAAATTGGCGTATTTCGGCTGTCTCCACAAAAACCCACTTTTTCCACTCCAAAATTCTAATTTATTATTAATGGCTGTCAATTAGTGAATTCCTCCCAGTTCTCTGCACATACCTTATTTAGATCGTATATGTAGAGGTACAGGTAATTTTTTAAAAAATAAAATAATGTTCAAGTTATTTAAAGAAGTCCGAAATTGTACAAATTAGTTGTAATTGTTACAAAAAAGTTGAAATTCCAAAGAAAAATCTTGAAAAATTATATTACATTTTATTATATTGTATTACAATACACATGATCATATATTACATTATTATATGAGCCGTTGTCGTTTAGAGGGTCCTGGCTGAGGTTCTTCGAAGGCGGCGAGTCCTGGCACAGGTTCGGGTTGTTCTGTCGTCAGAGTCGGGGCTTGTTCATCTGGAAAATGAAAGAGGTGGTGCGAAAACAACAACTTGTGATCATATCTTAAGGAGAGATGATTGATTACGAAATAGATTGTGAGATTAGACATACCTTTCGCATCATGTAAGCGTATTTCTTCAGTCTGTACCCATGACGTGAAAGGTGCTGTATACGTCGATTGTATGTACATTAAAATCAGCATTATCGTACACCTGCTGTGAAAAGCATGGCTGGTTAACTTTCAGCGGATCGCTGCTGACAGCTGATGCTTCCAGGCGGACAGCCTATGTGTAAGTCAACAAAATCCCAATGAGGAAACCACATCGACTAATTTCCTTGAGCCGCACTTCTTGTACAGAAACACTTCCAACCCTACGAGGACTGGTGAAATGAATGATCTGGGCCTCACTACTGCTACAAGACTATGAGCCAGTGCTATGTTCTTCTTCTTCCACATATCATGGTCCCCACGTTTTTTGTTTAGTACAACTGTTCCCATAAATGTACGGAGACTTTCAGGAATGAGTTCCTCATTTCCTTCCAAAGATTTATCAGGTGAGGGGTACTGTGCGGTCTCATAAACCTGGCTCCGGATATCCTCAACAACAATTGCAGCAGCCGTCTTAATAATCCGGAGTCTTTCCTCTTGTTCATTTTTAACGCCTGCTGGTACCAAGCATCATTTAAAATTTTATACCCTGTGTTTTTGAAACACACTACCAGCTTCTTGTTTGGAGAAAAGGTCATTATTATATCGCTTCCATATTTTTTGAGTAGATGAGCTTTAACTGTCTTTATGTCAGGACGATAATCATCCTTGATTTGGTCCACCAACTCGTCTAGCGTAAACTGACATTCTCCATCACTATTCTCAAGATAAGTGTAAACATATTCCATTGCTGCTTCAACATGATTGGCGAATGGACCCCTTTTTCTCTTCTCTTGAATTTTTGGGAGATTGTACAATTTTCTCATGCATAAACTATGATACTGACAATCAGAAACCACCAAGTCTGAGACAGGCAAAAGACGTTTGATTATGGCTTGTCCATACTCATCACCACGTTCTTCTGCCATTTTTATGATAGTTTCCTTGACTTTCAAAATTCGAACCTGATACACAATATTATGATTGGTTTTCTTTTTTCTTTGTTGTTCTATAAAGTCAGGTGTTATGACGAGGCCACACATAAAACAATGAGTTTTGAAATTGAAATGCGCTTCAGTAGAACGTCTTTTGACTTACTCTCTACCCTGTTCTGCCTTCTTCAAATGAGCTGCAATCATTCTTTTATTAATGCAGTTTGTACGACATCGCTCATGAACATCAACTGCAGATTTTTTACGTAGCTGAACATACTGACCATCCTTCCTCTTCTTTCTTGACTCGATAAACGTTTTCAAACCTCTTTGCCGCACCGTTATCACCTTCTCTACGTTATTATCCAGCACTTCATCACAAATAAAACACACATTTGAAGCCATTTTTAACACTACGCGTATATATAACTTTTGAATCGTGTTGTCGTTGGATTCTAACACTGAACTACTTTCCTTCGCACTGCCACTGGTAGGAATCGGATGGCCGGTGTTTTTATTTTTTGTTTTTTTTTTTGAGGGGGGAGGGGAGGAAACCTCGTGAACAATATGAAGGGACTTGAAACTGGGTCAACACCCCTATATCGGATATAGGGGGTGTTGATTGGGTACGCATGTACACGGTGACGTAGTTGGCCTTGAAGGAATCGAATGGAAGGAAAGAGGGCTTTTAAACCAAACGGGGCAGTTATAAAATCATTTGGTGAGGCTAGCCGAGAATAAATTACATGAAAAGACGTACAAGACGAAATTATATTTGCACAGAATTTAAATACAATGTGATTTTGAAAATCCTACATTGTATTGGAAGGAGGAATTAAATGACAGCCTTTAATGATAAGTTTTGGAGTGTAAAAAGTGGGTTTTTGCGGAGCCAGCCGAAATACGCCAATTTTCAAATAGCGCTTGAGCCCAAACGGTCCGTCGGAGAAAAAAACCTGAATAGTGAAATTTGTAGGAAATTTTATGTACTTTAATTTTGATAAATAAGGTTATATACGAAAAGTTGATAGTTTCCGAGTTATAAGCAAAAAACAGCCAAAAAATGAAACTTTTCACCTTCTCTTGCATTTTTTTCAATGTTGCGTCACGAAATTTTGTTAACAAACCTCAGATTTGGATTCAGCACCCCAAAAAACATATAAAATAGAAGAAATCAAAACTACCCCAAAATTTTCCCTCGAGGGCCCCTTTTGAGCACAAATTGACTGGACTAATACACTCATTCAACCAAGTAGAGAAGCGCATAATGCGGTTACAGTCATTTAGGTTAAAAAATCCGGTTAAAATAGAGTTCAAAAAATAAAATGGAAAACCTTGTTCACTTGCCACTAGCATGAATTTGTTAATTTTTATGTCCACAAAAACATCAAGCGTAATGTCATTATAAATTATTTATTAAGATGTTATAGATTACATTCAAAACAAACTGAAATGGACATAAAAATTAACAAATTCATGCTAGTGGCAAGTGAACAAGGTTTTCCATTTTATTTTTTGAACTCTATTTTAACCGGATTTTTTAACCTAAATGACTGTAACCGCATTATGCGCTTCTCTACTTGGTTGAATGAGTGTATGTTAAATAACGCAAATGGCTGTGATGCGGGTGGGGGATAGGCTGGTTTCTTTGTGTCGTGTTGCTTTTTTTTTATGCTATAGGTTTGATTTTCAATTCTTATTTCTGTTCTTTAGTCTATTTTGTTCTTTTATATCATTTTAAGCTTTTAGACTTGTACCTGACCTCCGGGAGTGTTGCCCGGCATAAAACTGAGTTAAACCGGAGGGGGAGGTCACAACTCCTCCCGGTCATCAACTACAAGACTTCCATATCTGATATGCTTTTCCTTCCTATTTTCTTATATCTGTGTAGTTACGGTCTTGTCCATTAATTTATTTTGTGTAGACTTTTATATCAGTTGTATAGTAACTGGTTTGGTGACAGCAAGGCTCATCAAATCATGATTACTGTTTTTAGTTTTTAGCTATTAAGGTGATTATTTATTAGTCACTTTATATTTGACACTTATATATATATATATATATATATATATATATATATATATATATATATATATATATATATATATATATATAGTAACCGGAAAGTAAAGGACCCATAAAGTAACCGGACAATTTTTTATAAATAAGAAAAATATTACTCACCTTCAAATAAATTTATCTCCTTCAAAATAATCGCCAAAGGAGTCTATATAATTTTTCTAACGTCTCTTCAAGTCATCGAAACACTGTTTATAGGCGTTGGAACTAACCGTTTGCAAAATACGCGTAACATTTGATTTAATGTCGAGACGTTTTCAAATCTTTGTTCTTTCACAGCCATCTTAAGCTTCGGAAAAAAGAAAAGAATCAGCTGGCGATAAGTCGGAAGAATATGGTGAGTGATTTATCTCTGTAATTGAAGGGGTAGCAAGATATTGTTGTACAGAAATTGCTGCATTTGGCGTAGCATTATCGTGTAAAAGAAACTAATGCCAAGAATCAAACGGTTCACTCCTAACTTGCCTTATCCTGTTTCTTAATCGAAAAAGCACCTCCTTGTAAAAATGCTGATTAATTGTTTGATTTTCAGGAACAAATTCGTGGTGAATAAGTCCTTTGTAATAAAAAAATACAAAATCCAAGAAAGGGCAGATATTTGATAACGTCTCGGATATTAAATCAAATGTTCGCTTATTTTGCGAACGGTTAGTTCCAAAGCCTATAAACAGTGTTTTGAAGACTTGAAGATACGTTGTAAAAATTGTATAGACTCATTTGGCGATTATTTTGAAGGAGATAAATTTATTTGAAGGTGAGCAATGTTTTACTTGTTTATAAAAAAATGTCCGGTTACTTTATGGGCACACCTTGTATATATATATATATATACATACGAGCCCGCTTAATGGAATAGCCAATTTGCCACGAAAAATTATTCTAATAAGCGGGATATTCCATTATCCGGGATCACATTGACACGCCCACAATGTTTAAAGTTACAGTTAAACCTAGAAAGCATTAAAAATTACCTAAACCATAGGCATATTTAAACTATTATAATTAAAAAACAATTATTAATTAAAAGTAAGAAACCAATTAAACACATTAAAATTTAGAAAATTGATGAAAAATGAGCTAATTTTATTGTAGAATATACAAATTTCCCTTAATTTTTTGGAAATAATTGCAATGTTACTTGCTTATTTGTTGCTAAAGAAGTCGGATATTTTAGACTGTTTACTGTTCTGTGAATGCAGCAAATCTGTTATTTGATTTTCTAGTTTATAAAATAAATGAAAGTCTGCATTTGGCTTCGTTTCCAAGAAACGTCTTATAATATCACAAGCGTTATTAACTTCAACATGTGACGGAAACTTTTTAATAGTACATTCTTCATCAAATTCATCTTCATCGACTTCGCTTTGATCAAATTGAGGGTCTGAAGTTTCACCACATTCTACCAAGTCATTGTCGAAGTTTACAAAATTGGAAATATTTTCTTCTGTCATTCCTTCTGGTGGTAAATCATTTGCGTTTGTAATTGATTCATCATTTAATTCATCATTTGTTACGTGTGTTGAAAATTTACATTTTACGAAACAACTTTTTATTGCGTCAGAGGAAATATTATTCCAGGATTTGTTCATCATATGAACAGCTGAAAGAATTGAAATTTTCTAATAATTTTACTAGTTGAGCTATTGATAGAAAATCCACTAGTATCATCTATACAAGCTATGATCTTTTTAACAATTTCTTTTCTATAATTCCTCTTAAAAAGTGATATAATTCCCTGGTCCATTGGCTGTAAAATAGCTGTAGTATTCGGAGGCAAAAAATGAAGAGCTACATTTTCTAGTCTTACGTCGACTTTATGGGCTTGACAATTATCGATAAAAAGGATAGCTTTTCTTTTCATCTTATTCATCTCATTGTCAAATGACACTAACCAGTTTTGAAAGAAATTAGCAGTCATCCAAGCTTTTGAATTCGCTTCGCATTTAACTGGAAGGGATTTTACACCTCTAAAACATCGTGGGCTTATGGATTTCCCGATTACAAAAAGAGGCATTCTATGACTGCCGTCAGAATTACTACAGCATAAAACTGTCAGTCTGTCTTTCGGGATTTTTCCTCCAACAACTTTTTCGCCTTTTAAGCACAAAGTCCCATCAGGCATTGCTCTGTAATAAAGTGCAGTTTCGTCACAATTATAGATACAAGAAGAACTGTAGTCTTGTAATAAAGCAGGTAATACTACATTTTTCCAAGAACTGGCAGCGGCTTCATCAGCATCACTTGCTTCACGGTGAATTTTTTTGAAAGAAATTTGGTTTCTTGCTTTCCATCTGCACAACCAACCATTTGTAGCTTTAAAATCAGTTATATTTAACTGCTGTGCTAAATCTTCAGCTTTCTGATTCAATAATAATCCACTAATAGGAACATTACATGTTCGTTTTTCAGCAAACTACTGAAGAAGAGCATCTTCAACTTCAGATCCTTTTCCTGTACGTTTTCGTTTTTGATTAAGATTTTTATTGCATTTCCAGTCGTTCAAGACTTTTTCTTTATTTTTTAACAATTTCGAAACTTGAGCTTGAGATATTTCAAACTTTTTTGAGAGTTCTAATTGCGTACACTTATTTAGTTTTGCAAACTCTGTGACTTTTACTTTTTCTTTTAAAGTAAGATCTTTTCGTCTCAAAGACATTGTAAAGCACAAGAAAGATTACTGATTTCACGAAAGCGAACTGTCGAACTAATTGCCGTAGAAAATGTACAGTTAAATTTTCAAGACTAGAGACCAAGTTAAATGTTGCGCTTCTCCGAAGAGATTCGTTACAGTTGGTAATCCACGTCCCCTTGCAGATAAGGACCTGTTGAAGTTTCACATTTCCTTTACACACACACCCACTCATTTTCTAGCTCTCATTTGGGGGGGGAAGCTTATTGTTCATTCTCTGAATAGGGAAACGTAGCCCAGCGGCCGAGCAATACGGGGAGGGAGGGGGGGGGGGGCTAGGAAAAACAGCAACAACAATGAATTGTCCTTTAAAATCGAAGAAATCCCCATTTCGTGCGATTTGACACTTTCTGCGAAGTGACAAAATTGCTTTGAAAGACATTCAGTTACTGCACATTCATTATTGCACTTTACAGAAAAAAATTCTGAAAAGAAGTGTGCGAAATAGAGAAAGATCGATATCGTCATGGCTAAAAATTATTCCTTTAAGCGGGATAACTTCAAAACAATATATTCCATTAACCGGGAAATTTAACACAGAGAAAAAAATTACTACGGTTTGGGACATTGAAAATTTATTACATTAAACGGGATATTCTTTTAACCGATATTCCATTAAGCGGGTTTGACTGTATATATATATATATATATATATATATATATATATATATATATATATATATATATATATATATATATATATATATTGAGAGAGAGAGAGAGAGAGATACATATGGCTGTATTTATTGTTACGAGTTTGGGGCCAACTTGGCATGTTATCGGCAGCATGCGATGTTTTGTCGCTCACGAGAAATATAAACATTGGTTTAGCACGTTTACGCGTCTACCATGGAGTAAGTAGTAAATCCTGCTCTTGGGTTTATTGTTGGGAAATGGTTTTAGTCCGGTTAAAATAGGTTTTATGGCTAAAGAAAATATGAAAGTTTTGAAAATTGGTAGTGATGTGTGTTTGGACATACTATTGAACATACTAAAAGTCTTCACCAATCAGACTTGAGCTTCCGCCGCCATCTTGGAAAATGTGTATATTTTTCTGGTTTTTTGGAAGTAATTTGAGAAATATTGATTTTATGTAAAGCATTTGAATACGACAATTGAAGAGCATTAAATTGTGAACAAAAACATTATTTAATTTTTTTTATAAGTCTAACACGAACAAACATAATTGCTTTGAAAGGAGCGAACTATCACACTTGGGAAGTGGATGCGCAGGTCATCTCTCTTCCGATGGGGGACTGACTCACGCATGTGCTCCAAAAGTCTTGCATACTCACGTTTGTCCAGCCTCTTCATATAAAAGCTTGAGATATAGTTGCAGCAACATCCAATCCATTGTTATCTGGTTGTATTGGCAGATTTGGTGGATTCTATCTTTTTAGTAATACTTAGGCTTCTTTGGGTACATAAAGGTTGGAGGTGGGTTAAAATAAATACTAACTTTGATGTACGTAACTACGTCAGTAGAAAAATTGTTGCCTGGCCATACATACGCTATAAAAATCCTAGTTCATTTATTTACTCAAACATCTGTAGAACAAATAATTTTTGACGACATGGACATATCTGATTTCAAAAGCAATAATCTCCATGAGTTGTTTAGAGATTTTAAAGCCTTTTTTGTGTTTTTGCGAATAACTTGGGAAATATTAACTTTATATAAAAAAGTTTACTACGAAAATTAAAGAAAATTAAATTGTGTACAAAAAAATTAAATACATTGTGTCGTAACCTTAACATGTACCAAAATATTGACTGTTAAATGCGTGATGATTATGGAAGTGGCATCCAAGTCTCTTTGTAGGCGCATTCCTTTAAATTATCTCCACTCCCTCATTGCGAAATTCTTTAAATACAAGAAAATAGACTTTAATGTGTTTTGGTATGCAGATAATTGATCATTATTAATTTTATAAACTAGTGTAATAAACTTGGGTGTATTGGTAATACTTAGGCTTCACTACCGTACGGTAGAGAAGCCTAAGTATTACTAATACACCCAAGCCTAAGTACGGTACAGTACGGCTTCATTACGGTATTCACTACCGTATTTTCATTGTGTATAAATTTTTAATTTTGCCTCCTTTATGGTTGACCTGCTTTTCTCACTATGAGATTATTCGCGTCGTTAGTCTTGAAAAGATCGTCTATGGGTCAGCTATCATCACATCATTCATTAATTCCTTTTATTGGATAGTCATGATCTACAGGGCAATAACTTCAATGTGGTATGTCGTTGTGACATATCCCATTGCAGTTATTGCAGGCTGTTCTGCAGTTGATGCCTGCTTTCCGACACCCAAAATCTTTCTCCCCAGTCAGTCTTACAGTTGCAAAAAACTATGCTTAAAACTGAATCGGGATCCACTGCATCCATAATTGTGATGGGCACAAGGGTTTTCTCTTGACCTTTCCAGCCCCACACTTCAGGATTCAACTTATTCCCAAACCACTTCTGCACTTGGTGATACATCCGAAAGCAATGTAGCCTGGCTTCCTCTTCAGTTGAGGGAAGAGACGAAATATATGGTTTTATTTTAGGGACAAATTTTGTGAAGCATTTGTACCTAAACTTATTTAGGAACTGTTCACTGGAATGTGCTCCATACCAGATCAAAATAAAACATTCTCCTACTTGAGCAACATCATTGTGCGATGAGTTGCATTTACTAACTACTGTCATGTTTTGTTCCATGTCTTTACTTTCGAACATTTTTACACAGTTTCTTTCCTTTTTTGGATGCTGCAGAAGTAGTATCGCATCCACTGAACGCATGCAGGAAAATGATACTTTGGTATGTCCCTATGATTGTATTTCATTTGATGAGTATATCTTTTCTTTTCTTTCCCTTTGCGTGGTTTGCCAAGGAAAATGTCTTTTTTCAATTGGAGTGAGAGCTGTTAATAGAACCAGGTGGACAACATATTCGCCGATGATTACAACGATGTTGTTACCTTAACATGCTTCATTAATTGCAGTATTTACAATGAGAATATCGGCGGCGTCATTACTTTGTCAGAATCGAATCCCATTGTTTTCCAGAACTGATAGAATGCTGATCAATTCGATCTTGTTGTTTTCATTTGAAAGGAACTATTCTTGTTGAACAGTAACTCGTGTGTTTCCATCAAAGTTTATGTCTACAGATTTTTTCTCAATAGACCGTATATTTTGTTCAATTTTTTTGTACTGTTAGTAGTGTTGGATTAGCCATTAAAAACGACTATACAGCTGGTACCATAGTGTTTTTTATAGAGTTAACTTAATTTGTGCAAACAGCCGAAAAAGTTAATTGTGTTCCCCATTTGACGTGGTGTAGGAGAAAACCACTGTCCTTAATGTTGACGCAGTTCAGGAGGTTAAGGTCTTTGTTTGGAACTTCAAAAACGTCGAACATTGCCAATGTCGTTGTCTCTCGCATACCGTCTTTATTAAACAGAGCCAATGGAAAATGAGCTAACTCATATTCTAAATAAAATGCTAGGTCTTCGTCATTTTGTTTAGCAATCGCTGTCCTCTGAAAAAGCAACAAACGGGTTTACTACTATATTGAAACCGTTTACTTTCACCTTACAATTGACGGTGAACAAGCATTCATACGTTTTACCATTTCAAAGTACTGAAACGAAATGGCTGCAGTGGGGCCATTCTCTTTCAACTTCTTCAAAGTCATCCTCATTTTAATCTCATGTACGATGGCTCATATATGAGTATGTCCGTTTATGGTTCAGTAGCAAAATCTCTAAACAACTCATTGAGATTATTGCTTTTGAAATCACATATATCCATGGCGTCAAAGATTATTTTTACTAAAGCTGTTTGGGTGGGATTTTTCTAGCATATGCATGGCCATGCAACATTTTTTCTACTGACGTAGTTGCATACATCAAAGTAAGTATTTATTTTTACCCACCTCGAGCCATTATATACCCAATGCAGCCTAAGTATAACATAAAAAGATAGAATCCCCCAAATATCACAATACAACCTGACAACAATGGATTGGATGTTGCTGCAACTATCTCTCGAGCTTGTATATGCAGAGATTTGACAAACGTGAGTATGCAAGACTTTTGGTGTGCATGCGCGAGTCAACCCCCATCGCGATGGGGATGACCCGCGCAATTGCGTCCCAGATGTGATAGTTCGCTCCTTTCAAAGTCAATTATCTTTGCTTGTGTTAGATTCGTTAAAAAATTTAAATTATGTTTTTGTTCACAATTTAATACTCTTCAGTTTTTGTTGTCAAAATTTTTACATAAAATCAATATTTTTCAAGTTACTTGCATAAAACAAAACAGTGTACACATTTTCCAAGATGGTTGCGAAAGTTCAAGTCTGATTGTTGGGGACTTTAGTATGTTCATTAGCATGCCTAAACAAACATCGCTACTCATTTTCAAAACTTTCATATTTTTTTAGCCATTCGTCAAAATCGGGTCTATTTTGACTGGGGTACTTGGCTGAGTGGTGTGGCAAAACGGGTTTTGTTTCCTAGGTCAAAGGGAACAAAAAAAAAGTTCAGTTCTAAAGTTGGTTTGGATGCGATCGGTTGAGGTTTTTCAACAGGTGATATTCGTCTTGTAAAAAGTTTTATTCTCGGCTGGTATAAGACGATGTCTTTAGAAGGAAGGAAGTTAAAGATCGTATGCAACTTATAAATAACTGTTATATTGTATTAACTGCTATCTCTGAATTCCTCTATGTTATGAAAAGTTCTTAGGTTCTGGAATTGTTAGCTTCCAGCGAAGATTCAATGTTTTTATATTGTCTACTCTTCTGCAAGTTGTTAAAAAAAGTTCTGGAGATTTAATGTCATATAAATTTCTGTTAATCAACTGCGGTAACTGGGATATTTATTTCTGTGTTTGAAAGTCAATTTTAGAATATCCATCCCTTCGCTCGGATTTGGTACAGTATGTACGTGTGTGTGTGTTTAACATATGGATGTTATAACGACAGTTCCATTAAGTGCGTTTAAAGTTGATACAAAGATACCACTCATTATTTTAAAGTTTCCTAATTTTTCGGAAGAAAACTTTTTAAATTATATCTTAACCAATGTCTTTCATTGCTAAGAAAAATAAATTATGTTATAGCAAATAACAAACTGATATCTGGAATGGCGTTATGTAAAAAAAAAAGAAAAGAAAGGAAAAATGTTTCGAAACATTATCTAATGTCTTACTTTTCATTCAGATCTTATTGTAAATTTGGGTAAAATTGTTTTCACTCTAAATTCAAAGAAGCATCTCCTTTTTCTGAAAGCTTCAATAAAAATGCATCTGATGAAATTTTACCTTCAAGACGTTATTAACTATGTATGTTTTCTTCAAGACAGTCACAGGCGATGTGACTGAAAAAAACTGTTATTCAAACTTTATTGATTTTTGAAAGCCTTTTTTTTGGCTGACATCTTTATTTTGTCAGAAAAAAATGAGCTAATATCTTTCTCAAATCAAGCAAAAATCAATTTTCTTTTTGTTTGTTATTTTACAAGTATGTGGGAAGCAAACTTGTGTCTGAAGCATAATTTAATCTGAACTCCATTTATGAATAAAGGGATGTCTTTATTTTTTTAATGTAAGACACACTCGAGAATCATATATGAGTTTTTTCTAATTTTAAATTTCTATCTAGGATGTACTACTCTATATGGAGTAAAGTTACTATAATACTTTGTAAAACAAATACGAGACTTCAAATTACAAAATTAAGAAGAGAAACACATTATCTAAGGTATATAAGTTTATTACCAAATTTTCATACAACACCTTTAATTCAGAGTAGCTACAATTAAATGTCATATTTACAACCTAACATGACTTGTATTTTCTATATTATATTCTGAATTTATACCATAACATTCTTTAGTAATAATGGTTAAACTGCTTCTGAAAATAAATCTTATCCAATGTCATTGCTCTGGTTATTGTGGTCTTTTGACTCAGAGCAGATACAACTAAAAGTAATACTTACATTCCAACATCGCTCGCAAAATCAATAACATACTATGACTTTAATTTGAAACATTATTTAATTATAATATCGTTACAGTCACTTAAAAAATACTGTCATCGGAAATTATTACGTTATAATTGTGATCGTTTAATTCAGAGCAGCTACAACTAAATATTATACTTACAACGCAACATGAATCGTGAGATCTATATCATATTTGAATTTATAATGTAAGATTCTTTAATAATAATGATGGAAAAACCTATGAAAAAAATTCTCATTGATTATCGTTGCGCTGGCTATTGTGGTCCTTTAATTCAGAGCAGATACAAATAACCATAATGCTTACAATCAACATGAATCGCAAAATCGATGACACACTCTGACTTTAATCCGAAACATTATTTAATTATAATATCGTTACAGTCACTGAAAAAATACTGTCATCGGAAATTATTACGTTATAATTGCGATCGTTTAATTCAGAGCAGCTACAACTAAATATTATACTTACAACGCAACATGAATCGTGAGATCTATATCATATTTGAATTTATAATGTAAGATTCTTTAATAATAATGATGGAAAAATCTATGAAAAAAATACTCATTGATTATCGTTGCGCTGGCTATTGTGGTTCTTTAATTCAGAGCAGATACAAATAACCTTAATACTTATAACTCAACATGAATCGCAAAATCGATGACACACTCTGACTTTAATCCGAAACATTTGTAAGGTATACACAAGATTCGATTCACAAGAATCGAACTTTTGAATTAATGAATTAAAGAAGCTGCTTCAGATATGCTAATTTCGGCATACGCTCTTAGTATAAATACCACGCAGCGTCATTAAGAAAAAAGGGGAGGTTGTTAAGGTTGAAAAGGTGTTATCCTGCGCTAGTGCTTAGCGGGCCAGAAGTTTACATGGCTGGTTTGACTTACTGTTCGTGAGTATAAAAATATATTGTTCTTGAAAGCTGTGTTTATACATTCCGTACAAGTAGTACGCATGCTCATTGCTGTAAAAGCCAATTATATGTGCAACGAATTCAATAAACATTGTTTCATGTATAAACTGTGTTTGCTTCAAATTCAAATAGAGTGCCCCCTAAGATACTCTATACTGGCGCCCGAAAGATATATATACCCTGGTAGTTAGCGTTACATTTGTAACGAACAACATAATTGGAATTAAAAACTGTGTACTGTGAACTTATATTGATAAAATTGTTGCAAGTACTTATATACTATTTAAAAAATGAGTGTTGTAGAACAAAATCCTGCTGGAAATTTTCCTCGGGTAATTATGGTTCAACATTTTGCGCCATTCGAAGCCACCTTCAATGGCGGCCCCTCAAGCGAATTCCTAAAGAAAATTGACCATTACTTTCAGCAACAATACACCCCAGAGGGGGATAAACTTAAAATTGCTCTAGCCGCTTTAAGAGGTAGTGCATTTCAGTGGTACACATGCATGCAAAGCAGTAATCTGATTTTTGACTATTTGTCATTCAAGCAACAGTTTCTTAGTGTTTTTCCAAAGACCTTTAATCAAAGTGAAATTGAAGCGGAAATTTATTCGCTAAGGCAACGTGAAGGTCAGTCTGCATTAGATTTTGCTACGGAAAAGATTTCCAAGTGTGAGGAATATTTAGAAGGGGTAACGGAAGCGATAATCTTAAAAATAGTTATCCAACGTTTGAAGCCAAGTGTTCAAGATTTTTTAGATAATCAAACAATTACAAGCAAGGTTACCCTCCTTCAATCTTTAGCTAAACATGACAATAGGCATTTCTTCGCTACCCCGTACCGTCATTCAGGTACGAGAAGTTTTATACAGCCGCGCCAAAATTTTTCGCGAGTTTCAAACCAGCAGCGTAAGCAGTACCGCAGGCAAAATAATAGAAGCGCACGGCGTGATAATGAAATTAGTGCACTTAAAGTAAATAAAATGCAAGCACCTTACTTGCACTGGCAAGTTGATTCACATGATATGGTTCAACCTGTTGAAACTGTTTGGTCAAATGTATTATTTTGTCCGAGCAGTAATCATTATTTTGAGAATAGTGAAAGTCAGGGTATTTTTGTGGCTTATAAAGAAAGTGAGTCTAGCTGGAATAATGCGGTAATTCCAGTACAAATTTCTGAAAATAGTGCCGATACTAATGCTAGTGGTTTAGAAAATAAATCATCTGACACTTCTATTAATGCTATACCTGATATTATTAATGCTTTACCTGATATTATTGATGCTATACCTGATATTTTAGATGATATTCACACATCTGTTAATGAAGGAAATTTAGTAGATGACGAAGTATGCGTTACGGAAGTTAGTGAATACTTATTAGTTGACGACAATAAAAATTCTTTAAACGATAGTAGGAACTCGCTAGGTAATGATGATATTATTTCAAGTTTCCATCCGAATGAGTATTGTGTAGGCCAGGTTGATAATATGGTTTTAAATAAAGTACATGAAAACCATACTGAGAGTCAGGATGAAAAGTTGACACAGAGTTATACTGTAAGTAGTTTAGCTGATGCTTCGGAAGTTATAGACGCAGGTTGCATTAAAACGCACGAGTACGAAAAGCTTAATCTTCCTAAAACTGAAGCAGTGTTAAAGAATTTAAATGATAACGATTCTGATGTCGCAAGTTCCAAAGAGACTTTTTCGTCAAAAGAGGATAAATCTAAAGTTAAGGGGGATAAAAAAAGTGAAAAAGCGCCTTCAGGTTCCAGCATTAAAACTGCAAATACTGAAGTAATTAAAACGGTAAACAAGAAGTCGCATAAGCACCAATACCAAAAACAGAGTCAGTTTGTTGAAAAACATGACACAAGTAGAGAGATAAAGCCAGTAACTAAACACGTTGGTGCGGCGTATAAATTTGACAAAATAGAATCTGCATTAAAATCTAATACCGATACAAGCAAAAGTACGAAGAAAGGTAAAGTGTGCACTACAAAAACTCCATCAAAGGATGAATGCGTCGCTGATAAGGTACACAAGGTTATCAAAAGGAAGAATGACAATTTTAAAGCTCCTTTGCATAAGTACAGGAAGCGCAAGATTTCTGCCGCCCAGCAAGGTTGGCCTCCTCCCAAGAGACCTCCTGTGCCTCGTCAAGCCGGACCAGCGCCTCAGGACCTACGACCTGCTGCACGAAGGATGCCCACACGGTCAACGAACCCCTTTACTAGGACTGCGACCATCAAGAGAGGTTCCACGGATTGGACAGACTGGTGCAAGGAAGTTGCTACATTCATGAGGAACAAGTCTTGTATCAATTCTCTTATTCTAACTCCCACCCTTTAATAAAACCGAACCAAATTGGTTTGAAATTTCCCAGTGTATATACTGTGTAAACATTTTGAGGGGAAGGAGTGAGCCACTGAAAAAAAAAACGGCATACTGTTGTTTTATAAATTTTTGAAGGGGACATGTAGTGACTTGAAAAAAATACATACTGCACAATATACCAA
Organism: Dolomedes plantarius; assembly: GCA_907164885.2. Lineage (NCBI taxonomy): Eukaryota > Metazoa > Arthropoda > Arachnida > Araneae > Dolomedidae > Dolomedes > Dolomedes plantarius. The sequence continues at coordinate 186,129,914 of OU015497.1, forward strand.
TTAACCACTAATGTACTAACTTCACAATAAAATAACACATGTACATTATAAATTGGGGGAGAGCAGATACAGTCAAGAAATGTCATGCTGTGCAATTGTGTTGTCACTTTTAATTAAAATAGATGTTCTAGGGCGCAGTTGGCCATCCCAGTATCCGCAACTCTGCAAATCCACTGTTTGATGGTGTCACCTGGACCCTTCGGGGTTAATTTTGTAAAATGGTAGTGGCGTTTTTCCTCCACACAACGTGTGGAAGGTTTTTTGGCATTGCCACCCATTATGTAAAAAGTCAGACCAGCACGCGTTTTCAATTAGTTAACTGAAGCCGTTCAGACCTCAGTTACCTAATTTTTTTTTTCGAGGGAGGCCAGTGTATGGTATACACAAGATTCGATTCACAAGAATCGAACTTTTGAATTAATGAATTAAAGAAGCTGCTTCAGATATGCTAATTTCGGCATACGCTCTTAGTATAAATACCACGCAGCGTCATTAAGAAAAAAGGGGAGGTTGTTAAGGTTGAAAAGGTGTTATCCTGCGCTAGTGCTTAGCGGACCAGAAGTTTACATGGCAGTACTGCTGGTTTGACTTACTGTTCGTGAGTATAAAAATATATTGTTCTTGAAAGCTGTGTTTATACATTCCGTACAAGTAGTACTCATGCTTATTGCTGTAAAAGCCAATTATATGTGCAACGAATTCAATAAACATTGTTTCATGTATAAACTGTGTGTGGTTCAAATTCAAGTAGAGAGCCACTTCAAATTATATACACCCAAGTCTGGGTAGAAGTGAGCAGTAGATTCTCTATACATTATTTAATGATGATATTGATTTTTGTGTTGTCTATATTACATTCTGAATTTATACCATGGCATTCTTTAGTAATAATGGTGAAACTGCTTCGGAAAATAAATCTCATCCAATGTCATTGCGCTGGTTATTGTGGTCTTTTGATTCAGAGCAGATACAACTAAACGAATAAGACAACAGCAGATACAACTAACGAATAGTATCTCTACCTTTTCCTGCCTATTGAGGGTTTAAGTAGCTTTTTGGAAAAATGAAAGGAAAGCGAAGAGTGTAAACGGATTCTTAAAACCGGTGGATTGATTATTTAAAGCGAAAATTTTAACATGGAAATAATACATTTGTTTTTGTTTTCGCGATATTGATTCTTATAAACGGTTCATTATTTTTTCTACAGTCTATGAAAAAATAATGCTCTCTTTGAATATTATTGCACTAGTTATAATCCTGATCCTTTAATTCGGAACAGCTACAACTCAACGTAATACTTACTAACCAACATGACTCAAAAATTCCATATCGTATCCTGAATTTCATCGGTATCATAATTTAATAATATTACTACAGTCTATAAAAATAATGCTCTCGTCGATGATTATTGCGCTACGAATCGCAATTTAGCAAGCCTAAAAATGAATTTCCAGTTCCTTTTTGGATTTCTGAGAATAAATTATACTAGTTTTGCAATCTATCCAGCAAAATTCCCTTCCAGTAACCCACTGATTATTTCTTTTGTACGTACAAAGTCTTCATGCTTAGAATAGTTGTTCTACTTTTGGGAAATTGAAACTTTAATTTGTTGAATATATTGAAAATAGCAAATTTTATGTCTGTTTCCACTTTTCTCCCTCCATCGAAATATAACAATGCAAGTTTAGTATGAAGTGCCAAAGTCTTGAGATGATCCGATGAAGTGCCGCAAAATTAATTTTAATCTTTGTAAGGTATACACAAGATTCGATTCACAAGAATCGAACTTTTGAGTGAATGAATTAAAGAAGCTGTTTGAGATATGCAAATTTCGGCATACGTGCTTAGTATAAATACCATGCAGCGTCATTAATAAAAGGTTGTTGTTAAGGTTGATAGATAAGCGAGAGGGAGCTACGGGGTAAGTACCTCCAGGTGTTATCCTGCGCTAGTGCTTAGGGACCCAAAGTTTACGTGGCAGTACTGCTGGTTTGACTCTGTGCTGGTTTGTGAGTATTGAAATGTGTATTTCTATTGAATGTTAATATATATATTCCGTACAAGTGGTACGTATGCTTATTGCTGTAAAAGCAAATTCTATATGTGCAACGACTTCAATAAACATTGTTTCATGTATAAACTGTGTTTGTATTTAATTCATTTAGAGTGCCACTTCAAATTATATACACCCAAGTCTGTAGAAGTGAGCAAAAATTTCTCTATATCTTCCCTTTTATCATTATCCATTTTAATTAAAATTTGTTGAAACAATAGCCTCTTTATCCGTTTTCCTTATATCGATGATTTTTTATAAATTCTAAAATTTTAGTAGATTTTTGTAGAAAAATTTTTGGAGTTTCCTACATGGTCAGGAAGAAATCGTTACAGTGAATTAATTATAAATGAATTTTACAATAAAATGGAAAATTTTCATCATGGAAATATAACATGTGGTCGCGCATTTTCAATGCATTCTGTTTTTTTTCTGTTTTTTGATTTAACAAAAACAAGTCGATTCATTAGAGATTCAAGACCTACCATTATTCAGCCTGAGATTGTGAACATGACAAAAGAGATTAAAATATCAAAAAAAAAAAAAGAATGAAGAAAGAACTTCCGCCATTATATTAGAAATTTAAAATTTTCTTCTTCCGATTAACATTATTTGTTTTTTTCCTGGTGAAAATATGTATTTTCACGAAGTTACTTTGTCTAATTATGTTAGTTTGTATAATGGGGGACATATAAAAGAAAATACTTTAAAAATGCAAAGTATGCACATTTCTTTACGTGTAGTAAAAATGACAAAGAGTAATCACATTAATTATTTCTTTAGAGACTATGACGAAATCATAAATAGTTTATAAAAAAAGCTCATCATTAATATCTAGTATTGGATCACATCTTATTGTGCCACGAAAATTTAACCCCTTTTAAAAGAAATATGTATTTTCTGTAATTTTGTTCACCATTAATGTTACATTTACTTAGAAAAGTTCTATTTTTATGATGCAAAATTAATGGTAACATTAGTTTTTATTATTAAATTTTATGTATGTATATATATACACTACATACGGTGATTTCCGTTTATAAGAATCATGATTGTTATTACTGTTTTTGATTCTTATAAGCGGTTGATTCTTATAGCCGAAATTTAGATTTTTGGACAGGAACACACCTATATATACATAAATTAGATAATTTACCATAAAATACTCTTTAATTTACATTAATTATGTTATATTAAAATTAGTTTTTGTAGTTTTAAAAATACAACTTAATTTTTGACCTATAAGTAGATACACATGATAATAGTAAGAAAAGAAAAAATACAATATTTGTTACGAGTTACAACATACCTGATTAACAGTTTTAACATTTCAACTACAGGAAGAGAGCAAAAAAAGTTTTCTACTGTAGTTTGACGTAATGAAGTTTTCAGGAGGCTGTTTATACTTCTTTCAATACTTCTTTCAGACGAAGATTCACCTTCTAGCTTACGTTTCTCGGTTTGATAACGTGCTGAATCTACTAATCTCACGTTTGCCTGAATGATAGTGGGCACTTCGCTGAAGATTTATCTATTTTAGGGTCCAGGAAGCCAAAACCAGGATGCGGGAGGTGGGAAAAAAAATTCTCCATTTTTGTCTGTCAGTGGAGAAAAGAGAAATTGATCTCGGACGGGTAAAGATGCCCCCGGGTCAAGCTAATAGGACAGTGCTGTGGTAAAGCGTTTAAGGGGAAACTATTATGTTATGTCAAATAAATAAAGGGGGGAATTTTACGACTATATTCCATCCCATCTTATCAATCTTTCTTAAAAACATTAAAGAACTTCGTGCCTATTGAGGGTAAAGTAGCTTTTTGGAAAAATTAAGGAAAGCGAAGAGTGTAAACTGATTCTTAAAACAAGTGGATTGATTATTTAAAGCGAAAATTTTAACATGGAAATAATACATTTGTTTTTGTTTTCGCGATATTGATTCTTATAAACGGTTGATTTTTATAACCACTGATCACTATAAGGGGTGGTTACTGTAAATATATATATATATATATATATATATATATATATATATATATATATATATATATATATATATATATATATATATATATATATATATATATATATATATATATATATATATATATATATATATATATTTACAGTGCCTCCCAAAAGTGTTCGTACACTTACGATTTTCAATGAAATAGAGGTCTATCCATTGATTAAAATGAATATTTCAGAATGGGTATTTAATAATAAGATCTATAATCTATTCTTAACAAAAATACATGAAATATTTTGAAAACATAGTAAAACTTTATTTTTAAGAAACCAATAATCCAAAGGTAACAAAAACTTTATCTCACAAAAGTCATCGTACACTTGTATAAAATCCATACATATTAGTAAATATTCTAATTTTTCGTTAAATTAATATTTAGTAGGATATCCTTTAGCATCCACAACATCTTTTAAACGTCTGGGAATAGATTGCTTTAGTTCTTTTGTAATTTTTGCATCAATGTTCATCCATTCTTCCATCCTAATTGTTTTTAGTTCGCTTTTCGTGTGATTGTCGCGTTTTCGTACTCGAACCTCCAGTTCTCTCCAAATATGTTCTATTGGGTTCAAATCTGGCGATTGAGGTGGTGTTTTCAAAACTTGTGGACAATTATAAAGACACCAGATGCGAACGTTGAGAGCCGTGTGCTTAGGATCGTTATCTTGACAAAAAACAATGTTGTTTCTAATACCGAAATTTTGAGCTGATAATTTTAAATTGTCTCTTAAAATATTTATAAAAACAGCATGATTCATTATGCCATCAATAAATACCAATTTTCCTAATCCTGATGCTGACATGCACCCCCACACACGGATACCTCCACCGTCATGCTTAACTGTTCCTATTAAGTTCTTAGGATTACGTTCCTTATTTTTTTCTTATTCATACAATTATACGCTCACCAGCACCAAAAATGTTCATTGGCAAATAAGACATTATTCCAATAGGTTTGGGGCTTATTTATCATTGATAGTGCGAAGGGAAGCCTAAACTTTCTGTTTTTCTCACAAAAAAATTTCTGTGGCAGAACGCCCATGTAATCCAGATGTTCTGAGAACTCGCCAACACATTTCAGGTGAAATTGAAGTAGAAAATGTTTCATTGAATTCTGCAGACACATTTACGGCACTCAAACATGAATTTTTCACAAATTTTCAAATTTTAAATCTCTGATCACGTTTTGTTAACTTTGCTGGACGGCGTTTTCTTACCTTGTTTGCGATACAATTTTCTTCTTTAAAGCGTTTTTTCACATACTGCACAGTAGAATAGAATAAATTAAGTAATTTAGGAATATTCCGAGCTGATTTACCACTACTATGATGGAAAATAATCAATTTTCGAATGCTGTTTGTTGTTTCTTTACGACTACGAGCCATTTTTAAATAATAAATAGACTATTACGCAGTAGGCAAGAAAACTTAAACCCAAACGAAATTTTAAATGCCACCACAATTCAAAAATAAAAATAAAGCGACAGACTATAATTTTAATGAATTTATCCGAAAATATTTCAGTGTACGATGACCTTTGTGACAAATAGTTTTTGTTACTTTTTGATTACTGGTTTCTTAAAAATAAAGTTTTACTATGTTTTCAAAATATTTCATGTAGTCTTGTTAAGAATTGATTATAGATTTTATTATTAAATACCTATTCTGAAATATTCATTTTAATTAATGGATAGACCCCTATTTCATTGAAATTCGTAAGTGTAGGAACACTTTTGGGAGCCACTGTATATATATATATATATATATATATATATATATATATATATATATATATATATATATATATATATATATATATATATATATATATATATATATATATAATATTTACAGTAACCGCCGCTTAAAGTGATCAGTGGTTGTAAGATTCAACCGTTTATAAGAATCAATATCACGAAAACAAAAACAAATGTATTATTTCCATGTTAAAATTTTCGCTTTAAATAATCAACCCACCGGTTTTAAGAATAAGTTTACACTCTTCACTTTCCTGTCATTTTTCCAAAAAGTTACTTAAACCCTTAATAGGCACGGAGTTCTTTCATTTTTTTTAAGTAAGATTGATAAGATGGGATGGAATATAGTCGTAAAATTCACCGATTTATTTATTACACATAACATAATAGTTTCCCCTTAAACGCTTTACCAGAACACTGTCCTATTAGCTTGACCCAGGGACATCTTTACCCGTCCGAGTCCGATTTCTCTTTTCTCCACTGACAGACTCCACTGATATATATATATATATATATATATATATATATATATATATATATATATATATATATATATATATATACATATATATATATATATATATATATATATATATATATATATATATATATATATATATATATATATATATATATATATATATATATATATATATATACAATACACAAGTAGCAGTGGATTAAGATTTCACAATTTCTGAGGGCTCTTCCCCAAGCCATCGAGAAATGAAGGGAAAAGAAATTCTCTAAAGTTTTGCTTACTTACTTACACACACACACACACACACACACAAACACTAACACTAACATCCCTGACCGGAATTTATTCCAAAACAGGTCCATGTAGACCAGGGGACTGAGGGGTGCTACCTCAGTTTAAAATGCAATCACAGTGGTCGGAGACCGATTTAGTCAGGTGCAACCTCAGTTTTGATCGAGCAGACCCCGGGGCAGTATCTGGGGGGGGGGGGGAATCGTAACCTCTACCATCCTCTCTGACCTCATAGAAGGACATTCCGGTCTACGGATTGAACATACCCATATCCGGCGTAGACATGGAGATATTTAACGGTGCCTGTCGGGATTCGATCCGACCACCCTCAGCACCGAAAGCCGACACGATAACACTAGGCTACTTCGAGCCTTATATTTATATTATATATATATATATATATATATATATATATATTAAGTTAAATTTAAGATACGCGAAACACATACACAAAAATAATCCACAATGAAATCGAGTCCCTTCAACTACGTCCAAAAATAGCGTTCATGTAGTGTCTTCATATTCTAGCGCTTAATTTAAAGTGTAATGCTCCCAGTGCTCCAGATATCTCTTCTCTCATGATCAAATCAGTGTAAGTGCCAAATTCTCATAGAATTGGAATTTTTTAACTTACTAATTTTAATTTTCTAATTTTAATCAGCTCTGAGATTAATTGGTATGTGGAAACGAATTAAAATCACCCATTGAAAATGAATTTTTTAACTGATGAAAATCTTTTAGATTAATATTTGAAATTTATGTTACGCGAAACACATACACAAAAATAATTCACAAAGGTTATCGAGTCGCTTCAGCTAAGTCCAAAAATAGCGTTCATGTAGTGCCTTCATATTCTAGCGCTTAATTTAAAGTGTAATGCTCCCAGTGCTCCAGATATCTCTTCTCTCATGATCAAATCAGTGTAAGTGCCAAATTCTCATATTTAAATTCGTCTTTAAAGCCATTACTTTCCAAAACAAATAATATGAAATGAATAATGTAATCTGAGAATATAGCTAACGACATTCTCCCAAATTATTCCTGCTTTATATCTGCGTGTATTGATTAAATGCGAGAGTCACTTGATGAGATTCTAATGGAATTTCTGTCATTTCTTTAAAATGCAACATAGTTTTATTTTTATCGCATTACTTTTTCTTTCTTAATCATTTTATTGAATGCCACTGCAGAACATATTTCATGCCTCGGCTTAAATGAAGTTATTCATTTGCCTTAGACACTTATTTTATTTATTTTTATCACTCGCGATTATTTATAGGATAGTTCTATAGTAATCATGAGACTCATTTGTATTAAATCATTAAACCTCCTTTAACAGCTCTCAAGAACATATTGAAAGGATTATTAAAAATTGTTTTTTAAATAGAATACAATTAATCTTCCCCAGTGGTCAAGAATAAAAAACTGGAAATATTCTTTCAACCATTCATTCTATCATATTTCAACAGACATTGTCATAAATTTTTATGCAATGAAGTGCGTGCTTTTAAGAAACATTTCTAGAGGTATATATATATATATATATATATATATATATATATATATATATATATATATATATATATATATATATATATATATATATATATATATACATATATATATATATATATACATATATATATATATATATATATATATATATATATATATATATATATATGTATATATATATATATACATGTATATATATATATATATATATATATATATGTATATGTATATATATATACAATAATAATAAGTTATTGTACTTTCCTCCTCAACACTCACAACATTGGGGTGAGTCCAAAAAAGTTTGTAAGGTATACATTGTAGCCTATATCTCACTGTCCTTGTTATGTTAGCTACAGTATGTTGCTTGAGAAAAGTACAAAAAAATCACGGTTCAGTAGGTTCTGTGACCTATCATCTCGCAAGTGCAGAATACACAAAAAAAAATCACAATATCTTGACTTAAATTTTTTTAAAAATAGTCCTTTGTAGTTGGTTACATAAAAAAATCACAGTCTTTTTAGTGCTGTGCTATTTCTGCTTCACAAACGTAGAATACATAAACATCACAATATTTCGACTTGTTTACATATAAAGAAAAATAGTTCTTTAGTTACATAATAAAAAAAATCACAGTTTATGATAAAAATCACACTTTCAATAAAAATCACATTTCAAATATATAAATTGTACATAAAAATTACAGAACATATATTTTGTTAATCAAATAACTCAATCTTGTACGAGTTCTCAGTACATCAATTCTTATTAATTATCTAGTTTTCATATCTTTATTTATCTCATTATTTTTTTCTTAATATCCATTATCTCCTTTATTTCAATATTACTTATTATAAAAAAAAATCTCTTTTCAATATTCTTAATATTTCTTATTATTCTCATTTCATCATTCCCTATATTCATTTTTATTCCAACAATATTTATTCATTCCAAAATTCTATTCAATATTCTTTAGTTATACTTATTCATATTTATTCTAACTTTATTTTCAAACTTTTCACTTTATTTTCAAATTATTTATTTACTATTCATTTGTGTACACTTATTATAAGTTTATGTGGATCTAAGTTTTTGTGTTGAAGGTACCTTGTTTGAATGTGTGTTCCCCAACTTTTAGTCTCGAATTCTTTAATTCTACCTCTAAGCAGTGAGGGGTTGTGTTTATGTTTGTGTAACAAGTGGTTTTTCTTTCTCCCTATTGTTCTCTGACTAATAAGGAGGAAGAGTCTTTTTAGCCGTACAGTGGACTAACCGTGAATCTCCGACAGGATATGACTGCGTAGAAAAACAGCATCTTGCATAGTACAAAGATGGAGAAAAAGGAAAAGGTGCAGTTGTCATACCTGTGGGAGTATAATATATAGAAATGGGAGGACAAAAGGAGTGGCCATCCCAGCCCTGTTTTAGTCATTACTCAAGCATATGGTCTTCAGCACTTTAAGTGACTGAGTTGATGAATTAAAAACAAATAGCAAAAAAAATTAAAAAAGATCTTAAACAGTTGGGACGACATCCACCGCGCTTGTAGAGTGGGTGATAGGAAAGTGTATTCAAGAAATATAAAATTTACTGAAAGGTTAAAGAAGTAGAGTTGTCATATTCAGGGTTTAAATTGAGATCAAAAAAAAAATTCACATATAATAGTATTCTTAAGAAGAAAGTTTAAGTAAGACAGTTTTTTTTTTAAATCTTTAGTAGGACAACACATAATTAATTATATCAATTAAAAAAAGTATAATGATGTTAAGCATCACATGGAAAAGAAAAAAAATGGATCTAATGTTTGTCAGTATTCGTGGTGTAGTTTTAAGTTCTCTGGTGCATTATAATATCTTAATCTGCAAGCATGGACAATTTCAGAATCTCGTTTAGTGTGAAAATTTGGCCTGTCAATTTCATAATTAACTTTTGACATTTGTTTTAGAATAGTGTAAGGTCCAGAGTAGGGTGAGCTTAATTTTCTTGTATTAGGGTAGTTAAATTCTTCGAATAACACTAAATCTCCAATATTAAATTTAGATTCTACAAAACGTGCATCATATTTTACTTTATTCCTATTATGGTAATTAATTGTCCTTCCTTTAGCTAATTTTCTCGCCTCATCCACCTGAGGATAAAAATCTTGTTTTTTAACATGAGGTTCATAAGTTAATATTCCAAAAAGTAGGTAAGCTGGGGTCATTTGTGTAACTGAATGAGGCGTATAATTGTATTTATTAATTACTTCATTTAATAGGGTTGTCCAAGGAGTTTTACTTGTTGAGTTATGTACTTTGCACCTTAATCTAGTAATTATTCTTTGATTTACCATCTCTACCTTCCCATTCGTTTGTGGATGATGACTCGACGTAAGTAATTGTTTCACATTATTATGCTCTAAAAATCTTCTAAACTTTGAACATGTAAAAGCTGCATGCATTTCTATCTGTTAGAAATTTTTTTGGTGTTTGAATATGGAATATTTGTTTTAAGTAATTTGTATAAGTTTCAGTAGTTACGCTTTTTGATGGAAAAGCCCAAATATAACGCGTTGCATGGCCAATTATCAAATGTAAATATTTCTTTGTGGAATTATAGTAACTGAATCCGCCTACTGTGTCTAAACTTAAGCACTCGAAGGGTTGGTCTGTCGGAGGTACTTCTTGCAGCAATCCAAACCTTTTCTGTCTTTTCTTTTTGTTTAATTGACAAGTATGGCAATGTATAACATAATTACTAATGTCCTCAGTGATTTTGGGCCAATAATATTGGGGTGTAAGAAATTGCATTGTTTTATTTATTCCAGGGTGTCCATAGTCCTCGTGGGCTCTTTTTAAAATTTCTAACCTCAATGAAAATGGTACTACAATTTTTAAAAATCCTTTCTTTCTCACGTAAATTACATCATTTATTTATTTTTTTTATTTAAGTCCCTGCACATTGTCTTTATTTTGAAAATCTACAATCTTTTGTAACTCGATTAAATGATTTATTTGTTGATTAGGTTCTGAAATAGGATTTCTGGATAGCAAGTCGGCGTCAAGCATGTCGGCCTTCGCAGTTCCTTTCTGGTATTTTATTTCATAGTCAAACAATAGTTTAATTTTAATGGTCAATAGTTTAATTTTAATGACCAACGAAAAAGTCTTCGTCTAAGATTTTTAATGTTCCTCAACCAGACTAAGGCTACATGGTCAGTGTGAATCGTAAATTTCCTACCATGGAGGTAGTGGTAAAACCGATCAAGACTATAAACTATAGCGAGACATTCAAGTTCTGTGATTGAGTCATTTACTTCATAAGGTTTCAAAACACGTGAATGATAAGCTATGGGATGTAACACCCCATCTTCACCTGGCTGTTTTAAAACAGCTCCAACCTGATGTTTACTAGCATCCACAAATAAATGACAGTCTTTGTTTACATCATACAATTGCAATATTGGTTTACAAATCAATAAATTCTTAAGATCCTCAAAAGCTTCTTGGCACTTGTCTGACCATCCCCATTTTACTCCCTTTTTCAATAATGTATTTAATGGATGTCTTACTTTTGCATATTTTGGAATAAACTTATTATACACATTTATTGTGCCCAAGAATCTTTGGAGTTCTTGTACATTAGTTGGTGGTTTCAAACACTTTATCTTTTCAATGTTAATGTTGTCTTGGGCAATTTTCCCATTTGTTACATTATATCCAAGAAAATTAATTTGTTGCTGCAGAAAAGTACATTTAGTTAATTTTAACTTGATATTCTCTTTTTTGAAAATGTTAAACAGTATATCTAAATGTTCAAGGTGTTGTTCTTTGGAGTCTGAAAAAATTATAATATCATCGAAATAGTGGCATGCAAAGTTAACTTTATATTTATCTAAAATTCTCCTGATAGTCCTATTGAATATTACAGGGGTGTTCTTTAAGCCAAATGGAAGTGTTAGCCACTCATATAAGCCAAAATTAGTGGCAAATGCCAATTTCTCAGTATCTTTTGGGTGGGCGGGTACATGCCAATACCCTGAGGTAAGGTCCAAAGTTGAAAAGTAATTAGCTCTGCTTAATTTATCTAGAATATCATCAATTCTGGGTAAGGGTTCTGCATCTGTCTTAGTAATTAAATTTAGTTTCTGAAATCAATACAAAGTCTAGTTTTTCCTTCATTTCGCTTTCTTGCCAAAGTCACAAAACTTGAGTATGAACTATGTGATTCTTTTATGATTCCTGCTTCTAACAAATTTTTAACTTGGGTCCTGATCTCTTTTTCCTCAATTGGCGAAGTCCTGTATGCTCTTAGACTCACTAGTAAATCAGAATTTAGGATTATTCTTTGGGGTTCCATCCTTATTTTGCCTATGTCATATTTGTTAGTTGAAAACAGTCTATTATTTTTATGCAATCAATTTTTTAATTCTCTATCAACATCTAAATTTTTGATTTGATTATTAATGTCAACATTCTCATAATTTGGGTTATTTTCTGCTTTTATTTCACCAGAGTATTCATTAAAATTTTCACTTAAATCATAATCAATACAGAAAATATCATTTTCTTTCTGCGAGTTCTCTTCATAAGGGTTAAACATATGAGAAACTTCAATTTCATGAACATTACTATTATTATACACATGCTTATTATCACATTTATTTTGTAGGTGTAATGAAATTTTACTTATATCACAAATATTAACCATCTTCAGAGAAATTCTATTTTGATACACACAAAATTGGTTACAGTCAATTACTAATTTAAACTTTTTACACTCAGGAAGTCCCAGAATAAGATAAGGCAAGTCATTGTCCAAAACATATGCAGAAATATTTCTAATTATTTTCCCTATTCTCAAAGTTAATACACATTTAGTTGTAATTAAGATTTCACCCTCAGCTTGCCTGAGCTTAATTGGAGAGCTTGAATAACATTTCAGTTGACACTGCTTGACCAGTTTTTGTGACATCAGACTAATAGTCGAAGCAGTGTGAATCACACAATTTAAAAAATTCTGTTTCTCATTTTTATATAGTCCTTTTGTTTTGTCAACCCCATGATTTCTGATAATGTTCCCCCTCAATGACAGTAATTGTCATTCTGGCGCCTGATCTCTTTCAAATTCAGGTTCCTCATAATGATGTTTATTGTCTGACACCGACATCTTATCAAATCTCTCATTAATAGAGCAAGTTTGTTCCCAATGGTAAGCATTACTTATGCCAAAATTAGAACATTTTCGGCAGGGTCTAGGTGGTAAGTCTGCATATTGTTGGTGGTGATTCATTTGGTTATTGGGATTGGGTGCAAAATTTCAATTCAACTTGTGATCTCTGGGTTGCCATTGTCTGAATTGTTGCTGCTGACTATAATTAGGTCTAAACTGAGTTTGTTGATTATTATTAGGTCTAAATTGAGGCTGGGAAGAGTAATTTTGTGTAAATTGATGAGGTAGGCTATAATTCATCCTAACTTGAGTTTGGTTGTAGTAATTCTGTCTCTTCATTTTTATTATCTGTTTTTCCCCCTTGATTTTCTGTTTTTATATTCTTTCCTTCCATTTTATAAGTTTAACAAAATATCACAATTATATACTTCAATTAAAAACAGGAATATAATACCATACAATCACATTAAAAAAATCCTTCCTGTACTGTTTTTATATTTTTTCCTCCATTACTAAAATTATCAAAATATTACAAATTTATACGTCAAATAGGGAGATAATACTTTTTATATCATAAAAATCACTGTTTATGAAAATAATTTTAAAAAGTTTATGACGGAAAAAAACATATACGACCTGGTCGTGTTATTCTTGGCTTGTTAAAGACACTACTGTAAAATTCTAGGTTGCACAAAATTTATTTTTCGTTCACGGTACAGCGCTAGGCCTTGCATACCGGCTTAATTAAATTCACACACAAGAACTGTAGTTAGAAAGAAATTCATCATACACATCGATGATTTTTGAACTGGCGGTGATTACACTCTTTGATGCATTCGTGATAAATTAAAATCCGCAGCCCCTTGTCGTCACACGGCAAAAAGAAAGTCTTGAAGTCTGGATAGAAGAACGATGAATTTAAATCCATAAACACTGTTAATCACACGGGTAGATGGGCAGGAGAAAAAAATATATATCTCTGTACAGCGCCGAATTGGAAAGATGACGTGACACGTTGGCGGTGACCTACTTTCATTTTGTGCGCTGCTATCTTGGTGCGGCGAAATTAACTAAAACACTGAACTCGTGGGAAAACTGTATCAGCCGACGATTCTTATGGCAATGGGACTCCTATGGGATGTTGCCGCAGCAGGTGAGATGATAGTGCCGGCTTTTTGTGACATGGGGAGAACGGCCGTCGTTCATTAAAAAGAAGAATGCCACAACCCCACATCACACTCATCTCTGTAGACATTGAAATCGTAGTCTGTCCGAAATAACAAATCGTCGACACAAATTTTTACGGGAACATTTTTATTCAATACACCGACCGATCCGTCGGTAAGGATGCAGCAATAGAAAATACAGAAATCCGTCCTACTTCCGGACGTCACGAGATATATAAACCTCACTCCATCACGTGATTAAAGGGTTTGACTAAATAGTTCATTGGTTTAAAGTTATTGTTGATGTGCAGAACTGATTTAAACTTGTACTGACGCCGCGCCGAGTCATTTTAGTTAAAAAAGACAGCCATCTTGAATTATTTTGCCTAAGGCTATAATAATGTAATTTAACGCGAATGCCCAAAGGGAATTAAATAGTTTAAGGGATTAAAAAAGGGTTTGTAATTTGGAATAGTAAAGTGAGGAATTAATAGTTTTGAAATGTTAAGAGTGTTGAATTAAGAAATTACTAGTTTTTAATATTATATATATATATATATATATATATATATATATATATATATATATATATATATATGTATGTATATATATGTATGTATATATATATATATATATATATATATATATATATATATATATATATATATATATATATATATATATATATACACACATGAAATGACCCGAATTGGGTCATCTCATGAAGTAAAGTATTCATAGTGGCCGGAAAATATTACAATCAGTTTTAGGAACGATCGAATTTATTTTTAAGAGTAAAGCAACACGTCCATCTCACTTTGAGTCAGTCCCGCGTCTAATCGCAAGAGCGACAAAATACAATTAGCTCAGAGAAGGTTGCCAGAATTGGCGGAGGAAGTTAGTGTGTGGAAAGGCGAAGCAGGGAAGAAAGAGGGGTTACCAGGACAGAGATAAATTCTCAGAATGGGCGATCATAGGCAGTTAGTAATATCATCACAGAATATCCCCCCATCTAAAATGGATTGGATGGTCTTTGGTATCGGTAGTAATTATGAGGTCTCTGGTAAGTATTTTGCCTCGGGTTTTCCTAAAATATTTTGTAATATCTTCGCTCCTATCATTAAATTTTAACCATCTAAATTCACTAAGGGTGGTTAAAGAAGGGATAAAGAAACTTACTTTTAATACTGTCACTAATTCTGCAAAATTATTAACCTTATAACAAATCTGTATATACACGTTAAGTGCGTTAACCTTTACAAAACGTGAAAAATTTTGTAATTTTCACTGTTCCTCTCTATTTCCTTCAATACATTTTTTATCAAAATAATTTAACCAAGAGTTTATATCCATATTACTGTCTGAATCAAAAGGCACAATATTTAGTTCTGTTTCACTACTTGTGATTCTTAAAGAATCGTCAAGTTCGGGATTTGGTTTGGCAGTCGCCATTTTGTTTTACAAATATAAGATATTAATACGAAAATACTTAAATTATTTCAACATATAAATATAATAATTAACATAATTATATCACTTCAGAAAACAAAAGAAATTCAATGATTGAGTTATTATAAGAATTAAAATATTACGGCGGAAAATCCGATGATGTTACACATACAAGTAGTAGAACAAATTCTTGAAGCTTGTTTTGATTTTCAGCACACCGTTCCGTGTACATTCAGAAAATCTTGGCAAAAAATGAAATTTTTTGAAAAATGATAAAAAAAAACCCAAAATCTTGAAACTTGGAAAACTTTCTTGTTGTATGACGAAAATCGTCACTAAGTAATCAAATCACAGCAGAGTAGCTTTCTTTCTTCTTTCTTTGATGACTTGTTCCGAAACGAAACTCAGTCATGAAGACTAAGAATAGATTCCACTGTGGACTATTTCTTTTAACTTGATCCAAATCGAAACTTGTTCCAAACGCCAAACGTGGTTTCATCCTTGTCGACTTTCTGAAATGACCACAATTAGGTCATCTCATGAAGTAAATTAATCATCGTGGCCGGAAAATAATAAAGTCAGTTTTAGGAACAATCGAGTTTATTTTTACCAGTAAAGCAACATGTCCATCTCACTTCGAGTCATTATATATATATATATATATATATATATAACTTTAAAAACCCCATACCATTTTAAAATCTAACATTATTCTAAATTCCCTTGGGCGTACGAGCTAACTTTCGTTTTCAAATCTAAGTCCTAAAAGGCCTCTAGTGGAAATTATTAAATGGCTTCCTTTTCCAAACATGCGTAGCGTCAGTCAAGGTTTCATATAGGCTTTGCGCAGATTACATAAAACCACATGTGACTTATCGACAACAGCAAATCCCTAATCGCTATCCTGATCACATGACAAAGTTTATATAAACCGCCTGAACGGAAACCTGTACGCTTTTTTGATCATGTAACGGTATTGAATAGACATAATAAAGTCTTTTCCGTAAGAAGCCGAGTGCGTCGTTTTGATATGGAGTGAATTGTAATATTAACATCTTCTTCTCACCGTGATATGGGAGATTTCGATATCTATTGGGCCAGTGTCAGTCTCCCATGTTACATATATATATATATATATATATATATATATATATATATATATATATATATATATATATATATGTGTGTATATATATGTTTTTTGTTATTATGTATATATAATTTTTTTTGTCTATTTAGTTGTTAAGCACGTGACGATTAATTTCTTTAAAGTACCAGAAAAGGAAACCACGTGATCAACATCTAATAAATTAAATTCTAAAAATTAATCTTTAAAAATTCACCAAAATTCAGAAAATGGAGGTAAAGATTCGAAAAAGATTTTATTTTAAAGGAATTTTTATGTTCTTTCTCGTGATATAAATTTTATAACCCTCAATTTATTATTTTATATGCAAACTTAAAAAAAGTTACTAAAACAGATTAAAAATTCAATTTTAAAAAATCCAAAAAGATTTTTTTTCAATCTTTCTCAGTGCACCTCTACACTATAAGAAGAATCGCCATTCAAAATTTCAGCCCTTTAGGTCCAGCGGTTTGGTATGTGTGTTGTATACAGTTCCGTAACTGACTGACAATTGTGTTTAATTAATTGTGTTTTAGCCAGTGTCTGTAATAGATGTCCCCCTTAAGATTTAAAAATTTGACTCAAGAGATGTATATGGAAATGTATTAGTTAGAGACGCAAAAGATTTATCTGGGCTTTTACACAAGTTTTGAAAGCATAATGCACAATCTCACTGAAACTTTCAAGAAGGTTTCTTTGACTGTAAAAATATTAGATGGAAGGCACTGCATGTAACGTCATTATTTAAAAAAATCATGGTTTAGTTCCATTAATTTGCTGGATACTTTGGTTAAACACTAACATATAAAAACCATGTCTTAGTTTCAAAAAACTATTCATGGTACAATTGTATTTAAAGGAAGTTTAACTGATAGTTTAGGTGTGATTTTTTTAGTGTTCAGTTTTATAAATGCATAATGTGTTCACATTTGTGATTTTTAAAATCTCCCATGGGAAAGTATGCTTGATGATTTGACAAAGGCGGTTGATACTAATTTAAATTAAGAGGGAAAAAGTTGATTTAATTTGTGATCATGACTGATTTGGTATCAAACTATGGTAAACGCGCCAATAAAATACTGGACAGCTACAACAGTGTCGCTGGTCCCCGTGTTGACAGAGAGACACAATTAATATATCGTACAGATACAGAATAAGATGCCTTCTAGGTAAGCTGAAACTGAGACTTCGTAGTAATATTAAGATATATTTCTTCAGAATTGACAAAGGAAAAACTTAAAGATTAGAAAACAAAGGTGTTAACATTGTTACTGAAGAAATGTCACATTTGTTATAATGTGAAAAGAAGTCTTGCTTGCCTAACTTATTTAAATACTTCAAGTTTTTCCATCCGAATAATGTAAATTAAAATTACCTCCTTGGTCATTTTAAATATTAACTTGTGAAACCACATGTAACCAATCAAAGCATAAAAGAAAATATTGAGTGAAAGCCTAAATCAATAAAATTTTCTTACTCACTCATCATATTACATTCAATTCTATGTGTAAACCATTATAATTTATTTACACTAATTATATATTTTTCTTCATTTAAGTAATTAAAACTACATTTTTGGAAATTTCGTTTCCAAAGTGTTAAAAGTGTCAAAATTATAAATACGTAACACTCATGAATTATGTCTATCTAGCAAATATTAATTAACGTACCTAAGAATGTATTCGCAGTGTGGGCATAAATTGAATCTCAAAAACACTCACGATCACACAAGCTACAGGTATGCTGGAGAAATGATTCATATTAACGAGATATAGAGGTCTAAAAGCAATAATTTGACAATAAATAATTCTAATTATACCGATAAAATGAGTTTGTTTCATTTTCCTACATTGTTTCAACTTAAAATTTCCTTAATTAATTCGTTTGTGAATGTTTTAAATCTTTTAAAGCTTCACTGACAAGGTGATATCAATTTATCAGTCTACAATTCCGTACGATGCTTCATTTAAGTATTTAATTTACATAATAATTTGATTATGTCTCAGATATAGTTAATTTATCAAACACATAATTGTAATATTTATGGGACTTTATTATAAATAAACAAAGAAAATATCCAATAAATAGACTGTATTCAAATCCATTTATAACACTGAATGATAAATAAAAAAGCTGTAAGATATTACAAATAAAATAATTGTGACGCTGATAAGAATGTTAAAATGTATTTTATTAAGAATAGTCTTATGAATTAAATGTTTGAGAGTGGTTTTAAATGGTATTAAAAACATCTACTACTGCTCCATCAGAGATAATTTCTCATCCATAACCTTTTTAGGTCTCAAACTAGTAAGCTTTCTCACTACAGCAGTTGTGCTTACAATTTATATCGAACCACTCTCTTGTCGAACTACATCTTCTGTATATAGCAAACGCTTTATTCAAGTTCCTTTAATTGTTGTGTGGTTGATATATATATATATATATATATATATATATATATACGTCATAGCCATTTTGTTTTTCCAACAAGATTACGGGGCATAAAACGGTCATATTGGAAAAAGGGGGAACTGCACCAATTTTCCAAGAAACATCGCACCCCCTGAATTCCTCAGGACGGGAGAAAGAATTTCCAGGAAATTAAACGGACATCCAATTTTCTTGCAAATAAGAGTACCACGTGAGTCAACCGTGGGGATGTCGGATCATCCTGCCGTCGAATAAAAAACTCGAAGAGGCAATAAATTTGCGTGAATAACTGACCTGGGGAGGAGTCATAATCCAAATGGGGAAAGAATGAACTCCGAGTAGGGGAGAGAAACGATCGGAGGAGAGGGTCAGAGAGAGAGATTTGAGGGTGCAAGCTGCGAAGAAAGCCTGGGAAGAAAAGACGCCCCCGTAAAATGGCGAGATGTCCGTGTTCAACCGCCAGCGCCGATTCTGTTGCCTCCTCCAATGAAGGGCCCCATGAATTTTAGGCCGATACCTAAAGCCTCCTCCAATAGAAGTCCCTCAACGACTCCATGCCTTGACCTGCTGTTTCATCAAAGCTCCCCAGGTTGGTCATTTCTTCCCTTTCAAATAGCTCTGGTGTTTCTTTTTAGAAATTTTGGAAAATAGAACTTTATTCCACTCGACCCGTAATGGTTCTGCCGCAGGAAGCGGATAAAGTATGCCCTAATTCCGTTAAAATATGTCTATCCAAGATTAAATATAATATATAAAACTGACCTTTTCTTGTAAAATATTGTATAATAAATGTTGTTATTTTTATTTATAAACGCATAGTTCCTTTTGGATTTTACTCCCTAATTTTACACAACGCAAAGGGGTATCTGTGGTACCCCTCATAACATATTTTGGTGCCGTGAGCAGGATTTGCCTGTGTATTTTATAATATATGTTTAATATCTATCCTATGTTTAATATCTATCCTATACCTCCGTTTCTTTGCTTCAGACGTGCATTGGTGATTTTAAGGTTCTAAACTGAATTCCAAACAGCAGGAGTGCGCTGAAACTTTTTGTCAGAGTTAGCAAATTATATGTTTTAGTTAGTCTTTAGTCAACGTGAGTAATTAGGGTAGTTAACAAGCCAGTGCTGTTTTATTGCGACTTCAGAATAATCTGTGTCCGACAACATTTATACCTGTCTAAATCTGTTAATAAACCTCTTTTTAAGTATATTTTGAGGATTTTTTATTATGTAAGCCTACAGTGACTATCTGGCTTACTTCTAAGTCTGATGATCAAACGGGCAGAAAATGATCTATTTTGATGCGTCTAAATAAACATTTGAGTTTTTAGAGGTTGAATTCAGAGAAAAGCATTACCGGAAGAAATGCATCGCGATGAATTAATCTTCCTATTTGAAAGAGTTCGAGTTCATATTGTAAATAGATCTCAATTTTACTTTCATGTAAACTCCAGACCATGGTTCCTTAACCCATGGTTCCTTAACCCATGGTCCATTAACCCCGTGAACAACGATGGGGTCCGTGAATAAATTTCAGGGGTTACGCGGACTTGAAATCTTGTTAATGAATTCGGGTCATGCGGAAAACAATTTTTGGGGACTTTTTATATGAAACAAAAATGAATGCATACACTGAATTCAAAAATTAATAAAACCATACAGTGACTTTTTTTGAATTTGAATTCAATCAGGTGTACAATTATGCAGTAGTCATTCGGTAAAGGGTTTTCTATAGAGTAACTGTAACATTCCTTTCTCTAAAGTTTTGGTGTTAATTTGTTTTGTAATTAAATTATTAGGCGATTGGCGGTATATTAAAGTATATTATTTATACTGTAATTATGTGTTCATCAATAGCTGCTGCAGGTAAATCGTCTGTTTTATTTTTTGTAAAGTTCTACAAAACTGATTTATTTAAATTATGGTTCTTCACGCTTTGTGTTTAATAGGAGGAGTCAATAGCTTTCACTAGATTATCGAGAGGTGTCTACGACATTAAAAGGTTAGGAACCAATGGCTCTAGAACAGTCCTGCACAAATCGTGACTTGGTGACGGCCGTAATGGGATGCTGCTGTGAGCCACAAGAAAATTGGATAGATGGGAAAGCAAAGAATATTTTACCTAACAAAAATATATATAACTGAACTCTATTTTAAAAATTGAACTAATATTAATATACATTGCATAGATATTCCTTTCGTAATGTTATACATCTCAAAATATTCTATATCTTTTAGATTTATAATTTATAATTCTAGAAATCCAGACTCATGTTCTGTTTTTCGTGCCGAATTACTTGCCTTAGAGGAGAGTTTGAGATGTATTATAACTGCTGTTGAGTTTAAAGATACATGGGTCTTATCAGATAGTCGCAGTTCCTTCCATCCAGCATTTGAGCAACTGGACGAGAGTGGGCGACAGAGCCGGCAAGTTCATCCTGCACCAGCTACATTGTCTCTCTATGAACCATGATATTCATTTGCAGTGGGTCCCCTCTTAGTCCAGATAATAGAGGTGTTTTACCTTGCAAAAAATCGGAAAGTTCTGATTTTTTATATGTTGTATATATCGGGTTCCTAGTAAAAAAAACCTAAGTTTTCGCCCTCCTCCCCCCCTGTGCGCACCCCATGGATCGCAAAAAAACATCAAGAATTCTGGATTTTTAAAATTTTTTTTGCTCATATCTGCGTATTTGTACATCTGTGAGAAACACTTCCAACACAAAACGTATAGAGGATTAAACTTACTACAGCTTTGGCATGTAAAGTTTTATTCCTTGACCATCGGCTCCGGCGCTACGGTCCTCCAAAGTTGAGCAAAATTTTGAAAACACAATTTTTTACATCAAAGATTTTAGTTTGCCCTTCATATCTTCTAACCAGTGTTTTATAGTGAATAATGTTCTTCATAAAATTTATACAAGATGAAATTTGCTAATATTCGCGTGTTAAAAGTTTTTATCATGATGATTAGCAAATGTGCTACACTGGTATATAAGGATAAATCAGAATTTGGAAAAACGCCAATTTTCAAATAAAAAACTGTAGTTTATTCTTCATAGTGTTATAAAGGAAATTCTAAGAAAACGAAATAGGGCCAAATTTGTCAACAATTCCAAACATTAAACATAACTATTGCTTTATATTAAATTATGATACATGAAACAATTAAGCCCAGGTATGTATAGTATGAATCCTAACTGAAATGTAACAGCAAGAAAATTTCATAGGTTTCTTCGTTTCGTTGTCGGTCTTGACAACTCGAGTTGTTCTGCTCTATCAATCTATTCTAGAAGAGAAATAGAGGCATCATCATCTGCATCTCCATCCAGAAAATTATCCATAGAGTTCTGACAGGTCCCGCAACAGTGCTTACAGATGGAAGAGCACTTCAACCCTGCTTTTCTGCAGCCACAAGCCTTGTTGCATCATTTTTTTGCAGCTGCAGGAAATGAATTTAAGAAGGGATTGAGGAGCTGGATCTCTCTTGGCTTTTACTGGGTCAAGTCCTTGACAGCTTCTCATCCACCCCCATTCCAGCGGATTCTTGTTTACACCTAACCACGTCTGGGTTTGGCGGTACGTACGAAATATGTGATGCATGGCAGCATCCTTTGTACGTGGCAATTTAGCTAAAATGAATTTACTGCCAACTGCAGATTTTGTAAATATAGGGTAGCGTAAACTTTCCAATGTTTTGTTTTTTCACCACAGTACAAAGCTACCAGTATGTGTTCTCTTGCTTTAATGATGATATACGCACTGAAACCTGAATCTCGGAATACACTTGCTACTTCTTGTAACTGTGGATGTTTCTAGAAGAGAGAGCTACACTTGCTTTCGCCTATTCAAAAAATTGAGGACGTGGTACCACAGTCACTCAAAGCGTGGATAAGAAAGGCATTTTCTGGCTTAGAATATCTGTATGATGATACAGAAAACAGTGAGTTCGGAGAACTACTTCTCCCAAATTTTCTTAAATAGATCAGAAGAAAAGGAGGAGCAAGACCTGTCAATAAGACAAGAAGATCTATGTCCTTCCCTATGATCTCCGCAGCATCATATTGTGGAGCTAGAGATACTGTAGAGTTGCCAATTAAGGTGACTGCCTACGTTGAAAATCTCATTTTTTGACTACTTTGGTTAATTTTATTTTTTGCAAGAATCGTGTAATTCAATCTTTTCTCTTTTCAAAACCGTTTTGATTTTCAAGAAGCAGAGTTATAGCTATTTAAAAAAACATCGTCTGCTGCAAAATTGAAGTGACAAAGTACTTTAAATGTTTTTCTCAGAATTATGTTTTTTAGCACAAATCTCTACCATTATCATGATATCTCATATCACAATGTATATAATTTGATAAAATTTTCAGGAAATGTTTTAGATGCTATTGTTAATGAAATGACGTACAATAATTGATGTATAATAAATAGTTTTTCATTTGGGGCTGTTTTTATAAGGAAAGGAATGAAGAATCGGGAAAAATTTTCATATTGGAACAGAAAATTGTGTATAATTTTTATATTTTAAAATTTCTCTTAGATTTTAGATCATTTTGAAGATAACTGTCATATGTATGACGTGTAAGAAGGAAATTAAAATAGTAGCATTAGAATTTTGAGCAGAGTGATAGGCGTTTTAGCTAAATTTCATTAAAAATTACCTCAAATTGACCAATTTACAAAAAAAGTATGGTATGTACGGGTAAGTTATTGTTCCTTTTTTTAATTTTTAAGTGTTATTTTACCATAGCAGTCTAAAACAACCTTTAAGAAAAGAGTTTTTGAAAAAATTGGCTCCGAACGTAGGCAGTCACCTTAAGACTTAAACATCTTCTGTAGCATGTTTCACTGCTATATTAGCATCTTTAAGTTTATTCCTCTGCAATGAAATAAATCGATTTATTGTTTTCATTTGAGAGAAATTTCTCCTGGGGCACTAAAGTAGTGTAGTCCTTTCAAAAATGACATCACTCGAATTGGATATGCGACTTCGTCTGCACCTTTCTGCAATTTTAGTGCTTTTCATCTCAGGATCCGGAGGGTAGCCATCAAAAATTACCATAACATTGCCACCATAGGGATTTTGAATGAATTTCACATACCCTTTACAAATCTCATAAAAAGTGTGACCCCGATTCCAAACAACCTTATGAAGAAGGAAACCACCATCTACTATCACAACACGATTTGATGATAGTTCAGTCCTGATAGGTAATGGTGTAAAAGCAGAATACAGAGATGACTTTGTGCCCTTGCGCATTGCATCTTCTGTAAATAGAAACATTGGGTAAGGGGCTAATTTATAAGTGAAATAGTTTTCCAAATCTTCATCTGGCTGCTTAGCAATGCACATTCTCTGAAAAAGCATAAGTGGATTAACCATTGTTCTTTCATCACGTACAGTTACGGAGCTCACTTCTCTGGCTAATGTTACAACATTCTTTTTTCTGGACATTTTCACAGATCCAAAATTTTGACCAATGATCATGGAAACTGCTTCCATTCCAATCATCTGGAATAAGTGACAGTTTACATTTTCACTGCCCACGATTCCAGAGCTGATAGATATTACCATGTTAATGGCTGGAAAATGAGAATGTGTGGAAAACCACTCCTTCAGTTTCTGCACATTTTGCCCATCTCTTGTTATCCGGGATAGTGTCATGTCTACATGTTGTTCAGATGTATCTGAACTTATGTCATAGAATTTCTCCATATCTTCGCACACGTTATGCAGGTTTACCATTCCTAGAGTCCATCTCATAAGTATGCTGTCAGTCATTCCACGCCCATTAGTCAATCCAACAATAGTTTTTAAGTTTTTCATCTAAGTGTGTTCGATGATCATATCAGACTATAGCCTGACCAAAACATATCGGTTCTTCTGATTGTAAAGTACCCTGCTATTGTAAATTGGGTGAATTCATTAGGATCCATTCTTTCTTGCAAACAATACATTTCTTGGAGATAGAGATGTCCATTTTTACCATAAAGCAGAAGACCAGCTGCATGAAAAAAAAGGAATCTTTTTTTTTTTACTATATGCAAGTGAAGAACCCAATTACCCATCCGTTCAGCCTCGATGAATTGTTTGACCAGAGTCACCATATAGAAATACTGTATCCATAGCTGAGCAGTTGGTCCTCTTTTTCGTAACGTTTTCAGGAAAGTGTTCACTCTTTCACTTTCACTAAAACAACGTCACCATTACTTATTTTTTTTCACAAATGAAACAACGAGAATCCGATGAAGAAGACATAATAATTCACTAAGTAGCAACCGACTGCGAACGAGGATAAGAAACGACTAGAGAGGGTAAGGTGGAACAACAAGAAGTGGATTTATGACATTGGAATATGTTTAACCCTATAAATGACAAACCCGAGTCCACCTCGTCCATTTCCACAGGGCGGAAAACCTTACCATGTTTTCCGCCCTGTGTATGACAAGCAAATTGAGATGGAGCACCTGTTTCCCCTGATAAAAGGAACAAACGAGTTGGCCCCGCGTCAATGGATTTCGCTTCATTGGGACACCGCGAGCTGAACTCTCCTTACTTTGCAGGGACATCCTTTAATTGTGAAGAAAAAAATACGGGCTGAAGAAAGAATAGTTGAAAGGAATTCAAGGAATTTCTTGCCACAGCTTTAAGTGAAATGCAGATAGTCCAGGGAATAGAGATGTTCTACCTTGCAAAAAGTCGGAAAGTTCTGATTTCTTGATATGTTGTACATATCAGGTTCATAGTAAAAAACGAAGATTTCGACCCACCTTCCCCTGTATGCACGCTGTTTAATTCATGTAATTTATGTTTGAAGTAGTAACGAGTGAAAAATGAGTAGATGGCTTTGATAACCTAAGTAAATTTGACAATGATATGACTTTTTTTGTCGTTTTTGAAAATGTTGCTCAAATTTGGCGGACCGTAGCGACGGAGCCAATGGTCATGGAATGAAACTTTACGTATAAAAGTTGTAGTAAATTTTATTGTCTACAAGTTTTGTATGGAAGCTTTTCTTAAAAAATTGTACGAATACGAAGATATGAGCAAAAAATTGAAAATAACACCAACATTTTTGAGGGTTTTTTTTTGCACCCCACGGGGCGTGCACAGTGGGAGGAGGTCGAAAACTTAGGTTTTTACAAGGAACACGATATATACAACATAACAAAAAATCAGAACTTTCCGACCTTTTGCAAGATAACCCCCTTTTTTCTTCCTATATTTCCAGGACTGTCTCATGTGGGCCTATTTGGGAATGAGATGGCTGACATCCTAACAAAGAAGGGTACCACTGAACGTTCACCAACTTCTTCGGCTCTGACTTATCTGGAGTCTTACTTATAAGGAAATCTTTTAACCAGAGTACTTGAAGATCTCCCCTAGTTCATGACTGACACATTGGTATCTGTCATGCTAGGGCTCTTGCCTTCAAGGCTGGTAGAGATGAGCAAGCTTTAATCTCTAGATTTGCAACTGTCCACTTGAGGTGTCTAAAATTTGATCAGCAAAACAAATCCTTTCTCACTTGTATAAAGTGTAATAATGAGCAGGCTAGTCCTAGTACTAACTTGCCTAAATTTATCTAGGAAGGAATTTATTACCGATACTCGCCATTTGATGGACCTACTTATAATATATGGATTCATGGACCTAGTCTAGCGCCGCTATTCCAGGAGGGATTAGTAACAACAACAACAATTTAATTTTATGCGTCTTCACAAGAGACTTCATGGTTTACAGTCTTTCTGCTGGTTGGGCGTATGCTCTGCAGGCCTGATCTTGAGGGAATACTACATATTGCTTATAAATTCTGACTTTTTTGCTTTTGTTTTACTTTAAAAGACCCTATTTTTCTTACTCTTTTGATGCGCATTTTAGAAATACTTAATTGTATTTTGTATCTGTCTGATTTCGATATTTTCAAATGTGCTTAACGTCTGAATATGTAATAAGCTCGGTAAACGACGCGTTGTTAAATCAAGTGTATATTTTTAAAAAAAATTTTAAACAATTTGCTCCATTTTTAACGTCTATTTTTAATTTTTGTCTACTTTTATGGCGCTAATACTTCAGTTTATATACTTCGTCAATGGGGTTTTATGAAATGACTATAAACTGCATAAAAATATTTTTAAATCTTTAGAAACGTGTTAATTGGAAATATACACCAGGAATTAACACTTGCATACATTTTTTATTTCTTTTATCTTTTTTTCAACTTAGGCTCATAGAGTACTTTGAGTTTCGCCGCAGATCGCACCTTAAATGATTTCTATCTAGTTAATTTAATTATATTATCGAAATTGGTTAGCTATTGTTAAACCCTGTATAATTACATTTAGCACTGTACAAACTTATTTAGCTGAATTAAAAATTTACTTTAGGAGAAGACTCAACAAGAACATAATAAACAAAATTTTAAGGTTGCTATCCATTACTTCCTTTACTACTCTAATTTCTTACAGACGAGTAGAAACTGATATAATTTCACTAAGGTTCATCCTCTAGATAAAGTTTAATTAAATTTATACAAAATGGAAAGTTGTATGGACGTATACAATTTGCATAAATCTACAGGGATAAGCAGGAGCAAGTGCTTTTTGAAATCAAATTTTAAATTTGAGGTATTTTCAATACGACTTTGACAAAAGTGAAAATGTCCTCTTCCTTTTTTAAAAAAAAGTCTGAATCTACATTTCTTAGCATTTACTTGAATTCTGAGAAACATTTAAATCTCCTTGGAGACTGCTAATCATATTTTACCTCGCGTTAGTCGTTTTTGTCTATTAATTAGGATTTATCTTTTCCCAGTACTCATGAAAGCATTAAATATTTTAGCTCGATTCTTATCTTAATAATTTGGTTTTTCCCCATCATACGTCAAAGACGTATACGTCAAAAATTACATGCTAAAGAATGTAATTTTTAGACAAACAAATAACAAATGGAAAATATATTTATTTGACAAGATATATAACATATACATTCATCCACCATGTCAATCTATATATAGAAAACAGTTCAGTCACTGACTGACTGACAGAGCAAACCGCTGGATATAAAAGGCTGAAATTTTGTATGACGATTCTTCTTATAGTGTAGGTGTGCACTAAGAAAGATTTTTGAAAAAATCTTCTTAGATTTTTTAAAATTAAATTTTTAAGCTGTTTTTGTAACTTTTTTTAACTTTGCATTTAAAATAATAATCTGAGGGTTGTAAAATTTATATCACGAGAAAGATCATAAAAGTTCCTTTAAAATGAAATCTTTTTTGAATCTTCACCTCCATTTTCTGATTTTTGGTGAATTTTTAAAGATTAATATTTAGAATTTAATTTATTAAATGCTGATCACGTGGTTTCTTTTCTTTGCCTGATACTTTAAACTAATTTTGCGTCACGCGCATAACAACGAAATAGACAAAAAAATATTTTTTTTCCTTCCTAATGCGGCAGACGATTAGACATTATCCAAAAATATATTAAAATACAGTATAAGATATGTTCCTCATACTGTACTATATTAACTGTACTATATTCTTTAGTATGTTCTATTAGATTTAGTTTGAATATTTTCTTGTATATTGTTTTGTCTATAAAAATATCCGTTACGATATATATATATATATATATATATATATATATATATATATATATGACACGCGTCTTATTGACACGTAGCCCCCGCTAAATTTCCCCTCTAAATAATACCCTAATTATCAGTCAATGAATGTAGGCCTGCGGTAAATAAATACTATTAATTACATCTAAAAGCTTCATTAGCTAACATTACTTAAATCTCAATCCAATCCG
This sequence comes from Dolomedes plantarius, assembly GCA_907164885.2. Lineage (NCBI taxonomy): Eukaryota > Metazoa > Arthropoda > Arachnida > Araneae > Dolomedidae > Dolomedes > Dolomedes plantarius. The sequence continues at coordinate 186,159,179 of OU015497.1, forward strand.
TGCCAAGTTTCATCATCTCTCATCTCGCAACGCTTTACCACATCTAGCTGCGTACAGATCTAAACTCTATCTGACAAAACCCTTTGTCTTAAAGTCCGCTCAAAAACCCCTTATTCAGCAAATAGAACTTTGTCGAATGTTCTTTTCCCCTTATGTAACCAGCCTTGCTTCTAAATTTATGGTCTCTATTGATCACTTTAGCTATTAAAAACTCCCCCTTATTTCCCTCTTCATAATTAAAATTCGCGCGAACACATTTAACATTTAACAATTATCTTAATTATTCTCTTCTCTCTAATTAATCCTTGACAACTTTCCCCCCTCCCGACAGAAAAATGGATGAAAAGGGCTGATCGGTCCCCCAAACAATCATTTCTTGGAAGAGAATTCAAATAAATTAATATTTAAACTTAATTGAATACTAGCTGAAAATTAACCCTCACCTATTTTTATCCCTACATGCACCTAGCCAGATTCAATTGAGGTTTTGTTACAGGTTACTTAAGTCTCCATTTGAGACATACTTGACATCGACGAAACATTAATCATTACAATATCAATTTCAAAAATTTTTAAAAATCACTAAAATGAACGCGATACATTATTGTTCATCTGCGCACAAAACCAAAAAAAACAAAATTTTCTAAAATAACACCATAATCACACAATTATTTTTACGAGATCTAGGGAGAAAAATATACACAGAAGTAGCTCAAAAAGAAAGTGAGTTTAAACAAGAGAGCAATTTTTTTTAACACAACAAACAAAGTTATAGTTACCTTAAGGTGAAGTAAGTGACGTTAGGCGCCAAAAGTAATATCAAAAGAAGTGGATCTCTGAAATTCACATTATTTTTATACTACCAAATCATAAACACATCATAAAATTTATATCATCTTAATAAATTGAACCAAGAATACCATAATTATTAAAATATAGAGCAATTAAATCTTAAAGGTATGAAATCAACTTTCAACTTTGTATTATAAAAATCAGAACACTTCTTTCTCATTTTCACATGCGTGGCTAATATTTTAAAGAAATGTCCATTTTCGTAATCAAGTAAAACTTTTAAAAAGTACCGCCAAGTTCAGGTTTTAGGTAATATAGAACACTTAGGTTTAGCAGAACTTAATATTAACACTTGCCATATTTCTCTGAGTATATTATATTCCCAGCAAAAGAGGATTTTCACCCACTAATGATCTATATCATTTACTATGTCTAGGCAATTTTCTATGTTTATTTTCTATGTACTTTCTAAATATTCATCGTTCCCTTAAATCCACAAGTTGATTCTAAATTGCCAACGAACTCTCCGCTGTGTAATTTTGGTAGCACTAAAAAAAAATAAAATTATGTATCAATATAAAAATCAGTAATTGTAACATGACTGAGATACATAACCGAAATACTACGTTACGTTAAACTTAATTCTTTAGTTTTATTAAAGATTCACCTGTTTGGTGCTCCCTTGATAATCCAGAGATCAAATTTGCCGTAGACAGAGTTTGCCGCATTGGAAAAAAATTACATTAAAAAATCCGGGTTCTTTAGAGGAAATTTACATTATTATTCATGATATGCAGAGAAACAGGACCAATTTTCACCTTAAAATGGAGGAATTGAAAGGTGCTGTTTCTTTCTTGAAGAAGGAAAATAAATGTAGTATACCTTTTTCCTGAACACCCTGGGGGACTAGTATCTTTCAAAATATTTTGTTTGATTTTTTTTTAACAGTATTTGAAATATTTTGAATTTGATATATTTTAAGGTATTTGGTATTTTCCTAAATATGGTTTAAGCTGGAATCTCTGTGACCAGTTTGGTCACAGTTTATTCTAAAAATTTTTGAAGCGTTGAAGAAAATCTGAAAATTTCACAAAAAATGTTAACTTAAGATAATTTAACCCAATATCTCAAATTTACCATGCCTCTTCCTGATCGAATAAAACAGATTATTCATTCTTTACTTCTTTCTTAAATAATTGATCTCTGCTCACAGAAGAATGCTTTTAAAAATAACTCTTTTAATTGATTTGTCATTTGTCAAAAGAGACAAACGTTATCTATCATTTTTTATCATCTTATGTTAACATAGATTCCAGTATCATGTCAGTGATCATCGTTAAAAAATGCTTAAACACTTATTTTATGCAAAATATGTAATTTTTAGCCAACAGATGGCTGCAATATATTTATATATATATATATATATATATATATATATATATATATATATATATATATATAATAAATCACATCCAGTTAAATTATTTAATCCCCCTCTATATACTTCGCGTGCATGTCAGCATAGTTCAGTGTGTGTGAAACCCATAATGAACCAGGAGAGATGTTGGGATATAGATTATACAGGATTTCGTGCAGATTTAATCCTAGAGAACTTCAAGTTAATCAGAAATGAAAGTCTTTACAATCCGATTACGGAGATTTATGAATGCCCCCTTCTCTCATTAAATCAATAAATGTCATTAATAAAAGCTATGTCCTTTCCCTGATTATCATCAGGATTATCTTTCATGAAATTATGCGGGGAAACCTCTCTCATTTTCTTGGGGGAAAAACGGAATGATTCTTTTTTTTCTTTTTTAAACCTTTAAAAAAATAATTTCTACCTTTGCTTTTTGAAGTATATTTATTAGCTTTGATTTGAAAGTATTCAAACAACTGATTCCCCTAACAGTGGAAATTCTAATTATTGTTTGAATAAAACATTTATTTTTTCGGAGACCTATTTTCTTCTCTCTAGATCATACCTAAAAATAATATTCTAATAGGGATTTACATAAAGCTTTAGTGATTCCATTTAATATATCTTAAAACGTATGTCGTATATAACATTTTTAAGACATTCTCTAGTAGCTTTTTTGAAAAGAAAATGCATAATCTTCAACATATGTCAGAAATAATTTTATCCAATTCATTTTTAAATGCTGCATGGTATGATTCTTATTGTAAATGTAGTACTGTTGAGTCGGTATATCAACTACTGACATGGAGAAATCATCAGTAACTTTTAGATACTTTCGAATTTCAATGAACATAGATAGCTATCGTTTAAAGGGGAGTAATTATAACAGAAAATTATCTACTCCCCAATACAATAAAATAGAACACAATGTTAACGTTTAATACGCGTTAGCAGTAAACCAGACTTAGGGCCTGTTCACATAGGAGTCCGTTGCGTTGCGTTAAGGAAAAGATGACGTTGAGACGAAAATAAACCAATTATAGGCGTTAAAAATTTCATTGCTAATCGTTTGCTGGCCTATGATTGGTTTATTTTCGTCTTAACGTCACCTTTTCCTTCACGCACGGACTCCTATGTGAACAGGCCCTTATGCTAATTAAAATTGGAATAACTGACCCAAAATCAACTATTATATCCATCGTCAGCTTGTGCCGTCAAAATTTACTTATCCACATTACCGTCTTGATATAGCTTTATTACCGTCTTGATATAGCTCGAATATTTTTTTGCAGTAATACCTCGAAAACATAAATTTACGCTGATGTTAATATCTCAAGCATCTTAGCGAGGATTCTTGAGATATTAAAGCTAAGATGCTTGGAAATGAAGCAAATAAAATATTACTTTGAAAAGTTAGTGACACATCCATAACCTATTATGATATTTTAAAGGAAAAATGTCTGATTATGAACAATTATAAATAAAATAAATGGGAACACAGGCTTGTCGTATATACAAATATCATTGTTTCATAGTATGGTTCATAAATTGTGAACTGTTGATAAATTTGGCAAATTGCTTCATTTTATTGAATGCGTTCAATGTTACATGAAAGTTATAGATTGGTTGTAAGAGATAATTTCTTCTGATTTTTTCTCATAAGTTTTCAAATTAATCGTTATTTTGTTAATTTGCCAATTACCTTGTCATCTTACCAGCCCGGTTTCTTGCTGCCTCTTTTTGTAATTTATTGTTAAATAATGTTCTCCTTCCCCTCACACGAAAATTTGTCATTGAAAAGAAGAAACTTAGGCTTATCAGAGATAGAGAGTATGATGTAAGTAGTGACATTCAAAGTGGTAAATAACTTTGTCCCTATACATCATCGAAGTAATGTAAATTTACCTAAATTTGAAAAGCTTAAAATTATCGCATTATTCCGATGACGGCCAGCTGAGACAGTGAGTGAAGTAGAATCCATGAAGTAGAATCCAGTTTAATTCCAAGGCTTAGTGCCATATGGAGGTATTAGTAAGATGAAGTGAATTTATTGAGTGTGAAATTCAAATTTAAATCTAGTTGTGTTTAGCCGTGTGAACTCTGAAAGGAAATATTCTATAAGACAATCTTGTATTTTAATGTATGTTTAATCCATTCAATCCTATTTATACACTCAAGTGAAGTACTAAGTAAGATTTACTTTATTATTTGAATAGTTTCGATTAGTTTACCTCTGTATTAATAAGTTACCACTGGCTGTATTATTAGTTTACCACTGGAAAAAAAAATATTCAGCTTCTAGAGGTAGTAATTTATTTATAAGGTATATAATCTAACCCTTAAATAAGTATATGGCAAACGTTTTACAGGCCTCATTGATCAGACTTTATAATGAAATGGATTAATATGCACTTAGTTCATTATGAAACAGGATTGCTGGTGTGATCAGCCACAGTCAGTTATTTTTCTGCGAAAATTTTATGCGTCTCTTCAAAGCAGTTAATCCAACCTTGTTCTATAGGAAGAAACATTGGTGTTTCAGCGAATCAAGGTAAAAAGTGGTACTTGCTGGTCATAGACGAAACTATCGAAATTCGAGTGACATGACTACAAATAATTATCCGTTGATAGGTAGTTCCAGGGCGACTCTGTAAAAGGGATATGACCCCTGGTTACAAGACGTCTTTAATGCTCCACTGATTGTTCTTAGTATCTGTGATCTTTATAGGACGAGAGCATAAATAAAATGAAATAAGTAAAACTAACCATTACGCTTTGAGAAGTATCATTATCATGTTCCACAATGCATTTTTTATAAGGGCATTTTTCATTTTATCATAGGACAATGATCCAACCGTTATGGTTTTCGATATTAATTCTAGACTCGTCAGAAAACACTATCCGTTCCTGTTCAGCGTTTCAGTTTCTTCTCTTAGCATCATGCAATCCTTTGAAGTTTATGGTATTAAGGGTTAAAGTAGGGCTGCCTAATTTTTAGTTTTCCCGGGCCTCACTGAGTGGGGTGGAGTAGCCTCGGACCACATACAAAATACATAATACAGTTAATTTATACAAATAACAAAATTCCATTTATTTCTTAATACACTCATGGACAAAAAAATTAGCGCACCAAGAAATAATTGCGGGATCGTAACTAAACTTGCAATGAAGGTACATGTCGGGGAGATATGCAAATGATTAGAAATGCAGCGTGATTGAGCATTACGTATAGCAGGTAGAAGGGTGTTGAACATCGTACTCTGTGGAGAATAAAACAGGTAACCAAAGCTTGTTTGAGTGTGCTGAATCATTTACAAAGGAACAGCTGAGATAGACATGCCATTACGCTGTGAACGAAGACAATATAAGCAGTTGTCGCAGTTTGAGAGGGGGAGAATTGTCGGGATGATGGAAGCTGGGAGGTCAGCTAGGTGAGTAGGTCATCAATTAGGCCGCTCTGATTGTGTTGTGAGGAGGTGTTGGGACCAGTGGACCCGAGAGATGTCATGTACACGAAGACCAGGCTCAGGACGCCCTCGACAGACCAGTCGTCGAGAAGACCGCCACATCGTAAGAAATGCACGCGTACAGCCAACTGCTTCATCGGCCGCCATCCAGGCACAAGTGGCACCTTCACTAGGGGCCTCTGTGTCTTCTCGAACCATACGAAGGCGCCTGGCTGAAGGACAGTTGGTATCGCGGCGCCCATTACGTGTGCTGCCCTTGACGCCCACCCATCGACGCCTCCGTTTGGAGTTTTGCCGCGCACGAGGAAACTGGACTGCAGCGGAATGGAACCAGGTCGTCTTTAGCGAAGAATAGAGATTCAATCTCGGCAGTGATGACAATCGTGTTCGTGTGTGGAGAGCCCGTGGTGAACGCTTCTATCCGGTCTTTGCTGTACAGCGACACATCTCTCCCACAGCTGGTGTGATAGTATGGGGTGCCATTGCCTACATTACACGGTCACCCCTAGTATTGTTCCGTGGCACCAATACAGCCCAGCGGTATGTTCATGAAATCCTGCAACCACATGTGTTGCCACTCATGCAACGGCTCCCAGGAGCCATTTTTCAACAAGACAATGCTCAGCCTCATACGGCAAGGGTGTCACAAGACTGTCTCCGCACTTCCTTGGCCTGCCCGATCCCCAGATTTGTCTCCAATCGAGAATATCTGGGATCATTTGGGACGACGAGTTGGACATCCCACGAGTTTGAACGAACTAGAGGCAAGGTTACAGCAAATATGGAACGAAATGTCTCAAGACATCATACAGAACTTGTATGACTCAATGCCCGATCGTATCGCATCGTGCATTCGCGCTATAGGGGGTCCAACGGAGTATTAACTCCTCCGTTCTTTTGCCTTTTTCTCTGAAATAAATTATCCTTTTTCTTTGATTTTCTTATCATTAACTTATATCAAAGTTGTCATTCCGTATGTAAAATTTCGTTTCATTTTGACGACTCCTTCTTGGTGTGCTAATTTGTTTGTCCATGAGTGTATATCACAAAAAGGGGAGCAACATAAACTTAAACCAGGTGGGATATTTTACTTTGTTTTTGTAAAACTAATGCTTCGATGTCTTGTTTGATGGAAGTGGCACCAACTCTTCATGAGTCCTTACGGACTTCATGAGTCCTTTACTTCATGAGTCCCTTATCAGAAATTTCTCATCTAATTTTACTCTTCGAGTGCTTCCTCTTTGTAAATAATTGTTCTCAAATGTAGATTGTTCACTAATGTGTCAAAAAGCGATGACATGAATAGGGTGTGATTGTGAAGATAGGGATATTTTTGTTTGGGAATATAAATCTTATAAAGTTTACGATCTTGTATGCCACTTTCAAGGGGTGCTGTCAAGGGCCGCATGTTGGACACGCCTGGGTTAAAGAATGTCGCAACAGTGGACGCCGAGTTTCGGACCCTCGCTGAAGAAATCGTCGGCGAACAGTGCTGGTAGATCGCGGTTGTGATGTTCGCCTAATGAGTCACCATCCTTAACCCTTTAAGTGACAAACCCGAGTCCAGCTCGTCCACCTGTTTCCCGCCATCTGTGTGACAAACGAGCTGAGCTCGCGCACCTGTTTCCCCTGGTAAAAGGAACAAACGAGGTGGGTTCGACGAAGTGGATTTCGCTTCATTGGGACACCCCGAGCTGAACTCGTCTTTCTCTAGAGGGGTGCGGTTTATTGTGAAAGAAAGAATAGGGACTGAAGTAAGAATAGGAGCAAGAAATTCCTTGAATTTCTTTTCTTATCACTATGTTTACTTCAGTCCTTAGTAATATTTTCCGAGAATTTTCACACACGGTTTTCACACACCGAGAATTTCTACACCCGGTTATAAGTGAAATACGGCAAGTCATATGTTATATTTGTTGCTGTTCCTTCGATAGAAGTGGCGTCCAAACGTATATTTTAAGTGATTACTTAAACGCATATTTTAAAGTTAAAAATAAGTTAAATTTTAAATACTTTTGTATTCCTTGGATAGAAATGGCGTCAAAACGCGTATTCACAGATAATTGTTCTTCAAGCAGTTCGGATGAAGATGTTTTAATCTGTTCGGAATATGAATCTGGATCCGAGGAAATGTCTGAGGACAATTCAAGCGATTTATCAAGCGATGAATCTTCAGATGACGATGGAAATGTTTTATCCAATGCAAGATTTTGATGCAAACTTCCCTCTCAAAATTGTTTGCCGCCTCCAGTGCCATTTACATTTTGTGGTCTCCCAGGAATGAAAGTTTCTGTTCAGGAAAATAATAATCCCCTTCATTATTTTGAATTGTTTTTTGACGATGAAGTGATAAATCATATCACGGAACAAACAAATTTATATGCTGCACAAACTATTGCTAACCAAACATTAAGCAAATTCTCCCGCTCGAAATACTGGACTGATGTGACAGCTAACGAAATCCGTGTATTTTTAGCTACTTTAATTTTACAAGGCATTGTGAAGAAGCCTCAAGAATTGTTATACTGGTCAAAAAACAAATTAATACACACACCCAGTTTTGCTACAATTTTCTCAGAGAGGAGATACCGACTAATCATGCAATATTTGCATTTCGACAATAATGAACTATTTGATACAAAATCACATCCACAACCAAAACTTCGGAAAATATGGACAGTTTTCAACTTACTGCAAAGAAAGTTTTCCTCTGTGTATTTACCCAAGAAAGATATATGCATAGACGAAAGCCTCGTTTTATACAAAGGACGTCTTTCATGGGTACAATACTTACCTATGAAACGTGCTAGGTTTGGCATAAAAATGTTCTTATTGTGTGAATCGGAAACTGGCTATGTTTGGTCGATTATAATTTACGTTGGTAAGGGGACGCATATTTCAGATAATTATACAGACTGCAACATGAGTACTAAAGTTGTGATGACTCTGGCAAAGCCCTTATTAAATATGGGATACTGTCTCACAATGGACAATTATTATAATTCTCCTGAGCTTGGGGAATTGCTCATAAAAAATAAAACTGATTTTTATGGGACGTTACGTTCAAACAGGAGAGATATCCCTGGAGAATTAAAAAGTGAAAAACTAAAGAAAGGGGATACGTTGGCTTTTCAAAAGGGAAAAACCATGATATTACGATGGAAAGATAAAAAAGAAGTGATTCTTATAAGTTCCATTCACAACAACGAAATGATAACTACGACTTCTAAGTCAGGAAAAAGTAAGATAAAGCCAAAACTTGTACTTGATTACAATAATACAATGGGAGGAGTTGATATCCTTGATCAAAACATCGGATATTATCAAGCAACAAGATCAAGACAAAAAAAGTACTACAAAAAGATTTTTAGGCATTTATTGGATTTGTCCATTTTTAATGCTTTTGTACTTTTCCAAAACAATGGTAATACGAAATCAAATTTGCAGTTTCGTTTAGACCTTGTGGAGAAAATTATTGCAAAGTATCATATACCAAAAAGTGTGAAATCAAGGCCCTCCTCTTTAAGTACACAATGTGATATTCTCCGTTTAACTGAGAGACATTTTCCGGAATATATCCCTCCAACTGAAAAAAAACAAGAACCCACAAGAAGATGCGTAGTATGTTGATCGAGGAGAAACTCATCTGGAAAAAAAATACGGAGAGAAACAAGAGTGTATTGCAAAGACTGTGATGCTGCTCTGTGTGCAATTCCTTGTTTCAAAATCTATCACACTCAAAAACACTTTTAGAGTGTGAGTATCTAAAATACTGAAAAAAAAGAGGTAAGGAATACATCGTTTATGAGTAAATAAATTTTGCAAACTTAAACTGTTAACTTCTATGTCATTACTATCTAATTATATATATATATATATATATATATATATACATATATATATATATATATATATATATATATATATATATATATATATATATATATATGTATATATATATATATATATATATATATATATATGTATATATGCAACATATTTTTCTTATATTTATTTCAAATTTCCTAATTCACTTTAATTGTATGTAAATAATTATAATTATTTATATACAATTAAATTGATATTATGTATTTAATATTATATAGTAAATTACATAGTACATAAACTATTCAAAGTAATTATGATTTTTGTCCAAAAAAATAGGCGGTAATGACAATATTTTGCACATATAATATAACTGAATATTTTATATAACAGAGCTTGAATCATTAAGTGAAAAAGCCACAAAATGAAAATTTTATAAACATCACTGTTGCGGTATTAGCGAAAATACGTTGTCCCAAGAGCGAGTGCCGACCTCACGCAATGTGTTCCTTCCCTAAGAGGTCCCGCCATACGGGATGACCGTGGGGAAAGCGAGGCACCCGCTGCCTATGAACGCTTAAAGGGTTAATTTGGTTGTTGACGGTAAGTATTGTTCTCTTTGATACGTAGCAAGAAAATATGTGTCTTCCTATTCTGATGAATCGTGTGATAAAGATTCCTCGCGGCGACGATTCGAAGAAACACACTATATGGACAAAAGTATTTAGCCACTGCATGTTTTTAACAAAACGTGCTTTATTTTTCTATTTAGTAACTGGTACGCCTTTCTTTTGCTTATATTATAGCGGCAACACTTTGAGGCATATTTTCCACAAATTCTCTGTAAGTCTGCGACAGGAATAGCTCGCCATGCCTCTTGCAAGACATTGGGAAGAGATTGTTCTGAAGATGGGCGTGGGTGGCGGTGTCATGCCTGTCGCTCCAGGACATCCCACAAGGGCTCGATCGGATTGTATTAGGTTCTCTGAGATGGTCAGTCATGCAATTCACCTCATTTTCAGAAAACCAGTCCAGAACACGTTTTGCAGTATGGCATGGAGCACGATCCTGTTGGTAGAAACAACCATCATCCCCGTAATATTGCCATAGTGTAGGCAGGGCCGAATCATCGAGAACGTCGTGGTACACGTCAGCGTTCATGGTACCACGTACAGAAAGCAATGATCCGAATCCTAACCAGGAAAAACAACCCCACACTAAGATGAACTCTTCTCGGGACTTCACTGTTGGAACAACACAGTCTGAATGAAACTGTTATCTGGGTTGTTCCACACTCATATGCGTCCAGAAGACTGTAAGAGAGAATACTTAGACTCATCACTCAAAAGAATAGTTTTCCATTCTTCAATGGTCCAGGGCGACACACTAGGCCAAACGACGGCTCTCATTAACAGATATAATTAGTGGCTTGTATAAAGCTTTCCGACTATGATAACCGATCATGTGCAGTTTTCTGTGAATAGTTTTACCACTAACGGAGCTCCCAGATGCATTTCCAACCTCTACAGTGACAGCAGGGGCAGGAGAAATGTGCAGCTTTCTGACACGTCGTACCAAGCATCTTCTGTCACTTTCTATCAGTTTATGCGTTTTTCCAGGACGTTTTTTTGCTGTTGTTGCTCTGTCTTGCTTTCAACACTTGATAACATACGTTATACTCGATTTTGGTATATCCAGTATGAATGCAATAGCTCGCACAGAAGATGGCATTCTATGATGACAAATGGCATCCATAAGATGAGTCCGCCTTGGAACATGGTAAATTGAGGTCCACGAGGCATAGCCCCACTAGAGTGAATGAATAGTTAATGGAAAATAAGCTACTTTTTAATTTACACATGACCTTCCCAGCATACCGTTCGGCGAACCCAGTATTTGCATATTTGCCGATTTTCTGCAGTGTCCAAATACTTTTGCCCATATAGTGTATCTTCAGTTCATAGTCTCTAGGTGCGCATAACTGTACTATTGCTTCCCTTAACGTATACAGCCCTATTACGGTGAGACCAACACCTTCTCTTAACTAAGTCATTCTTCCTCTTTAACTATTTAGTAACTGATCATAATGTTGTAAATTTTTAGCGACAAGTATTGTTTACAAACAAGAAGAGCAATACCAAATTAATTCACCCACTCAATCTTTGGGATTTGATTTTTGAGGACTTTTCTAATCTCTAAGTCACATATCGGGCCGTATTGTGCGCGCATCATATTTGTATATGAAACTGATATTTTAATCACCTTTAATGACAAAGACAAACTGCCCGTCTGACATATTTAGGTTAATCCAATAACTCTTTCTAGACGCTGCGATTTCAATGTACAACAATGTTATTAGGTGATATAATTAAGTGCCATTATACTATAATTATATTATCGAAATTAATAACAATTATTTTTGTAAAATTTCATTTCGTAAAATTATTAGCATTTTAAAGGCAGGTAATATGTTGTATAATATTAAACAATATTACGTCAGTGATTTCTAGATAAATGCGCATTACAGACGAAAATTATAATATGTATAATAATTGAATTTGAAAACGTCGGCAAAATGACAATATCAATGACTATACTCGTATTAAAGCGAGAAAATACATAAAATTTTTCTTTGCTGCATTAAGAATTTACAGACCAAATCTTAGCAAGTTCATCCTGAAATATCTATACGACTTAAAACATTTGTAGCTATCTCAATACAATTATATGTATGTATTCAGCAACAGAATATTATTTAATGCTTTAAAGAAATCATTTGATTAAAACTCAAATTTAGCTTGCATACTGCGTTGCAGGAATACTATCAAACCATTAATATCTGTTCGTAATATCACTAATTATTTTCCGATAAAATAATCCGAGAACAGCGGAATTGGTCCTTTAACAATATAATCTTGTACTGACATTAAGGCACATAATGGGGGAATAGTTAATAAAGTGTTACTCGGAGTGAGAAATTAAACAAACGAGGCATCAAAGGATATTAAAAATAATGAATAACCGATTAATACCCTTCAGCCTGATTTCACTCGGCAGAAAAATGTGTTTCTTTTAAAATGCAATTTTCAGGACAATAAAATGGGAAAATTATCTGGCTACAACCCATTTGAATGTTGAAATATTTATATTACTATGCACTTGATAAAAGAATGTTGATCAAAACTGAATTATCTTCTATATTTTATTTGGAAAAAAATAATTTCTCTTTCATGTTCCTAAATATGATTTTAACAATTAACACACTCTAGACAAATATTTATTTGAGGAGCCATTTAACTTTTAATTTTTAAGCGTTCCATGTTAGGTCACATGCATAAAGAAACTATAATACGACATTGATGACAATTTTAGAAATTTGAGGTCAGGACGACTTTCATAATTTCTTTATAATGATTAACTGCGTTGAATGCAAAACGATGTACGTTTTATAATTTTTTTTCATAACATGAACGGCCCACGCTGTTTCTTTGCGATGTAAGTTCATCATCCTGAAATATAATGGCAAAGCATGTCAGCAAAACTGTAAGTATATCGAACATTTTCCAAGAAAATTATATAACAGCCTTAAAAGTGATTACTAATGTTACCAAAATTAAAAATGATTATTAACAGATTAATGCACAAACGTCTTGCATATTAACCTACTTAATTTTTGAGATAAAAAAAAATTATGCTTATGTATGCAATTAAGAGGAAAATGCCACTGTAAATTAAATGATGATGTCAAAATTGCAACATCACTTAAATTCTGTTCTTAATTTTGCGACTTTTGCAGCTGCATTAGAACATTATTGAGAAAGATTTACTTATTTTAAATCTCATATATCATGAAGTCTGGCTGTCATATTAAAGTCTGTAGAGAATTCTTAAATTTAATCTAAAATTGAAAGCACCAGGGGAAGTATCACAGCAAGAGAGAAGCAAAATGCTTATACTCACATTTCAAGCGAAAATAAAGGTAAAGTTTTGGAAATAGATTATGTAAATTCCATGCATGTAAATATAAAAAAAAATAGTTTAACAAATCTGAAAAGTAACCGTAGCCATATACTATTTTCAATCACTGACAGTTAGTACCAAGTATAAAAAATGCTACTCTATTATTTACTATAAGATAGCAAAATTTCAATTTGGAATACTATTTCTATTCCTTGAGCGAAACAAATAACTTCGACATTTTGAATGAAAATTTAAATAAGGAATTTCTTATTTTAGCTTTTTCTGTATTCCTAAAATCCAAACAATTTTGTTAGTATCCTCTACTTCATTCATTATTCTAGAGTAATATAAATATAACGTAAGATAAATGAGATTTACCCAGTTGTTTAGTGAACCTTTCTGTGAATATCATCCGCAGTCTTCAAATTATATTTCCAGAATGTTTTCTTGAATGTATAAACAGCTTTACTTTCTTCACTTTTTCTTCTATAGTTCATATGAAAGCTTCAAGCATTTAAACTATTATACTGAATATTTCAAAAACTCACGTTTCTCGACTTAAAATGAAACATCATGTAACGGGAAAAGTGCATATACGTAATTTGTTCTTTTATGTGTCGCATATTATTAGTTACTGTAAGAGTATCAATAAGATAAAAAAATAGTAAAACTCATTTCTCTTACACGTCTAACGGAAATACTTGGGTGCTTGGAAAAAATAAAAAAATAATAAAAATTCTTAAAATGATGTTTACTTTAAAATACTAACGATGAATTGTGTGATAAAACTTTATTATGAATAAAACGTTGATCCAATCTTTTTTTCCGCATAATAAACAAATAAAAGCTTGTATTTTTTAGTGTAAAATGACAGTATAGTTCAGACACTTATGAAAATTCTAATTAACAACTTCAATATATATCTTCGGCTAAATTGTTAGGGTGTTTGTCTAATCATGTAGAATGTCTTCGGTACTGCGAAAATTCCTTCTCACTTCATTTGCAGCGAAACTGAGGTTTTTGTATAATTTAACCATATCACGTATCTCCTCTAATCATTATGCAAGACGGATGGTACAAAGCTCGAATTTCAACCTATTGTAGTCTTTTCTGACCTCCATTTTGTCTTTTCCTCAGCAGAACATCAGCATATGAAGATCGCCATTGTATTTCGAAGTCCTGATATGGAGAGGTTACATCCATTATTCCATATCTACCTTAATTCATTTGATGTATAGATGAAAGACCTGCAGCAAGTGATTCGTCAACTTATATTAACGTATCAAGTTTTCATTCACTGTTACGTTATGGAGCAACCGCCCATTGTTGAAATATTTATTTGATATTTGCCGTGATACATACATTTTAAACGGTAAAAATACAAAGGCCCCATTTTATGTCTTTGATGAACCGACTTACCTTTTAAACTTTTAAAGAGGCGTTTAGCTCCATAAAATGACATAAAATTTTTTAAAACGATCTTATACTATAGTTGATCAAAAATCATACCATTTTTAATTGAGACAATGCACACAAACGTGTAAAAATAACAATGGTTTTAGTAACTTAGAAAAATCAACACAATATTTACCTTTCAGTCACATTTACATTTAAATAATTATGCCCCTTTCATTAGGTCAAAAATATACACTTTACAGAAATGTTATTTTATTTAAATGGTTCTCTCAGGGTTATCAAAATATGTAAAAGTACTTACTTTATGGACATTGAATTTAATTTTTTTTAAAGTTTCCTAGATCTGCTGAACTATATGAAGAGGTTTTTTAGATATTTGCTAGTATTGATAAAAAAACAAAAATATTTTGACTTGTATAAAAGGCTTAAATCTATCATTTTTGTATACAAAAGTGCATTTCTTTGTACAAAAGACTCAAGTCGAAATAATTGTTCTTCGAGTGGTATAAAAGCCAATAACTTGGTATATTTAAATAACTGTTTTTGACTTGTTCCCTTTATACCGGGCACCATAGATATGTAATTTAAATCACACATATTTATTTTGATTATTATCAATGTAGTTCTGTTAATTTTAAACAGGAGACATGTTCTAATAAGTATTGTTTGACTTTTAAAATTTAATGTAAAATGTGTAACTAGAATCACCAGAGAAAAGTGACTTTTAAAATTTAAATGAGTGCATTTCAGGCCCTAATGCCCTCTAAGTACTGCAAAACGTTTCACTAAATAGTAATAGAAAGTTATTGAATTCCATTCATCAAAAATTTTAAAAAGGTTTTTTTATTACTTATCTCTCTATCCAGTGGTCAGATATTTATACCTAGGAGTATTTTATCGTAATACCACACGTAGGAAAACTCTTTTTCAGATATTTCATGACATTAATAATGTAGAAATGGCTATAAAATTAAATTTGTACTTCAAGTTTTGCAAAATTTCGAACTTTAGAGAAATATTTTTTTCATTAAATTTTATTTTACACTAAAATTAAAAGGAGGCTATTCTATCTTCTGCATCAAGAAATATATTTTCTTTTTCCAGTGGTGAGTTACAAAGACTAGGTATAAAAAAACAAAACAAGAACATACAAACAAAAGCGAACTAAAACGTCCGTGAACCCAAAAGTCTCCTAGCTGTCCAATATCTCTCCCGCACTGGAGCTGGAGGAAAAGTGGGGCAAGACACTATACGAGTAAAGTTCATGTCCTTTCGTCGATTATAGATCTTGAAAAAAGGTGCTGAAACGATATTTATATGGCATAGATGTTTCAATAGGCAACCCCATATCAAGAAATATTTATGATATTATTTTATATAATTCGATTTGGAAATAAAAGAAAATTCTTGGGAGAACTAAACATACAACAATTGTTCCATATAAAAACAGTACGATTTTAAAACAATTGCTTTCGTTAGAATGTATTTCTTTTCATCTATCATATTCAAAACCTCAATACAAATAGCTACTGCTTATCAAATGCAATAACCTACTTAACTTTGTTTATATATTGGCTGTGTGGTAAAAGTTTTCGGAGCTCTAAATCTTGCTTATTAACCTACTTAATTTTTGAGATAAAAAAAATTATGCTTATGTATGCAATTAAGAGGAAAATGCCACTGTAAATTAAATGATGATGTCAAAATTGCAACATCACTTAAATTCTGTTCTTAATTTTGCGACTTTTGCAGCTGCATTAGAACATTATTGAGAAAGATTTACTTATTTTAAATCTCATATATCATGAAGTCTGGCTGTCATATTAAAGTCTGTAGAGAATTCTTAAATTTAATCTAAAATTGAAAGCACCAGGGGAAGTATCACAGCAAGAGAGAAGCAAAATGCTTATACTCACATTTCAAGCGAAAATAAAGGTAAAGTTTTGGAAATAGATTATGTAAATTCCATGCATGTAAATATAAAAAAAAATAGTTTAACAAATCTGAAAAGTAACCGTAGCCATATACTATTTTCAATCACTGACAGTTAGTACCAAGTATAAAAAATGCTTCTCTATTATTTACTATAAGATAGCAAAATTTCAATTTGGAATACTATTTCTATTCCTTGAGCGAAACAAATAACTTCGACATTTTGAATGAAAATTTAAATAAGGAATTTCTTATTTTAGCTTTTTCTGTATTCCTAAAATCCAAACAATTTTGTTAGTATCCTCTACTTCATTCATTATTCTAGAGTAATATAAATATAACGTAAGATAAATGAGATTTACCCAGTTGTTTAGTGAACCTTTCTGTGAATATCATCCGCAGTCTTCAAATTATATTTCCAGAATGTTTTCTTGAATGTATAAACAGCTTTACTTTCTTCACTTTTTCTTCTATAGTTCATATGAAAGCTTCAAGCATTTAAACTATTATACTGAATATTTCAAAAACTCACGTTTCTCGACTTAAAATGAAACATCATGTAACGGGAAAAGTGCATATACGTAATTTGTTCTTTTATGTGTCGCATATTATTAGTTACTGTAAGAGTATCAATAAGATAAAAAAATAGTAAAACTCATTTCTCTTACACGTCTAACGGAAATACTTGGGTGCTTGGAAAAAATAAAAAAATAATAAAAATTCTTAAAATGATGTTTACTTTAAAATACTAACGATGAATTGTGTGATAAAACTTTATTATGAATAAAACGTTGATCCAATCTTTTTTTCCGCATAATAAACAAATAAAAGCTTGTATTTTTTAGTGTAAAATGACAGTATAGTTCAGACACTTATGAAAATTCTAATTAACAACTTCAATATATATCTTCGGCTAAATTGTTAGGGTGTTTGTCTAATCATGTAGAATGTCTTCGGTACTGCGAAAATTCCTTCTCACTTCATTTGCAGCGAAACTGAGGTTTTTGTATAATTTAACCATATCACGTATCTCCTCTAATCATTATGCAAGACGGATGGTACAAAGCTCGAATTTCAACCTATTGTAGTCTTTTCTGACCTCCATTTTGTCTTTTCCTCAGCAGAACATCAGCATATGAAGATCGCCATTGTATTTCGAAGTCCTGATATGGAGAGGTTACATCCATTATTCCATATCTACCTTAATTCATTTGATGTATAGATGAAAGACCTGCAGCAAGTGATTCGTCAACTTATATTAACGTATCAAGTTTTCATTCACTGTTACGTTATGGAGCAACCGCCCATTGTTGAAATATTTATTTGATATTTGCCGTGATACATACATTTTAAACGGTAAAAATACAAAGGCCCCATTTTATGTCTTTGATGAACCGACTTACCTTTTAAACTTTTAAAGAGGCGTTTAGCTCCATAAAATGACATAAAATTTTTTAAAACGATCTTATACTATAGTTGATCAAAAATCATACCATTTTTAATTGAGACAATGCACACAAACGTGTAAAAATAACAATGGTTTTAGTAACTTAGAAAAATCAACACAATATTTACCTTTCAGTCACATTTACATTTAAATAATTATGCCCCTTTCATTAGGTCAAAAATATACACTTTACAGAAATGTTATTTTATTTAAATGGTTCTCTCAGGGTTATCAAAATATGTAAAAGTACTTACTTTATGGACATTGAATTTAATTTTTTTTAAAGTTTCCTAGATCTGCTGAACTATATGAAGAGGTTTTTAGATATTTGCTAGTATTGATAAAAAAACAAAAATATTTTGACTTGTATAAAAGGCTTAAATCTATCATTTTTGTATACAAAAGTGCATTTCTTTGTACAAAAGACTCAAGTCGAAATAATTGTTCTTCGAGTGGTATAAAAGCCAATAACTTGGTATATTTAAATAACTGTTTTTGACTTGTTCCCTTTATACCGGGCACCATAGATATGTAATTTAAATCACACATATTTATTTTGATTATTATCAATGTAGTTCTGTTAATTTTAAACAGGAGACATGTTCTAATAAGTATTGTTTGACTTTTAAAATTTAATGTAAAATGTGCAACTAGAATCACCAGAGAAAAGTGACTTTTAAAATTTAAATGAGTGCATTTCAGGCCCTAATGCCCTCTAAGTACTGCAAAACGTTTCACTAAATAGTAATAGAAAGTTATTGAATTCCATTCATCAAAAATTTTAAAAAGGTTTTTTTATTACTTATCTCTCTATCCAGTGGTCAGATATTTATACCTAGGAGTATTTTATCGTAATACCACACGTAGGAAAACTCTTTTTCAGATATTTCATGACATTAATAATGTAGAAATGGCTATAAAATTAAATTTGTACTTCAAGTTTTGCAAAATTTCGAACTTTAGAGAAATATTTTTTTCATTAAATTTTATTTTACACTAAAATTAAAAGGAGGCTATTCTATCTTCTGCATCAAGAAATATATTTTCTTTTTCCAGTGGTGAGTTACAAAGACTAGGTATAAAAAAACAAAACAAGAACATACAAACAAAAGCGAACTAAAACGTCCGTGAACCCAAAAGTCTCCTAGCTGTCCAATATCTCTCCCGCACTGGAGCTGGAGGAAAAGTGGGGCAAGACACTATACGAGTAAAGTTCATGTCCTTTCGTCGATTATAGATCTTGAAAAAAGGTGCTGAAACGATATTTATATGGCATAGATGTTTCAATAGGCAACCCCATATCAAGAAATATTTATGATATTATTTTATATAATTCGATTTGGAAATAAAAGAAAATTCTTGGGAGAACTAAACATACAACAATTGTTCCATATAAAAACAGTACGATTTTAAAACAATTGCTTTCGTTAGAATGTATTTCTTTTCATCTATCATATTCAAAACCTCAATACAAATAGCTACTGCTTATCAAATGCAATAACCTACTTAACTTTGTTTATATATTGGCTGTGTGGTAAAAGTTTTCGGAGCTCTAAATCTTGCTTATTAACCTACTTAATTTTTGAGATAAAAAAAAATTATGCTTATGTATGCAATTAAGAGGAAAATGCCACTGTAAATTAAATGATGATGTCAAAATTGCAACATCACTTAAATTCTGTTCTTAATTTTGCGACTTTTGCAGCTGCATTAGAACATTATTGAGAAAGATTTACTTATTTTAAATCTCATATATCATGAAGTCTGGCTGTCATATTAAAGTCTGTAGAGAATTCTTAAATTTAATCTAAAATTGAAAGCACCAGGGGAAGTATCACAGCAAGAGAGAAGCAAAATGCTTATACTCACATTTCAAGCGAAAATAAAGGTAAAGTTTTGGAAATAGATTATGTAAATTCCATGCATGTAAATATAAAAAAAAATAGTTTAACAAATCTGAAAAGTAACCGTAGCCATATACTATTTTCAATCACTGACAGTTAGTACCAAGTATAAAAAATGCTACTCTATTATTTACTATAAGATAGCAAAATTTCAATTTGGAATACTATTTCTATTCCTTGAGCGAAACAAATAACTTCGACATTTTGAATGAAAATTTAAATAAGGAATTTCTTATTTTAGCTTTTTCTGTATTCCTAAAATCCAAACAATTTTGTTAGTATCCTCTACTTCATTCATTATTCTAGAGTAATATAAATATAACGTAAGATAAATGAGATTTACCCAGTTGTTTAGTGAACCTTTCTGTGAATATCATCCGCAGTCTTCAAATTATATTTCCAGAATGTTTTCTTGAATGTATAAACAGCTTTACTTTCTTCACTTTTTCTTCTATAGTTCATATGAAAGCTTCAAGCATTTAAACTATTATACTGAATATTTCAAAAACTCACGTTTCTCGACTTAAAATGAAACATCATGTAACGGGAAAAGTGCATATACGTAATTTGTTCTTTTATGTGTCGCATATTATTAGTTACTGTAAGAGTATCAATAAGATAAAAAAATAGTAAAACTCATTTCTCTTACACGTCTAACGGAAATACTTGGGTGCTTGGAAAAAATAAAAAAATAATAAAAATTCTTAAAATGATGTTTACTTTAAAATACTAACGATGAATTGTGTGATAAAACTTTATTATGAATAAAACGTTGATCCAATCTTTTTTTCCGCATAATAAACAAATAAAAGCTTGTATTTTTTAGTGTAAAATGACAGTATAGTTCAGACACTTATGAAAATTCTAATTAACAACTTCAATATATATCTTCGGCTAAATTGTTAGGGTGTTTGTCTAATCATGTAGAATGTCTTCGGTACTGCGAAAATTCCTTCTCACTTCATTTGCAGCGAAACTGAGGTTTTTGTATAATTTAACCATATCACGTATCTCCTCTAATCATTATGCAAGACGGATGGTACAAAGCTCGAATTTCAACCTATTGTAGTCTTTTCTGACCTCCATTTTGTCTTTTCCTCAGCAGAACATCAGCATATGAAGATCGCCATTGTATTTCGAAGTCCTGATATGGAGAGGTTACATCCATTATTCCATATCTACCTTAATTCATTTGATGTATAGATGAAAGACCTGCAGCAAGTGATTCGTCAACTTATATTAACGTATCAAGTTTTCATTCACTGTTACGTTATGGAGCAACCGCCCATTGTTGAAATATTTATTTGATATTTGCCGTGATACATACATTTTAAACGGTAAAAATACAAAGGCCCCATTTTATGTCTTTGATGAACCGACTTACCTTTTAAACTTTTAAAGAGGCGTTTAGCTCCATAAAATGACATAAAATTTTTTAAAACGATCTTATACTATAGTTGATCAAAAATCATACCATTTTTAATTGAGACAATGCACACAAACGTGTAAAAATAACAATGGTTTTAGTAACTTAGAAAAATCAACACAATATTTACCTTTCAGTCACATTTACATTTAAATAATTATGCCCCTTTCATTAGGTCAAAAATATACACTTTACAGAAATGTTATTTTATTTAAATGGTTCTCTCAGGGTTATCAAAATATGTAAAAGTACTTACTTTATGGACATTGAATTTAATTTTTTTTAAAGTTTCCTAGATCTGCTGAACTATATGAAGAGGTTTTTAGATATTTGCTAGTATTGATAAAAAAACAAAAATATTTTGACTTGTATAAAAGGCTTAAATCTATCATTTTTGTATACAAAAGTGCATTTCTTTGTACAAAAGACTCAAGTCGAAATAATTGTTCTTCGAGTGGTATAAAAGCCAATAACTTGGTATATTTAAATAACTGTTTTTGACTTGTTCCCTTTATACCGGGCACCATAGATATGTAATTTAAATCACACATATTTATTTTGATTATTATCAATGTAGTTCTGTTAATTTTAAACAGGAGACATGTTCTAATAAGTATTGTTTGACTTTTAAAATTTAATGTAAAATGTGCAACTAGAATCACCAGAGAAAAGTGACTTTTAAAATTTAAATGAGTGCATTTCAGGCCCTAATGCCCTCTAAGTACTGCAAAACGTTTCACTAAATAGTAATAGAAAGTTATTGAATTCCATTCATCAAAAATTTTAAAAAGGTTTTTTTATTACTTATCTCTCTATCCAGTGGTCAGATATTTATACCTAGGAGTATTTTATCGTAATACCACACGTAGGAAAACTCTTTTTCAGATATTTCATGACATTAATAATGTAGAAATGGCTATAAAATTAAATTTGTACTTCAAGTTTTGCAAAATTTCGAACTTTAGAGAAATATTTTTTTCATTAAATTTTATTTTACACTAAAATTAAAAGGAGGCTATTCTATCTTCTGCATCAAGAAATATATTTTCTTTTTCCAGTGGTGAGTTACAAAGACTAGGTATAAAAAAACAAAACAAGAACATACAAACAAAAGCGAACTAAAACGTCCGTGAACCCAAAAGTCTCCTAGCTGTCCAATATCTCTCCCGCACTGGAGCTGGAGGAAAAGTGGGGCAAGACACTATACGAGTAAAGTTCATGTCCTTTCGTCGATTATAGATCTTGAAAAAAGGTGCTGAAACGATATTTATATGGCATAGATGTTTCAATAGGCAACCCCATATCAAGAAATATTTATGATATTATTTTATATAATTCGATTTGGAAATAAAAGAAAATTCTTGGGAGAACTAAACATACAACAATTGTTCCATATAAAAACAGTACGATTTTAAAACAATTGCTTTCGTTAGAATGTATTTCTTTTCATCTATCATATTCAAAACCTCAATACAAATAGCTACTGCTTATCAAATGCAATAACCTACTTAACTTTGTTTATATATTGGCTGTGTGGTAAAAGTTTTCGGAGCTCTAAATCTTGCTTATTAACCTACTTAATTTTTGAGATAAAAAAAAAATTATGCTTATGTATGCAATTAAGAGGAAAATGCCACTGTAAATTAAATGATGATGTCAAAATTGCAACATCACTTAAATTCTGTTCTTAATTTTGCGACTTTTGCAGCTGCATTAGAACATTATTGAGAAAGATTTACTTATTTTAAATCTCATATATCATGAAGTCTGGCTGTCATATTAAAGTCTGTAGAGAATTCTTAAATTTAATCTAAAATTGAAAGCACCAGGGGAAGTATCACAGCAAGAGAGAAGCAAAATGCTTATACTCACATTTCAAGCGAAAATAAAGGTAAAGTTTTGGAAATAGATTATGTAAATTCCATGCATGTAAATATAAAAAAAAATAGTTTAACAAATCTGAAAAGTAACCGTAGCCATATACTATTTTCAATCACTGACAGTTAGTACCAAGTATAAAAAATGCTACTCTATTATTTACTATAAGATAGCAAAATTTCAATTTGGAATACTATTTCTATTCCTTGAGCGAAACAAATAACTTCGACATTTTGAATGAAAATTTAAATAAGGAATTTCTTATTTTAGCTTTTTCTGTATTCCTAAAATCCAAACAATTTTGTTAGTATCCTCTACTTCATTCATTATTCTAGAGTAATATAAATATAACGTAAGATAAATGAGATTTACCCAGTTGTTTAGTGAACCTTTCTGTGAATATCATCCGCAGTCTTCAAATTATATTTCCAGAATGTTTTCTTGAATGTATAAACAGCTTTACTTTCTTCACTTTTTCTTCTATAGTTCATATGAAAGCTTCAAGCATTTAAACTATTATACTGAATATTTCAAAAACTCACGTTTCTCGACTTAAAATGAAACATCATGTAACGGGAAAAGTGCATATACGTAATTTGTTCTTTTATGTGTCGCATATTATTAGTTACTGTAAGAGTATCAATAAGATAAAAAAATAGTAAAACTCATTTCTCTTACACGTCTAACGGAAATACTTGGGTGCTTGGAAAAAATAAAAAAATAATAAAAATTCTTAAAATGATGTTTACTTTAAAATACTAACGATGAATTGTGTGATAAAACTTTATTATGAATAAAACGTTGATCCAATCTTTTTTTCCGCATAATAAACAAATAAAAGCTTGTATTTTTTAGTGTAAAATGACAGTATAGTTCAGACACTTATGAAAATTCTAATTAACAACTTCAATATATATCTTCGGCTAAATTGTTAGGGTGTTTGTCTAATCATGTAGAATGTCTTCGGTACTGCGAAAATTCCTTCTCACTTCATTTGCAGCGAAACTGAGGTTTTTGTATAATTTAACCATATCACGTATCTCCTCTAATCATTATGCAAGACGGATGGTACAAAGCTCGAATTTCAACCTATTGTAGTCTTTTCTGACCTCCATTTTGTCTTTTCCTCAGCAGAACATCAGCATATGAAGATCGCCATTGTATTTCGAAGTCCTGATATGGAGAGGTTACATCCATTATTCCATATCTACCTTAATTCATTTGATGTATAGATGAAAGACCTGCAGCAAGTGATTCGTCAACTTATATTAACGTATCAAGTTTTCATTCACTGTTACGTTATGGAGCAACCGCCCATTGTTGAAATATTTATTTGATATTTGCCGTGATACATACATTTTAAACGGTAAAAATACAAAGGCCCCATTTTATGTCTTTGATGAACCGACTTACCTTTTAAACTTTTAAAGAGGCGTTTAGCTCCATAAAATGACATAAAATTTTTTAAAACGATCTTATACTATAGTTGATCAAAAATCATACCATTTTTAATTGAGACAATGCACACAAACGTGTAAAAATAACAATGGTTTTAGTAACTTAGAAAAATCAACACAATATTTACCTTTCAGTCACATTTACATTTAAATAATTATGCCCCTTTCATTAGGTCAAAAATATACACTTTACAGAAATGTTATTTTATTTAAATGGTTCTCTCAGGGTTATCAAAATATGTAAAAGTACTTACTTTATGGACATTGAATTTAATTTTTTTTAAAGTTTCCTAGATCTGCTGAACTATATGAAGAGGTTTTTAGATATTTGCTAGTATTGATAAAAAAACAAAAATATTTTGACTTGTATAAAAGGCTTAAATCTATCATTTTTGTATACAAAAGTGCATTTCTTTGTACAAAAGACTCAAGTCGAAATAATTGTTCTTCGAGTGGTATAAAAGCCAATAACTTGGTATATTTAAATAACTGTTTTTGACTTGTTCCCTTTATACCGGGCACCATAGATATGTAATTTAAATCACACATATTTATTTTGATTATTATCAATGTAGTTCTGTTAATTTTAAACAGGAGACATGTTCTAATAAGTATTGTTTGACTTTTAAAATTTAATGTAAAATGTGCAACTAGAATCACCAGAGAAAAGTGACTTTTAAAATTTAAATGAGTGCATTTCAGGCCCTAATGCCCTCTAAGTACTGCAAAACGTTTCACTAAATAGTAATAGAAAGTTATTGAATTCCATTCATCAAAAATTTTAAAAAGGTTTTTTTATTACTTATCTCTCTATCCAGTGGTCAGATATTTATACCTAGGAGTATTTTATCGTAATACCACACGTAGGAAAACTCTTTTTCAGATATTTCATGACATTAATAATGTAGAAATGGCTATAAAATTAAATTTGTACTTCAAGTTTTGCAAAATTTCGAACTTTAGAGAAATATTTTTTTCATTAAATTTTATTTTACACTAAAATTAAAAGGAGGCTATTCTATCTTCTGCATCAAGAAATATATTTTCTTTTTCCAGTGGTGAGTTACAAAGACTAGGTATAAAAAAACAAAACAAGAACATACAAACAAAAGCGAACTAAAACGTCCGTGAACCCAAAAGTCTCCTAGCTGTCCAATATCTCTCCCGCACTGGAGCTGGAGGAAAAGTGGGGCAAGACACTATACGAGTAAAGTTCATGTCCTTTCGTCGATTATAGATCTTGAAAAAAGGTGCTGAAACGATATTTATATGGCATAGATGTTTCAATAGGCAACCCCATATCAAGAAATATTTATGATATTATTTTATATAATTCGATTTGGAAATAAAAGAAAATTCTTGGGAGAACTAAACATACAACAATTGTTCCATATAAAAACAGTACGATTTTAAAACAATTGCTTTCGTTAGAATGTATTTCTTTTCATCTATCATATTCAAAACCTCAATACAAATAGCTACTGCTTATCAAATGCAATAACCTACTTAACTTTGTTTATATATTGGCTGTGTGGTAAAAGTTTTCGGAGCTCTAAATCTTGCTTATTAACCTACTTAATTTTTGAGATAAAAAAAAAATTATGCTTATGTATGCAATTAAGAGGAAAATGCCACTGTAAATTAAATGATGATGTCAAAATTGCAACATCACTTAAATTCTGTTCTTAATTTTGCGACTTTTGCAGCTGCATTAGAACATTATTGAGAAAGATTTACTTATTTTAAATCTCATATATCATGAAGTCTGGCTGTCATATTAAAGTCTGTAGAGAATTCTTAAATTTAATCTAAAATTGAAAGCACCAGGGGAAGTATCACAGCAAGAGAGAAGCAAAATGCTTATACTCACATTTCAAGCGAAAATAAAGGTAAAGTTTTGGAAATAGATTATGTAAATTCCATGCATGTAAATATAAAAAAAAATAGTTTAACAAATCTGAAAAGTAACCGTAGCCATATACTATTTTCAATCACTGACAGTTAGTACCAAGTATAAAAAATGCTACTCTATTATTTACTATAAGATAGCAAAATTTCAATTTGGAATACTATTTCTATTCCTTGAGCGAAACAAATAACTTCGACATTTTGAATGAAAATTTAAATAAGGAATTTCTTATTTTAGCTTTTTCTGTATTCCTAAAATCCAAACAATTTTGTTAGTATCCTCTACTTCATTCATTATTCTAGAGTAATATAAATATAACGTAAGATAAATGAGATTTACCCAGTTGTTTAGTGAACCTTTCTGTGAATATCATCCGCAGTCTTCAAATTATATTTCCAGAATGTTTTCTTGAATGTATAAACAGCTTTACTTTCTTCACTTTTTCTTCTATAGTTCATATGAAAGCTTCAAGCATTTAAACTATTATACTGAATATTTCAAAAACTCACGTTTCTCGACTTAAAATGAAACATCATGTAACGGGAAAAGTGCATATACGTAATTTGTTCTTTTATGTGTCGCATATTATTAGTTACTGTAAGAGTATCAATAAGATAAAAAAATAGTAAAACTCATTTCTCTTACACGTCTAACGGAAATACTTGGGTGCTTGGAAAAAATAAAAAAATAATAAAAATTCTTAAAATGATGTTTACTTTAAAATACTAACGATGAATTGTGTGATAAAACTTTATTATGAATAAAACGTTGATCCAATCTTTTTTTCCGCATAATAAACAAATAAAAGCTTGTATTTTTTAGTGTAAAATGACAGTATAGTTCAGACACTTATGAAAATTCTAATTAACAACTTCAATATATATCTTCGGCTAAATTGTTAGGGTGTTTGTCTAATCATGTAGAATGTCTTCGGTACTGCGAAAATTCCTTCTCACTTCATTTGCAGCGAAACTGAGGTTTTTGTATAATTTAACCATATCACGTATCTCCTCTAATCATTATGCAAGACGGATGGTACAAAGCTCGAATTTCAACCTATTGTAGTCTTTTCTGACCTCCATTTTGTCTTTTCCTCAGCAGAACATCAGCATATGAAGATCGCCATTGTATTTCGAAGTCCTGATATGGAGAGGTTACATCCATTATTCCATATCTACCTTAATTCATTTGATGTATAGATGAAAGACCTGCAGCAAGTGATTCGTCAACTTATATTAACGTATCAAGTTTTCATTCACTGTTACGTTATGGAGCAACCGCCCATTGTTGAAATATTTATTTGATATTTGCCGTGATACATACATTTTAAACGGTAAAAATACAAAGGCCCCATTTTATGTCTTTGATGAACCGACTTACCTTTTAAACTTTTAAAGAGGCGTTTAGCTCCATAAAATGACATAAAATTTTTTAAAACGATCTTATACTATAGTTGATCAAAAATCATACCATTTTTAATTGAGACAATGCACACAAACGTGTAAAAATAACAATGGTTTTAGTAACTTAGAAAAATCAACACAATATTTACCTTTCAGTCACATTTACATTTAAATAATTATGCCCCTTTCATTAGGTCAAAAATATACACTTTACAGAAATGTTATTTTATTTAAATGGTTCTCTCAGGGTTATCAAAATATGTAAAAGTACTTACTTTATGGACATTGAATTTAATTTTTTTAAAGTTTCCTAGATCTGCTGAACTATATGAAGAGGTTTTTAGATATTTGCTAGTATTGATAAAAAAACAAAAATATTTTGACTTGTATAAAAGGCTTAAATCTATCATTTTTGTATACAAAAGTGCATTTCTTTGTACAAAAGACTCAAGTCGAAATAATTGTTCTTCGAGTGGTATAAAAGCCAATAACTTGGTATATTTAAATAACTGTTTTTGACTTGTTCCCTTTATACCGGGCACCATAGATATGTAATTTAAATCACACATATTTATTTTGATTATTATCAATGTAGTTCTGTTAATTTTAAACAGGAGACATGTTCTAATAAGTATTGTTTGACTTTTAAAATTTAATGTAAAATGTGCAACTAGAATCACCAGAGAAAAGTGACTTTTAAAATTTAAATGAGTGCATTTCAGGCCCTAATGCCCTCTAAGTACTGCAAAACGTTTCACTAAATAGTAATAGAAAGTTATTGAATTCCATTCATCAAAAATTTTAAAAAGGTTTTTTTATTACTTATCTCTCTATCCAGTGGTCAGATATTTATACCTAGGAGTATTTTATCGTAATACCACACGTAGGAAAACTCTTTTTCAGATATTTCATGACATTAATAATGTAGAAATGGCTATAAAATTAAATTTGTACTTCAAGTTTTGCAAAATTTCGAACTTTAGAGAAATATTTTTTTCATTAAATTTTATTTTACACTAAAATTAAAAGGAGGCTATTCTATCTTCTGCATCAAGAAATATATTTTCTTTTTCCAGTGGTGAGTTACAAAGACTAGGTATAAAAAAAACAAAACAAGAACATACAAACAAAAGCGAACTAAAACGTCCGTGAACCCAAAAGTCTCCTAGCTGTCCAATATCTCTCCCGCACTGGAGCTGGAGGAAAAGTGGGGCAAGACACTATACGAGTAAAGTTCATGTCCTTTCGTCGATTATAGATCTTGAAAAAAGGTGCTGAAACGATATTTATATGGCATAGATGTTTCAATAGGCAACCCCATA
Source organism: Dolomedes plantarius (assembly GCA_907164885.2). Taxonomy (NCBI): domain Eukaryota; kingdom Metazoa; phylum Arthropoda; class Arachnida; order Araneae; family Dolomedidae; genus Dolomedes; species Dolomedes plantarius. Next base: position 186,188,737 of record OU015497.1, read on the forward strand.
TCAAGAAATATTTATGATATTATTTTATATAATTCGATTTGGAAATAAAAGAAAATTCTTGGGAGAACTAAACATACAACAATTGTTCCATATAAAAACAGTACGATTTTAAAACAATTGCTTTCGTTAGAATGTATTTCTTTTCATCTATCATATTCAAAACCTCAATACAAATAGCTACTGCTTATCAAATGCAATAACCTACTTAACTTTGTTTATATATTGGCTGTGTGGTAAAAGTTTTCGGAGCTCTAAATCTTGCTTATTAACCTACTTAATTTTTGAGATAAAAAAAAAATTATGCTTATGTATGCAATTAAGAGGAAAATGCCACTGTAAATTAAATGATGATGTCAAAATTGCAACATCACTTAAATTCTGTTCTTAATTTTGCGACTTTTGCAGCTGCATTAGAACATTATTGAGAAAGATTTACTTATTTTAAATCTCATATATCATGAAGTCTGGCTGTCATATTAAAGTCTGTAGAGAATTCTTAAATTTAATCTAAAATTGAAAGCACCAGGGGAAGTATCACAGCAAGAGAGAAGCAAAATGCTTATACTCACATTTCAAGCGAAAATAAAGGTAAAGTTTTGGAAATAGATTATGTAAATTCCATGCATGTAAATATAAAAAAAAATAGTTTAACAAATCTGAAAAGTAACCGTAGCCATATACTATTTTCAATCACTGACAGTTAGTACCAAGTATAAAAAATGCTACTCTATTATTTACTATAAGATAGCAAAATTTCAATTTGGAATACTATTTCTATTCCTTGAGCGAAACAAATAACTTCGACATTTTGAATGAAAATTTAAATAAGGAATTTCTTATTTTAGCTTTTTCTGTATTCCTAAAATCCAAACAATTTTGTTAGTATCCTCTACTTCATTCATTATTCTAGAGTAATATAAATATAACGTAAGATAAATGAGATTTACCCAGTTGTTTAGTGAACCTTTCTGTGAATATCATCCGCAGTCTTCAAATTATATTTCCAGAATGTTTTCTTGAATGTATAAACAGCTTTACTTTCTTCACTTTTTCTTCTATAGTTCATATGAAAGCTTCAAGCATTTAAACTATTATACTGAATATTTCAAAAACTCACGTTTCTCGACTTAAAATGAAACATCATGTAACGGGAAAAGTGCATATACGTAATTTGTTCTTTTATGTGTCGCATATTATTAGTTACTGTAAGAGTATCAATAAGATAAAAAAATAGTAAAACTCATTTCTCTTACACGTCTAACGGAAATACTTGGGTGCTTGGAAAAAATAAAAAATAATAAAAATTCTTAAAATGATGTTTACTTTAAAATACTAACGATGAATTGTGTGATAAAACTTTATTATGAATAAAACGTTGATCCAATCTTTTTTTCCGCATAATAAACAAATAAAAGCTTGTATTTTTTAGTGTAAAATGACAGTATAGTTCAGACACTTATGAAAATTCTAATTAACAACTTCAATATATATCTTCGGCTAAATTGTTAGGGTGTTTGTCTAATCATGTAGAATGTCTTCGGTACTGCGAAAATTCCTTCTCACTTCATTTGCAGCGAAACTGAGGTTTTTGTATAATTTAACCATATCACGTATCTCCTCTAATCATTATGCAAGACGGATGGTACAAAGCTCGAATTTCAACCTATTGTAGTCTTTTCTGACCTCCATTTTGTCTTTTCCTCAGCAGAACATCAGCATATGAAGATCGCCATTGTATTTCGAAGTCCTGATATGGAGAGGTTACATCCATTATTCCATATCTACCTTAATTCATTTGATGTATAGATGAAAGACCTGCAGCAAGTGATTCGTCAACTTATATTAACGTATCAAGTTTTCATTCACTGTTACGTTATGGAGCAACCGCCCATTGTTGAAATATTTATTTGATATTTGCCGTGATACATACATTTTAAACGGTAAAAATACAAAGGCCCCATTTTATGTCTTTGATGAACCGACTTACCTTTTAAACTTTTAAAGAGGCGTTTAGCTCCATAAAATGACATAAAATTTTTTAAAACGATCTTATACTATAGTTGATCAAAAATCATACCATTTTTAATTGAGACAATGCACACAAACGTGTAAAAATAACAATGGTTTTAGTAACTTAGAAAAATCAACACAATATTTACCTTTCAGTCACATTTACATTTAAATAATTATGCCCCTTTCATTAGGTCAAAAATATACACTTTACAGAAATGTTATTTTATTTAAATGGTTCTCTCAGGGTTATCAAAATATGTAAAAGTACTTACTTTATGGACATTGAATTTAATTTTTTTTAAAGTTTCCTAGATCTGCTGAACTATATGAAGAGGTTTTTAGATATTTGCTAGTATTGATAAAAAAACAAAAATATTTTGACTTGTATAAAAGGCTTAAATCTATCATTTTTGTATACAAAAGTGCATTTCTTTGTACAAAAGACTCAAGTCGAAATAATTGTTCTTCGAGTGGTATAAAAGCCAATAACTTGGTATATTTAAATAACTGTTTTTGACTTGTTCCCTTTATACCGGGCACCATAGATATGTAATTTAAATCACACATATTTATTTTGATTATTATCAATGTAGTTCTGTTAATTTTAAACAGGAGACATGTTCTAATAAGTATTGTTTGACTTTTAAAATTTAATGTAAAATGTGCAACTAGAATCACCAGAGAAAAGTGACTTTTAAAATTTAAATGAGTGCATTTCAGGCCCTAATGCCCTCTAAGTACTGCAAAACGTTTCACTAAATAGTAATAGAAAGTTATTGAATTCCATTCATCAAAAATTTTAAAAAGGTTTTTTTATTACTTATCTCTCTATCCAGTGGTCAGATATTTATACCTAGGAGTATTTTATCGTAATACCACACGTAGGAAAACTCTTTTTCAGATATTTCATGACATTAATAATGTAGAAATGGCTATAAAATTAAATTTGTACTTCAAGTTTTGCAAAATTTCGAACTTTAGAGAAATATTTTTTCATTAAATTTTATTTTACACTAAAATTAAAAGGAGGCTATTCTATCTTCTGCATCAAGAAATATATTTTCTTTTTCCAGTGGTGAGTTACAAAGACTAGGTATAAAAAAACAAAACAAGAACATACAAACAAAAGCGAACTAAAACGTCCGTGAACCCAAAAGTCTCCTAGCTGTCCAATATCTCTCCCGCACTGGAGCTGGAGGAAAAGTGGGGCAAGACACTATACGAGTAAAGTTCATGTCCTTTCGTCGATTATAGATCTTGAAAAAAGGTGCTGAAACGATATTTATATGGCATAGATGTTTCAATAGGCAACCCCATATCAAGAAATATTTATGATATTATTTTATATAATTCGATTTGGAAATAAAAGAAAATTCTTGGGAGAACTAAACATACAACAATTGTTCCATATAAAAACAGTACGATTTTAAAACAATTGCTTTCGTTAGAATGTATTTCTTTTCATCTATCATATTCAAAACCTCAATACAAATAGCTACTGCTTATCAAATGCAATAACCTACTTAACTTTGTTTATATATTGGCTGTGTGGTAAAAGTTTTCGGAGCTCTAAATCTTGCTTATTAACCTACTTAATTTTTGAGATTAAAAAAAAATTATGCTTATGTATGCAATTAAGAGGAAAATGCCACTGTAAATTAAATGATGATGTCAAAATTGCAACATCACTTAAATTCTGTTCTTAATTTTGCGACTTTTGCAGCTGCATTAGAACATTATTGAGAAAGATTTACTTATTTTAAATCTCATATATCATGAAGTCTGGCTGTCATATTAAAGTCTGTAGAGAATTCTTAAATTTAATCTAAAATTGAAAGCACCAGGGGAAGTATCACAGCAAGAGAGAAGCAAAATGCTTATACTCACATTTCAAGCGAAAATAAAGGTAAAGTTTTGGAAATAGATTATGTAAATTCCATGCATGTAAATATAAAAAAAAATAGTTTAACAAATCTGAAAAGTAACCGTAGCCATATACTATTTTCAATCACTGACAGTTAGTACCAAGTATAAAAAATGCTACTCTATTATTTACTATAAGATAGCAAAATTTCAATTTGGAATACTATTTCTATTCCTTGAGCGAAACAAATAACTTCGACATTTTGAATGAAAATTTAAATAAGGAATTTCTTATTTTAGCTTTTTCTGTATTCCTAAAATCCAAACAATTTTGTTAGTATCCTCTACTTCATTCATTATTCTAGAGTAATATAAATATAACGTAAGATAAATGAGATTTACCCAGTTGTTTAGTGAACCTTTCTGTGAATATCATCCGCAGTCTTCAAATTATATTTCCAGAATGTTTTCTTGAATGTATAAACAGCTTTACTTTCTTCACTTTTTCTTCTATAGTTCATATGAAAGCTTCAAGCATTTAAACTATTATACTGAATATTTCAAAAACTCACGTTTCTCGACTTAAAATGAAACATCATGTAACGGGAAAAGTGCATATACGTAATTTGTTCTTTTATGTGTCGCATATTATTAGTTACTGTAAGAGTATCAATAAGATAAAAAAATAGTAAAACTCATTTCTCTTACACGTCTAACGGAAATACTTGGGTGCTTGGAAAAAATAAAAAAATAATAAAAATTCTTAAAATGATGTTTACTTTAAAATACTAACGATGAATTGTGTGATAAAACTTTATTATGAATAAAACGTTGATCCAATCTTTTTTTCCGCATAATAAACAAATAAAAGCTTGTATTTTTTAGTGTAAAATGACAGTATAGTTCAGACACTTATGAAAATTCTAATTAACAACTTCAATATATATCTTCGGCTAAATTGTTAGGGTGTTTGTCTAATCATGTAGAATGTCTTCGGTACTGCGAAAATTCCTTCTCACTTCATTTGCAGCGAAACTGAGGTTTTTGTATAATTTAACCATATCACGTATCTCCTCTAATCATTATGCAAGACGGATGGTACAAAGCTCGAATTTCAACCTATTGTAGTCTTTTCTGACCTCCATTTTGTCTTTTCCTCAGCAGAACATCAGCATATGAAGATCGCCATTGTATTTCGAAGTCCTGATATGGAGAGGTTACATCCATTATTCCATATCTACCTTAATTCATTTGATGTATAGATGAAAGACCTGCAGCAAGTGATTCGTCAACTTATATTAACGTATCAAGTTTTCATTCACTGTTACGTTATGGAGCAACCGCCCATTGTTGAAATATTTATTTGATATTTGCCGTGATACATACATTTTAAACGGTAAAAATACAAAGGCCCCATTTTATGTCTTTGATGAACCGACTTACCTTTTAAACTTTTAAAGAGGCGTTTAGCTCCATAAAATGACATAAAATTTTTTAAAACGATCTTATACTATAGTTGATCAAAAATCATACCATTTTTAATTGAGACAATGCACACAAACGTGTAAAAATAACAATGGTTTTAGTAACTTAGAAAAATCAACACAATATTTACCTTTCAGTCACATTTACATTTAAATAATTATGCCCCTTTCATTAGGTCAAAAATATACACTTTACAGAAATGTTATTTTATTTAAATGGTTCTCTCAGGGTTATCAAAATATGTAAAAGTACTTACTTTATGGACATTGAATTTAATTTTTTTTAAAGTTTCCTAGATCTGCTGAACTATATGAAGAGGTTTTTAGATATTTGCTAGTATTGATAAAAAAACAAAAATATTTTGACTTGTATAAAAGGCTTAAATCTATCATTTTTGTATACAAAAGTGCATTTCTTTGTACAAAAGACTCAAGTCGAAATAATTGTTCTTCGAGTGGTATAAAAGCCAATAACTTGGTATATTTAAATAACTGTTTTTGACTTGTTCCCTTTATACCGGGCACCATAGATATGTAATTTAAATCACACATATTTATTTTGATTATTATCAATGTAGTTCTGTTAATTTTAAACAGGAGACATGTTCTAATAAGTATTGTTTGACTTTTAAAATTTAATGTAAAATGTGCAACTAGAATCACCAGAGAAAAGTGACTTTTAAAATTTAAATGAGTGCATTTCAGGCCCTAATGCCCTCTAAGTACTGCAAAACGTTTCACTAAATAGTAATAGAAAGTTATTGAATTCCATTCATCAAAAATTTTAAAAAGGTTTTTTTATTACTTATCTCTCTATCCAGTGGTCAGATATTTATACCTAGGAGTATTTTATCGTAATACCACACGTAGGAAAACTCTTTTTCAGATATTTCATGACATTAATAATGTAGAAATGGCTATAAAATTAAATTTGTACTTCAAGTTTTGCAAAATTTCGAACTTTAGAGAAATATTTTTTTCATTAAATTTTATTTTACACTAAAATTAAAAGGAGGCTATTCTATCTTCTGCATCAAGAAATATATTTTCTTTTTCCAGTGGTGAGTTACAAAGACTAGGTATAAAAAAACAAAACAAGAACATACAAACAAAAGCGAACTAAAACGTCCGTGAACCCAAAAGTCTCCTAGCTGTCCAATATCTCTCCCGCACTGGAGCTGGAGGAAAAGTGGGGCAAGACACTATACGAGTAAAGTTCATGTCCTTTCGTCGATTATAGATCTTGAAAAAAGGTGCTGAAACGATATTTATATGGCATAGATGTTTCAATAGGCAACCCCATATCAAGAAATATTTATGATATTATTTTATATAATTCGATTTGGAAATAAAAGAAAATTCTTGGGAGAACTAAACATACAACAATTGTTCCATATAAAAACAGTACGATTTTAAAACAATTGCTTTCGTTAGAATGTATTTCTTTTCATCTATCATATTCAAAACCTCAATACAAATAGCTACTGCTTATCAAATGCAATAACCTACTTAACTTTGTTTATATATTGGCTGTGTGGTAAAAGTTTTCGGAGCTCTAAATCTTGCTTTTATTCGACAGAGCTATATACGAGTAATTAGGGAGTCATTCATTTCAAGATAGATCTAAAAGATTATTTCTTTAGATTCCACGGAAAAAATGCTTTGTATTTACTAATTAAAAAGTACAATAGATCCGACATGATTATATATACAATTATATGCATTTGCTAATATGACAAAAATTACTTTCTAACGCAATATGTTTAATCATCTGGATTTTAAAATATTTACATGATGACAAGTCTTTTTAAACAGTTTTTGAAATTTTTTCTGCAAGGATGACTATTTGTTTTAACGTTGATACTTTACCTCTTAATATTCAATGAAACTAGTATGTCAGTAACTGTTTTCAATGCGATAGAAGTTTTTATTTTTAAAAAAACCAAAAAAGTCACGGGTTTAACTAAAACGTTTCTAAGAATATTTTTTTCATTTTATTATATTCTGGAATATATGTACAATTATTGTTACTTATAATCTAATTATAAATACTGGTCTACTATCTAAAATGTATCTATATTTGAGTTCAGTCGGGTAATTGACTATAATTAATCATTTACACAATCCATCTCTTACTCGATGACAGAATAGTGGAAGAAAGACTTAATAAGTTTGTAACATACATCATATTTAGAGTGTGAACTAAGTTTCTATGTATGACTCGTTAAGGAGTAATTTCCCTTTTGAAAGTGACACTAAATACTCTTTAAATATGTACACAAGTATAATTTTTGAAAGACATTTCCTGAATGGCGACACTTTGGCACGTTTTATCCCTTTTATCATTTTCTTTCACTCTAAATTTTTTACCATTTTTCAGGGTACACAGGGGTCTTTACGAAGTTGACTAGTTGACTGCACTTTGTTAGGCCCCAGTAATAATTTAGAGGAATTCTGCTTTAGGGATATCTCTCATTCCAGTTTACTTATCAGTTATGTCTCGATGAGGAGCACAAAGAAATTGCTAAACTTACGACCAAAGCAATTTCTACTTTGGATTAATTTACTTTTTCTTTAAGTCCTCTTTGACACGATTTATGCATTTTGTCATCTTGCCTTTAAATCTGTATGGAAGATCTGCGGTTTTTCTGAAAACTAAACAAATTTTTACTGATATTTATGTCTGTCTATATTTAAAAATTTGAAGCTTAGATTTCAAATTACCTCTTCTCCATAACTCCTAAATAAAAAACAACATCCATCCGGAGTCTCCGATTGACAAAAACATTTTTGCAGTTAAGGTTGTAATGAGAGACTGTTTCATTTACGAAATGTAAGTAGGTCATGATGATGTTTGTGCTGCTAAAATGTTGCAACTGTTAAATCTCCACGATTACACTTGCATTATATTTTAACCAAGCTTTGAATAAAACTTTAACAGTGATTTTGGGATTCAAAAGTAACTTTTTACACAAAGTAGGTAAATTATCCTCCAGTCCATGAATTTTTTTCTTTTCATTAAAAAGAACGTGATTTTTAATACTAAAGACACAATAAATACCTTTAAATAATTAAAATCAATTAGAATCCCATTCAAAAATACTTTCTTACATTTTTATAAAGATTTAAATTTTTCTCCAATGTCTACAAATTACGCTTCATTTATAAAGATCAAAGCGAAAGTTTTATATGAACTATATATCATCGCCTGGTAGTGAAATATTTATACTTTTAGAGATTTTTTTTGGTACTATAATAAATTGAAGGAAAAAAATAAAACGTAATTATAAATGAATACAACTTTATTCAGCAAGTTAATTAGCAGTTGTGACAATTCACTTTTAAAATGTCATTACGGAAACATTTTTGAAAATAAACTCAAATACCAGAACATTACATCAATTTTCAGAACCTAGTTATAGTCAAGAGGAAGAATCGTTCTGCAGGAGGCATACATACGTATAATAATCACTTATATATACTTATTATATTATTCACTTATATATATTATTCTTACATATCAGAGACTTCTAAATACTTATAAAAATTTTATAAAGATTTCATTGCGTAACTTTAAACTGTAAACTCAGGTATTTTTAAGGAACAAATGCAGAACATACTTTACATTAACATTGATATTTTATCTTTTAATACGTGTTTTACCTAAGAGGGTAATTTAATCAAATATTGCATAGCGTATATTTAAATTATGCATTTAAAAACAATATATTTCATAAAGAAAATGTATAACGATCTTGAAAACAGCAATTAGTTACTAAAATACTATTATATATATTAAAGCACTGTATTACTAAGCAATTCCTCTATCAAATGTCCAAATATTAGGAACCAAATAGAGTCTTTGACTGTTTAGGTTTTACAAAATGACAACCAAATGTATTTGTTTACTCATTTGCTATCAAATGTTCCAAATAATGACAATTCTGTGTTCATCCCTAATCGCTGTGAAACGTAAAGACTATATTTGAACGGTAAAGAGCAATTATCTTGTTTTCAAATGTTAACTTTGAGAAGTCATTAAAATCTCATCAGTCAATTCTAGAATAAGAAAATAAGACTAAAATAACATTTAAATTAGGCTGAAAAATGTTTCGTGCTTCCAATTTTTTAATGTCAAGTTTGGTCTTGAAACATGGTATTAAGAAATAGGAGAAGGTTCTACAATGATTAAACATGTTTCATTTCGTTCAATTTAATTAATTAAACGCAATTTGTTTTTTTTAAGAAAACCTTCTTTTGCAAAACATTCAAGTGAAGTGTAAGTAACCTCTCATCTATTATAGATGTATTTTGCAGACAAATTATTTCTCAATGTCTTAGTCTAGCTTCATCTAAAAACGACCAATATTCACATGAAAATTTTTAAGCTCTTTTTCTACGGAAATAGTGCTTAATTTTTTCCACATTTTGCCATGATTTTCAGCCATGATTAAGGGAAGAATTATTTAACTAACTGCATCCTGTTTGCATCCTGTTTGTTGCATCCTGTTTGTAATTCATTTGAATCTTATGTAAGTTTTATGTTAAACAGCACTTAATATGTGTCAGAAAAAAAATAATTTTTTAAGAACATCTATATAAATTTAAATATGTAGACATCGCCTATTGCGTTATATTTTGGCTTTTGACTGTATTACTATGAAATGGATAAATATACATATACATTGTACAGGTAGAGCTGGATCTACATTTAGCACTTGTTATAGGATCTTCAGCAAGGCATAACCAACGGAGAGAAAGGATTCCTAATCAGAGATTTTACCTAAGTGGGTAATTTAAACAAATATTACATAAAATATATTTAAATTATGCTTTTAAAAACTATACATTTCATATAGAAAATATATAACTATCGTGAAAACTGCAACAAATTACTAAAATTCTATTATCTATATATATATATATATATATATATATATATATATATATATATATATATATATATATATATATAAGAGCTTGTCTGTTTGTTTGTCCGCTATAGAATCGTAGACTGTTTCACCCACCGGGACCAAATTCGGCACAGTTAATGTTTAGAACCCGAGAAACTTAAATGAGGAAAAAAGAAATTTGGGACTCAATTAGTTTTTTTAAAATTAATTTTTTAATGATTTTTGTGCCCCTAAGCGCACCTCTTAAATGTGGATACAGCCCCTTACCACAACCAGTCTAATTCGATACGCGGGGGAAGAGAGGTTTGTTCTGAGGGGTGGTTTGAGAGTTGGTCTGGGAGTGACGGGGGGAGAGGGCGAAGTGTTTATTTTGCGGGGGGTGAAGCCCAGTATTTTTTTGATGGAATGCGTGAAAAATTTTATATCTGTATATCTACCTGGGCAACGCCGGGCAATAATGCTAGTATATAATAAAGCACTATATGACTTAGGAATTTCTCTATCAAATGTCCAAATAATATGAATCAAGTGGAGTCAAATTTTGGTCACATTTTGGAGTAAAATACTATCATATATAAAAAGCACTATACTGCTAGGCAATTTCTCTATCAAATGTCTATATAATAGGACATGGGGTCAAATTTTGCTCACATTTTGGTGTCAAATACTATTAAATATAATAAAGCACTATTTGACTTAGCTATTTCTCTATCAAATGTCAAAATAATAAGGTTCAAATGGAGTCTAAGTTTGGAGTCAAATACAATTGTATATAATAAAGCAATTTCTGTATCAAATTTCGATGTAATACGAATCAAATGGAATCAATTTTTTTCTGGTGACTGACAAAAGTCAGTCATCCCACCCACTTCGGATCGTCTATCACGGGTTATGGTACAAAATTTACAGTTTAAGAAGAAGGCATTATGCATAAACCCTGTCAAAGGGGGCTTAAACCAAAACTATTTACACTCTAAACACCATCCATTTGACAGGATATATGCATATTATTGTACTAGTAACGGTTCATGTAACTGAAAATAGATAAATAGAGAAAATAATAATCAGGTAAGGGACGTAATAAAGTTATGTGACAAAGAACATTAGCGATTTCCACAACCAAATACATTCAGGTGATAAAATATGACTCTTTTCCTTTTATAACCCTCGCATTTCTTTAACCATTACATTTCACTGACCCTATCACTGATAATATAGGTTAAAACAACGCGTCCCCACAAATCGCCTCTAAACTTGTTTGTCTGCTTCTGGTCTTCCCTATAATAAAAATTTATACCTGCAAGGTTAATAACTTACACGAAGTGGGGTATGTATTTCAGCTATTTGGAATGTTCTTTATTCAACTGGTTACTTAAGAACTAGGCATCATTTGAATCATTACTTATTTTGGGTGTAACCAAGGCAAACTGTGTTAAGAGCTGTTTGGGTAAGTCTACATACTTAGAAGAGCCATAAAGAGAAAATAATATAATATTTAATATGAAAGAATTGTTTTTCTAATGTTTTTCTAATTGTTTTTCGAATGTTCATTGTTTTTTCTAATGTTTATATTAAATATAACATTCTCAATTAGATAGAATAAAAAATATTTCTAAATTCTTAAACAGTTTTAATAGTTTTAATAACTGTTTTTTCTTTCGTTTTTCCAAATTGTTCAAATAAAGCTTATATTAAGTTAATGCTGTTCGTAGCAATTTAGCTAAATGCTCATTTCTCAAGACTAAATGTTCTTTATTTAAGTGTGAAATTAAAAAACGTATAAATAAATTCAGAACTTAATGTATGAAACATTCTTTTATAAATTATTCGAAAAATGATTTTTTAACCGAGAGCCACAAAAAATGTTAAACTAGATCGCCTCTAATATACAAGGTGTCTCAAAAAACCTTGACACATTTTAAAAATTTATTAAAAAATGAATACAAGGTAGGAACTATAAATTAACAGATGTCCTACTGCATATATTAGAGTTTTTCTGCGGCAAAAAAAAGTTCAAAAGAAGGCGCTAGTTGGTCCGTGAAAGCAAAGTTGTAAAATGGCTGTAAAATTTGTAAAATGTTTGATGTCCCATAAATTTCTTATTTACCAATTACATCCAAAATCATTTGACAACAAGAAGGTTTCAACGCCTCATTGGGATGTGATATACGAGACTTTTTAAATGATGAATTTCCAAACAGGTGGATTGGACGAAATGTTCCTATTCAATGGCCGCCTTGATCTCCAGCTATTACACCTCTTGACTTTTTTCTTTGGGGATTTGTCAAAGACAAAGTTTATTCAACAAAAATGGACAAACTAAAATAACTCTAAAAACGCATAATTGCTGCAATTTCATGTGTTACGGAATCCATTTTGGAACGCACAGGGGCTGAAATGGATTACCGACTGGGCATACTCCGTGCCACAAAAGGAACACATATTCAAATTTACTGACTTTACTGAAAAAAAAACTTTAATATATAAGGTAACACGTATGTGAATTTCAAGTTCCTATCATGAGTACTTTTTTGTATATAAATTTTTAAATTTGTATCAAGGTTTTTTAAGACACACTGTATTGCTTGAATTGCTAAATAATGACGGTATCATCCATTGCTCTAAAAATAACCCGTATAGTGGTCAAAAATATATCTCGATATTGAAATTACTATCTAATTTAAAGATCCCTTTCATAAATATCACAAAGAACTCCACAGGAACAAACAGCAACAACAACAATAAAAACGAAATTTGACGTTCGTCCATAGCAGTTACAGCATTATCTATATATATATATATAACAGTTCCGTAACTGACTCACTGTCTGACATACAACGCACAGATCAAACCACTGGACCTAAAGGGCTGAAATTTTGCATGGCGATTCTTCTTATGGTGTAGGGGTGCACTAAGAGAGATTTTTGAAAAATTCTTCTTAGAATTTTAAAGCTAAGTTTTTAAGCTGTTTTAGTAACTTTTTTTACGTTTGCATTTAAAATAATAATTTGAGAGCTATAAAATTTATATCACAAGAAAGATCATAAAAATACCTTTAAAATGAAATATTTTTCGAATCTTTACCTCAATTTTCTGATTTTTGGTGAATTTTTAAAGATAAATTTTTAGAATTTAATTTATTAAATGCCGATCACGTGATATCTTTTTCAGGTACTTTAAATAAATTTATCGTCACGTGCATAACAACTAAATAGACAAAAAATATTTTTTCTTGCTAATGTGGCAGACGGTTGGACATTATTTTGTCTAAAAAAATATCCCTTACGATTTTTTTAAAAATATATTTTTTTTCTACATCAATTGTATATATTGATCATCGTATTTATTATAAATATATATATTTACTTTTTTGGCATCAATTGCATACATTGACCGTTGTATTTAATTTCAATGTACTCCGTAGTGAAGTGCGGGTTTTCAGCTAGTCTTTATATAAAAATTATAAAAAGTTCTTGAAGAAGAAAAACAATAGTTTCTTGAAAGTGACGGAGATTTCAAACGTAAAATAAACTTCTATACTTCCCAATCTGAAAACAAAAAGTCATATATCTAAAAAGTTATTGAAATAAGATTTCAAACAAAATACCACAAACCTTCCGAATGATCTTCAGTTCTATTGCAGTAAACGAAGAAAAAATCCTTCGTTGGAGCGTTTTATGTTCAAATAAACTTAGACTCAGCTGGAATACCCTGTACCAGAAAGATTTTTCAAAAATTCTTCTTATGTTTTTTAAATTAAATTTTTAAGCTGTTTTTTAAACTTTTTTTACGTTTGCATTTAAAATAATACATTGAGGGTTATAAAATTTATATCACGAGAAAGATCATAAAAATTCCTTCAAAATGAAATTTTTTTCGAATTTTTACCTCCATTTCCTGATTTTTGGTGAATTTTTAAAGATTAATTTTTAGAATTTAATTTATTGAATGCTGATCACGTGATTTCTTTTTCTGGTACTTTCAATACATTTATCGTCACGTGCGTAACAACTAAATAGACAAAAAAATATTTTTTTCTCTTTCTAATGCAGCAGACGATTCGAAATTATCCAAAAAAAAATGCATATCCCTTACAATTTTTTTAGAAATATATATAGGTAGATAGATATATATATTTTACATCAATTGTATACTTTGATCATCGCATTTATTATAAATATATATACTTATTTTTTGGCATAAATTGCATACGTTGACCGTTGTATTTAATTTGAATGTACTCCGTAGAGAAGCGCGGGTTTTCAGCTAGTATATGTATATAAGTTTCATAAGAAAATTAGTAATTTAAAGTGTGGTTTATAGAAATTTTATATTGAGCCTATTTCTTAATATATACATGGATATGTAATTTTAAAGGATTACTCTAACGCCAAAACTAATTACTTTTCTGTCAAGAATCTTACGACTTTATAGAATCCCATACATCGTGCAAGTAAATCGTATAAGTAAGGATCTACTTAAATTATCAAATATTTTAATGTCGTAGAATATTTATCATGGTGTTAAAGGCACCAAAATGAATTTAAACGCCAGTAGTGCCAGGTTTTCTTGTGCTGCATTTCTCTCCCACATAATTAGTTATACTGTTACCTATTGTGGTACATATGGATATACTTGGTAATACAACTGTGTGTTTCATATTTTTCGAATGAAATTTAAATTACATGAAAACACGCAAAATTTAAGGATGCTGCATACTCAATAGAAAAGTGTATCCGCAATTTACTAATACCCTCTCAAAATTGGAAAAGGAATGAGGAAAAGATGAAAGCCCTGGCAATCCAGTAAAATAAAGCTTCTAAATTAAAGACACTGCGAAGAATCGGTGATAAAATAATTGAGTTCAGGGGAAAAATAAAATGTTTTCCAATAATCAGTTGAGTGTCAAAGTAAATGTATTTCATTAACTCAAAATCTTGATTATTGATTCTTGACACCGTGTTCGCATGCATTTTATCGGTATAGGCGACCTATTCCCACTTTCTTGTTAAATAAATCGTACGCTATTAAGGAGATCTAGGAGCTTGTTTCTCATTAATCGCTTTTCAATACGTGCTGCAGTGTTTCGCAAAATTAATTCTCGTTTAATGGTCGAAGGGTTCTTGAATTTTTAGAAAGGGGAACTTAATTTAGATTTACTTTGTTCGAGTGTGTTTAAAAAATACATAGTAATTTCTTTTATTGGGATAAAATGTTTAATGTGCTATATAAAATGAATGGGAGTAACAGGTAAGTGAAAGAATTCAATTTGTCACTTTCTCAATCTTATTCTAAACTAACCGTGAATTATTCTCTGATAGTATAGGTTAACATAATTGATTTTGTAAAAAAATAATATAACACACTTGCACATTTAAGAAAGCTTTATTAATGGGGTTTTAATTATTATAATATGTACTACATACAATTTATAAAATTTTTGCGTAGTGTGACTTATATATATATATATATATATATATATATATATATATATATATATATATATATATATATATATATATATAAGTCATAAGTATATATAGTGTGACTTATATATATATATATATATATATATATATATTTATAATAGATGCGACGATCAACGTATACAATTGATGTAATATATATATATATATATATATATATATACAGAGGCTGTTCGCACATTTTTTAGACGATTTTGGTAAGCGGTAATAAAAAATCGTTTGCTGCAAAAGAAATAATTGTAATTGAACTATGCTTTTAAAAGTCAAAATTATCGTCTGCGGCTTGAAAGTTTTGTTTTTATTCAAAATGGCGTTTTTAACAAAGCAGTGGTTCGAAGGCTAAATTTTTGCTCTTTCCGAAGAGAAATATGCATACTCCGTTACCCAAAACCGATGTGAGAGTCATGGTTTTGTGATATCTAAAGCGTCGATAGGTAATATCGTCAACAAAAAAGGAAAAAAACGTCAAATTGGAGCCTCAAGTGGGACAAAAATTCCAAACAAGTATCGAAGGAAAAAACGGACATTTTCGACTATTGCAAAGGTACGTTGTTTAATGTTAAAAGAAAATCCCCCTAGTCAAAGGACACTTGCAAAATCATTAAAATGCTCGGTGTCCACTGTGAACAAAAGGATAAACGTTGATTTAAATCTTAAGAAAGCGAAAAAACGCAATGTGCATCGTCTTCTTCCAAATCATATCGCTGAACGCAGGACACGCTGCAGAATTCTATATGAGAAACACTTATCCAAAGAAAAATGGAAAACAATTGTCACAATAGATGAATCATGGGTGTATTTAAATGATTGCAACAAAAAAGAGCCATTTATTATCATAAAAGAGGAGAAAAAAATTTAAGTACATGGTTCAAAGAATCGAAAGAAAGTTTTTCTAAGGGATTCATAATTGTTGCTTGTTTTTCTTATAATGGCAAGTTAAAAATAAAGAGAGTGGAAAAAAATGTCAAGATTAACTCCAAATACAATAAGGAACATATTTTATCGCCAATTTTTCTGAATGAAATACCATCGCTTTACCCAGAGTGCCATCAATCTGTGAGACTCCATCAAGACAAAGCTAGCAGTCACACGTCAATTTCCACTGTAAATTTCCTAAAAGAAATGGAACAAAAAACTGGCATCAAGGCCATACCCGTCACTGATATCCCTACTAAATCTCCCGATGTATCACCTATGGATTTTTGTGCTTTCGGGCTTTTAAAATCTGCATCATCCAAACGTCGTCCACAAACCATTACAGGACTCTGGAAAGCTTTTCAGTAGGAATGGGATAGAATACCTCTTCTGACACTTCAAAAGGCATTATTATCCTGGAAATTGCGGTGTCGAAAGATAGTTCAGAATAAGGGATGTCAAATAGAACATTTAAAACACAAGAATTTTATGTAATTTAGTTTTGTGAACACAATATACATCGTCTAAAAATGTGTGAACAGCCTCTGTATATATATATATTTATAAAAAAATCGTAAGGGATATTTATTTTTTTTTGGATAATATCCAATCGTCTACTGCATTAGAAAGAAAAAGGAATATCATTTTTGTCTATTTAGTTGTTATGCACGTGACGATAAATTTATTTAAAGTACCAGAAAAAGAAATCACGTGATCAACATTTAATAAATTAAATTCTAAAAATTCAGAAAATCAAGGTAAAGGTTCGAAAAAGATTTCAATTTGAAGGAATTTTTATGATCTTTCTATTGATATAAATTTTATAAACCTCAATGTATTATTTCAAATGCAAACGTAAAAAAAGTTTAAAAACAGCTTAAAAATTTAATTTAAAAGAATCTAAGAAGAATTTTTGAAAAATCTTTCTTAGTGCACCCCTACACTATTAGAAGAATCGTCATGCAAAATGTCAGCCTTTTAGGTCCAGCGGTTTGGTCAGTGCGTTGTATGTCAGTCAGTCAGTCAGTCAGTCAGTGAATGAATGAGTCAGTTACGGAACTGTTTTATATATATATATATATATATATATATATATATATATATATATATATATATATATATGATGAAAATCGCATAGTGGAGATGAAGCTCAATCACACAAAGCATGTAGTCGTGTAACCAGAGAAGAGCAAAACACTTGACGAAAGAAAACAGTCATTCACCTTTGAACTCTATTTAATCCACATGACTCTTTATGACATTATACTTCAAGAAAGGAGACATCAAAATGGATACACAGAAGGCTTAACAGTACTGGCCGCCGGGACCTGCCGGGGCGTGAAAAATTTGTCATTACACTGGTCAGCAGGATGGGAAAAAAAGGGGGGACAGGCGGCAGAAGACCGAGAGAAAAGCAAGGAGCGTGCGGAAAAATCACTGCTCAACATTTTATACTAAGGTTTTCCCGATTTCGACACTAGGATAAGAATTCTTCGATTGGTCATAATCTGACATATGACCTAACCATGTGATTTATGAGTCAAAGTTGAGTGGTTTTCGAACATGCGATGCATGAAGAAATAGGCGCGTGGTTTTTGAGATCACGCGTTTCTGACTCATGCATGTATGACTGTGTTCTGTTAGTGAGAAATCTTTAATGATCAGCACCAGCGTTAAGGGGTACAATAGATGGTCAATTATTTTATTTCTAGGACGCAATTTGTAAGAGGGGTTGTGTTTAATTGAAAGGATAATCTATAATACGTGTAATCTGGCGATTGACGAAGAACCGTTGGACAATGCGTGCCACGTGTGGTAGCGCATTATCCTGTTGAAATATGGTTGTGGGAAAGCCCTGAAGGTAAGGAAGGACAACTGGCTCCAACACCTCGAAGATGTAGCGCTGGCTGTTTAAAGTACCGGCAATGCGTACTAGGGGTGTGCGAATATGATATCCAATACCGCCTCATACCATAATACCCGGTGCAGGACCAGTGTGGCGGTGCATAACGCAGCTGTTCAGCATCCTCTCTTCACGGTGTCTCCAGACTCGAATGCGACCATCGTGGTGTTGCAGACAGAAGCGTGACTCGTCAGTAAAGACAATTTCATTCCATTCTGCCGTCCACATCCTTCTGTCATCGCACCATTGGCGGCGGAGACGTCTGTGGTTCTGCGTCAAGGGTACACAAAGCAATGGACGTCTTGCGGACAGACCACTCTGCTGTAAACGGCGTCGAATGGTACGCGCAGACACTGGATGATGCGTTACAGACTGCATGTGCTGTGCTATGGTTCGTGGTGTGACTGAGCGATCCGTCACTGCCATGCGCACAATTTGCCTGTCATCACGTGAAGTGGTGCGCTGAGGTGGATGCGATCGAACACGCCGGTCCGTCGTACCCTCCTGCATCCAACGATCACATATCCGCATTACAGTTGTTTGGTTTCGTCCAACACGACTACCGATTTCCCTGAAAGATAATCCACAATCTCGGTAGGCCACTATCCTTCCTCTGTCGAACTCGGAGAGTTGATCAAAAGATGATCGCTGTTTTCGACGAGGCATAATTGATCGTTTTTTTTTAAAAACCACAAGAAAAGCACAATTGCCGAACTTGAAATCGTCGAAATCTCCAAGCCTTAAATAGCGCTTTGAAGTGGCGCCACAGGCGTGCGTGATGTGTGTCTGCGCTGAAATTCTAATCATTTGCATATCTCACCTCCGCTAATGCATGTTGTAAATTTCATGTTATTTGCTTTTTTTCCTTCAGGGTGTTGCATTTACAGTGGCCAGCAGTGTATATATATATATATATATATATGTATATATATAATTTGCGTGTATGTGTATGCTTTTGTTTGTAACCTTAGCTTAAATTACAAATTCTACTACCTCTATAAAATATTTATTTACACATATCATTACGACTATGCGTATACTCCACGTTGAGAAAACTAGCGATTATAGACAGAAAGTTTCATAAGTTCACTCTGTAAACTAACCTTGCCATTGGTATGACCAAGAATGGACGCCTAAACCTATTTAACACTGTTAAATCCCATTAAATAATACATTTTATGACCCTCTGAATCCATAATCGTTTTGCTTGCATACCGCTGCTCACTATTGATTGTGGTGAAAGCTCAATTAAATATGACGACACTACATTAATGGGGGTGATAGAGATCTGTGGCGAAGTATCACAACAAAACTAATTCATGTTATCTGATGTCCATTTGTCTATTCTAAAATAAGATACATGCACACACACACACACACACACACACACACACACATATATATATATATATATATATATATATATATATATATATATATATATATATATATATATATATATATATATATACAGTGGTGGCAAACAGTCCTGAACACACTAACTTTTTTTGCCTAATTTTTGTGTTTGACTTAATTTTTCGTTTTGAAATTATCGTACTATCTTAACTATTGTTATTGAGTCTAATGTATTTTTTTCATGCTAATTCCAAATCTGTTTGTAGAATTCATGTAAAGTAAATAGTTTCATCGATATTTTGATAAAAAAACATAATAAGACAAGCAAAAGGTCTCTGTAATAATGAGTGAATGTTTCTTCAACCAATGAAATGCCCCGTTATTCCAACCAATCAGAGAGCGGTATTGATGAAGGGTTGAAAACAGAATGTTCAGCATGTTTTAGTATACTGAAAGCAGTTGTGTTGCAGTTTGAAGTGCGTGGGGGAAAAATATTGGAATTATGAATACATTTTCATTTCTACCTGATAATAAAAGGCACAAAATAATAATTTTGAAGGAAGAAGGTTATTCTATGCGTCAAATTGCCGTTAAAGTACCATGTGGTCTTTCTACTACTGCCATGAAAACGTTGAAAAGATATTCTGAACAAATTCTATTGCGGACAGGGAGCGATCAGAACGATCGAGAAAAACAACTTTACCTGAAGACAGGGTATTGCACAGTATTTCACTTTCAATCAGAAAGCTTAATTCACCGCAAATTTTGAAACAATTGACTTTGACATCAAGTGTGAATGTGTGCCCAAGAACTGGGAGAGGAAGACTGCTGGAAATTGGATTACGAGGCTGCAAAGCTTGCCCCGAACCATTACTGCTCGATTTTCAACGCAAGAGGAGATTGACGTGTGCAAGGGATCATTCATTATGGACTATTAGAGACTGAGCAGAATTGAGTGATGATTGGAGTCCCTTGACCATCAGCTTTTAACTCCTGTAGGCAAGATGTAATGTTATCAATGATAATGTGCTCAATAGTTAAAATTTAAAGGCTTGGTACATTAATTAAGAGTGAAATTACTATCAAAGTACAAAATTTAAAGTTTAGCACCTTCATAAGTTGAAGGGTAGGGGAAATTTAAGATTAATTAGTTAAACTGGTATTAAGAATAAGAGAATAATTTAATGTAGTTAATTTTAAGACAACAGACAGGAAGATCAGTTAACAAGATAAGGATAGGTGGCCCTCAGCAAAAGAAAATGAAAGTCCCTCTTCAGGGTCATACAATTCGTAACGAGTTTATTGCAGAATTCCACGGGGGAAAAAAGAAATATCAAGGTGGGTATTAGAGACTATTAGAGACTGGTAAAAGGTAATATTTAGTGATGAAAGTCAGTTTTGTATTTCTGGTAACCAAAGTAGTGCCTATGTAAGACGACGCACTCATCAGGAATCCAGCCCTCAGTGTCTCAAGCCCACAGTAAAGCACCCGACAAAAGTGATGGTATGGGACTGCATGTCTGCTCGTGGTGATGGAAGACTTCACAGTGAAAGCCTAGTATTACAGTGAAATACTACAAAATAAATTACTACCAATAGAGGGAGAATATTTTGGGGATCAGTCATAGATTTTTCAGGACGATAATGCTCCATGTCATCATGCAAAGGGAGTCCAGATATGGTTGGAAGACAAAACTATGAATAGGATGAACTGGCCAGGACAGTTTCTGGATCTTAATCTGATAGAGAACCTATGGGATAAAATTTGTTATGATATTTCAAAGAAAAACCTTCAAACAAACGTGAGTTAATTAAAGCTTTAATATTTTCTTTCAACCATGTTGTCACGAAAGAACTTCTTGTGAAATTGTTGCATTCCACGCTAAAAGGATGAAGAGCCGTAATTAAAGAAAACGACTGGCCCGTAAAATATTAATGTTCAAACATGCAGCAACCAGATTTTCAAAATGCATATTAAATATACTGTATTTGTAAAAAAATTGCGTTATTCTACAACGTATATTATGGTATTCTATATTGTGTTATTATGTACATACTACACAATCTTGTGTTCAGGCAGCTGTACTACAAAAAATACTTGCGGCATTAAAAAAACTAGTAACAGATTTGAAATCAGCATGAAAAAATACATTAGAATCAATAACAATAGTTAAGATAGTACGATAAATTCATAACGAACAATTATGTCAAACACGAAAATTGGGCAAAATAATGAGTGTGTTCGGGACTTTTTTCCACCACTGTATATATATATACACACACACACACACACACATATCTATCTATCTATCTATCTATATATATATATATATATATATATATATATATATATATATATATATATATATATATATATATATATAGCATGTATATGTATATACAGGGTGGTCATAAAAATAATTTGCTGATATATGGACTTCTAGAGGCTGTTCTATCCCACCGATTGAAATGGGATTTCAGATATAATTATTCAGAAGTTTGAGCTCAGGATTCTGTGAATCGCAACAAAGTAGCTCTCACGGTTACGTTTATAGGTACAGAAACTCGAAATTTACGACCACCCATTTTTTCCGGTCAAACACCCACTTTTTCCGGTCGCAAAATGCTCAGCGCATACGAAAACCCTAAAGAGCGTTGGAACGGTATGTGTATCACAAAAGAAAACGGACGTATTATGTACGCACAAAAAACAGATCGGCCAACGGCCAACAAATACACGATCGAGGCACGCACGGAGAAAATTTGCATATGACAGAGGCAAAACACCAATCACTCATGACAACACAGGTCCGACAAAAGAAAAAATTTATCTGGATTACATATTTTCCACATCGGTGCCATCCCAGGCCGTTCAGAGAGCTTTTTTTGTGCGTGCATAACGCGTCCGTTTTTTGTGATACACATACCGTTCCAACGCTCTTTAGGGATTTCTTATGCGCTGAGCATTTTGCGACGGTAAAAAGTGGGCGTCGCCATTCGAAATTTTCGTGTTTCTGTACCTATAACCGTAACCGTGATTGTCACTTGGATCCCGTTCACAGAATCTCGAGCTCATACCTCTGAATAACTATATCTGAAACCTCATCTCGATGGGTTGACCGGAACAGACGCTAGGGATCCATATATCGGCAAAGTTTTTTATGACCACCCTGTATATACACATACACACACACACACACACACACACACACATATATATATATATATATATATATATAAGCCATCCATCTCAAAGTCCCATATGGGCTTCGGGTTGAAATCTACGGCTCCGGTTCTATATAACACCACAAGGGTCGGAGACTATCTTAGCTAGTTGGCACATAAATTTTGACCGAGAACACCCAGGGCCAACATCTGGGGGGATAGTACCCTCTCCCACCCTCTCTGACTTCATTGAGGGACTTTCCGGTCTATGGATTTTAACTTGCCCATATCCGCCCATACATGGAATTGTTAAATGTATACACATGGACAAAAAAATTAGCGCACCAAGAAGGAGTCGTCAAAATGAAACGAAATTTTACATACGTAATGACTACTTTGATATAAGTAAATGATAAGAAAATCAAAGAAAAAGGATAATTTATTTCAGAGAAAAAGGCAAAAGAACGGAGGAGATAATACTCCGTTGGACACCCTCTAGCTCGAATGCACGATGCGATACGATCGGGCATTGAGTCATACAAGTTCTGTATGATGTCTTGAGACATTTCGTTCCATATTTGCTGTAACCTTGCCTCTAGCCTTGCTGTAACCTTGTCCTTCAGCCAGGCGCCTTCGTATGGTTCGAGAAGACACAGAGGCCGTTAGTGAAGGTGCTACCTGTGCCTGGATGGCGGCCGATGAAGCAGTTGGCTGTACGCGTGCATTTCTTACGATGTGGCGGTCTTCTCGACGACTGGCCTGTCGAGGGCGTCCTGAGCCTGGTCTTCGTGTACATGACATCTCTCGGGTCCACTGGTCCCAACACCTCCTCACAACACAGTCAGAGCGGCCTAATTGACGAGCTACTTGCCTAGCTGACCACCCAGCTTCCATCATCCCGACGATTCTCCCCCTCTCAAACTGCGACAACTGCTTATATTGTCTTCGAACACGGCGTAATGGCATGTCTATCTCAGCTCTTCCTTTGTAAATGATTCAGCACACTCAAACAAGCTTTGGTTACCTGTTTTATACTCCACGGAGTACGATGTTCAATGCCCTCTACCGGCTATACGTAATGCGCAATCACGCTGCATTTCTAATCATTTGCATATCTCCCCGGCATGTACCTTCATTGCAAGTTTCGTTACGATCCCGCAATTATTTCTTGGTGCGCTAATTTTTTTGTCCATGAGTGTATTTACTCTTAATGATTCCATATCCATTTTTTAGAAATGTTTGATGAATTTGATGATTAAATAGAATCATTTGGCCCGCGAATAGGGCCGCAAATTTACCAAATCTTACGTAAGAAAAAAGGGGGGGAGTGGGGCTTATTTTTGCTTGCAAGAGGAAGGAGGCGGTCTAAAAAGACTAAAAATATGCTGGCGTGATATTTGCATGGTCCCTAAATTGAAATATTTTATGAAGTCAGAATTAGTTTGAATTTAATATCAATAATTTGAACGAAGTCATAGACACAGTCTCACATGGTACACAATTTTCTCCCCTCCCTGGAAAATTATGTATGCTCAAATAACCTAGAATACGCGACTTATTAGAAGATAATTAAAATTTCCGAGAAGAACGTTGACAGACGTGAATACATAACATTTCATAAATTATGTTCCGATTTACAATATTGTTACAGGGTACAACATCCATCAAAATGCTACAGTCACAAATTAGAGAACATTGTGAGTCCTAAATAGTATTAAAAGTCAATATTTGCCATCTAGGGGGTAAAATGTGAATATTCTTGTGTACATAATCAAACGTATCTTATTTTCAGCTCTGTGTTTATTACCAAACTGTACAATATGAAAGCAGTTTATATGAATATTAAAATCATCACAGTAATTGAATGTGGAATTATGTTATGTTCTATTTAAATTGCAAAACTTCACGAGTGCTAAGCCACATCCTATGAATGATTTTGTGTCAGAAATAGACATATTATGCAACTACGATGTAGCACAGTATCTCTGTGCAGTGATAAAGAGGAATTTTTCTTTAATTCGAGGTAAACGTGGCTGAATTAAGTACATTACCTTTTTATAACTTATGCTAAAATTTTGTTTCCAATTGAAATTCAACCGTAAATTTTTAGAATGGAAACATTTCTCTCACAAATCATTTCCTATTTCGTAATATTATTAATTTTTTTTTTCTTCCTAAAAACATTGAAATTTATTTAAAATATTTTCGAGATCGATCTTATTATTGAATGATATAAGAAATTTAAACCACAGAATATAAGTGAATTATATAATTAAAGAACAAAGGAGGGAAAAAGTCAGTTAAATTCGCAGGAAAGTAAGAATTCAATATCATATTCATATCTCTTATTATATAGTTTACTCATTATAAAGAATGCATAGTAAATATAGCGTAAACTAGGCCTGATAAACACCAGAGCTGATAAAGATAAGATCAAGTGTGCACACACATACACGCAAACCTTTGGATAAAATCTATACAACTCTACAACACTAAAAAAATGTGGTAAGGAGTACTTTTGTAATAAGACACAAAATGCACGTATTAAAAATAAAAGAAATTTAAAAAAAACTGTTTTAAGATCTATTTTGTGAGAATCGATTCATTAAAGTAAATTTCAAACATCTGTAGCGAGATTTGACATGTTAATCTGTACATATATGTGTATATATATATATGTATGTGTGTGTGTGTGTAACATGTCAGGTCAGACTCAAGATGATAATCGAAATAGTGAATTACAGACCTGACATGTCACATAGAAATTACTTACCGTAGGTCGGGTAGATAAAAAATAATAGATGTATTCAATCTCGGACATTTATCATTATACCAACAATGAAGCGTCTTCACTGGACACTTACAGAATCCAGGAAGTGTCATCTCTCTGACCACAGGCCCTTATATAATTTTTCATAGACGACCTGTCATGTGACCATGCAAGGAGCAGCGATTCGTTGTGCCAGGATCTCCGGGCTTGAAAACTTATATAATGAAGAGGGATTATCTCCAAATTTACAGGGATCATATAGTATCTGCCGAAACCAACTCTTTGTTCTTAAAATGAAAGTGAACAACGTAATTAATCTACGCACAAGAAAATTTAAAAAGAATTTAGAATTTTGAAAGATTTTTGGGGTTTATATATATATATATATATATATATACATATAAACTTAGGTGTTTATGACCAATCTACCCAAAAAACATTTTCTATTTGCATACCTCTTTACTAAGACTGAAATAACCGGAAACCCAATCCCAACACAGTCGTCATTTATTTCAATTACGGTAGGGAAAAGCAAAATCATTAAGAATTAACTACTATCTTAATTCCTAACTGAAATTCAGTAGCAAATATCTGAAATTAATAAATATTTTAACTTGGCGTAATAACTACGATCACATATTTTTAAGCATCCCTGTGGTAAACCTTAAATAATTGTCTTTCATAAATCAACATTAACGTTTTAGTTACTAGCATAATGTATTCCAGTGTTGTTTTATTAAAAGAAATAAATTCTGTAAACCTAGAAGGGGAATTAATTATTGTAAGATTAAAACACTTTTGGACTTCAAAAGGGAACCCCAGATTGAGAACAGGAATTAGAGACGAAGTATTCAAAAATTTTAAATTGTGCATGGATAAAATTTCAAACCTCTTTTAAGAACTAAAGAGATAGTGCGCACAAAAGCTCCGCATATTTTTTGTAATGTTTGCAAGTGACACTTCAAGCTTTTAATTTTTCTTTACAATTTAAGGTTTTAGACAGAAATGTTGCAAAAGTTTCTGAAGTATGTTTTTTTTAATACCTTAACACTTGATACTGGTTTGACTGTGCAAAAATAAGACATTTTTCTTATATTACATGTCTGAAAAATGTAAAGAAATATCTTTAGATATTACATAAAAATATCTGTATGACCAGGACTAGAAGCTGGTTTAAAAATAAGAAATAAGTATATAATATATGCTTGTAAAGTATATATAACGTTTACAGAGCAATGACAAGGCATTCAAGTGCAATATATAAAATAAAAATACATTCTTAAAGATGACTGTAACACTTTAAGGGTAGCCATCATTTATAGACAGATAGCAAAGTCAGAATTTTTGTTGTTTTTTTTAACTTCTATAACTTCATTTGCTATCGTCCATCATACATGAATTTTCAGTATTACTTCTCTAAACTTTATAGATTATGTTTCCTGAATTAATTTCATTTCAAGTAAATAAGAAATTTATTTATGAAATAAGAAGTTAGTGCATTTTCAAATTTATACTCATACACTGGGCGTAGCCTTACAACAACATTCACAAATTCTCATTTATAATTCTTGGATTTTTGTGATGTAAAAGCATTAGGTATAATTATGCACCTATTTAAATTTTAAAGCACCAAAGAATATTTACCCCAGAACAATCAGATTTTAAAAATCTGAAAAAAAGTAAAAGTACAAGTTAGATGCTATAAATTATTAGTAAAATAATTTAAGAAAAAAGAGGTGCATATATTTGGTAGCATCATTATACACTCACCCCCGAAAAGTTGAAAGCAATATCTGCGGCAGTTTCTTTTATACAGTGCTCGAAAGCATGGAAATCATCATTATGAGAAAATGGCTTTTGAAGTTCCGCACACTGGTCATGTTTACACCAGAACTACTTCTTTCATGTGATAGTTTTGAATGTCCTAACTGGAATATTTCAACACGGTTTGTTTCAAATGATTCCTAAAGGTCCAAATATTCTAAAAATTCGAAACAAATAATTTTGTTTTGTTTTGAAGATTTAAAAGTGATGACTCCCCTTAAGTTTTTATATATATTCAGTTTAATGTTTTGGACAGAAATGTTACAAATGCTTGAAGAAGATATTTTTTAATACCTTCACAGTTTATACTCGTTTAAATGTGAAAATATGGAAAATTCTTCTCACATTACATGTTTGAAGAACTCAAAGGAATATCTTTAGATATTATATAAATAACTGAATGATTAAGGCTAAACGTTAGTTTAATATCCCTAAATATAGTATATAATATCTGCTGGTAACGGATAGATGTTATTTATAAAAAGGAATTCAAATGCTGTTTTAATATAACTGCCTTAGGTTTCTTTTTGCATTTACTTATTCTTTCTGAAGGACACGGATGATTCTAAGATCGATATTTCTGTTATTTATGCTTAAAATGTTAACGACCAGAAAGCACCTGCGATTCCTTAGCGATCAACATCTTTTTATTCGAGAACGTGTGTTAAAAAAAAAGAGATCGCTCTTCTTTATACTCCAGAGATATTTGGCATCTTTTCTTCTGATCGCCGGAATTGTATTTGGAAGGGTACGATCATTAGTCTACTAAAGGAAATTATATTAAGTTCAGGCCATTAAACTGATGGCTCCTTCTCAGTTAATGGAATTTGCGAAGCAATTGGCGTTTAAAGATCAGGCGTAAATGCAACAGCTGTCGAAATCTATATATCTAGTCATGCTGTTCAATATCTTATTACCTCAGTATGGGTAGCTAATTCGGGAAAATAACGGATAATTAACTTTTTTTCAGCTATACAGCTATATTTTTTAAGTGCACCGATATATATATATATATATATATATATATATAGCCATAACTCCTAATCCATCTTTTTCTGTTTTCACTACAAATAAAGCTTCTGTCTATCTTACAACGATTATGAAACGAAAAATATACTGTTGAACTGAAATAAAATGTCACATATGAAATTCCATTTCTGTTGACTACACTATGTCGTCACACATATCAAATATGTGGTATGTTATATAAATGCTTGGGAATGCGTATGAAGATTTTGCAAATTTCAAAATTCGAAATTTGTATTCTATGACGGATAAGGCAGTTAACGAAAATGTGAGTTCACAATAGAACTTCGCGAATATTTACTAAAAGTCACTAAATATAGGAAAATAATGGATACATCAAGAAATGGACTGCTAAGAGGTCCATTGGAGTTTACACTTAAACAATTAAAACTGTTTTACATAAGAGACTCATTAGTAATAAGTCTGCTAGAAAATCATACCGAAAATTAACTTATTCAAAAGTGTTTGCAATACGTAATCAAGTTTAGTAGAAAACTTTTGACGACTTTACGAAGGATATAACTCTTAGTATTTTTCTTACTATGATAAAGAACTTTATGTAAATAGTAGACATGAATAGATTCTATTGTTTATGGACAGAAAACAGCGGTGTTCTCTCTCTGTGTATGTGTGTGTTAAATATAAATCTACAGAGACGCCTATTTGAGCACTATTTTAATATGAAACTGACATAATTTCTTTGAACAGGACATATTTTTCCGATCATCCTATTAAAATACGATTGTGGACAGAAAGAAATTTTTTGTGGTTACAACATTTAGTGACATAACAAAAAAATTTTATTAAGATTCATCATGAAAAAAATATTTTGTCTCCCTTTTCACTTAAATTCTCATTATTTCAATTTAAATAAACATATACGACATCTTAAACTATAAATACATTCCTAATAAAGAATACAAAATGTATTCCTAGAAATTCCACCGGTCCATTTCTCTTTGTTCTGTATACAGTATGCCCACTAAAGTCCCTTCCCACCCTATTAACTTCGGAACGGCTGCTGGTATATTCATAAAAGTGGTGTCTAGGTATAGTAAAGCAGATATGCGCTACTGAATGAAACCACTTACCACGCCACCTGGTGGAAAACTGCGGAGTTAGCATTCCTATCTCGAAAACGGAACGAGATAGGGAAAAAAAGGGATTTACAAAGTTGTATAAAATCATCGATTTAGTACGAAAAGATAGCTTGTGGACATTAATGAGAAGACTACAACGGTTAAAACGAGCTTTTGTTTTTTCGTGATTTCCTACACTGTGACGTGACAAAAACATCGTGACAAAAACGTGACAGAAAGAAAAAAAACAACTAAATTTAACAATATACCTTTATTTGAGATGTTCAAACTTCTCACCGTCAGCTGCAATACACATTTGGATCTCACGTTGCACACGTTGGAGCATAGAGCGTGACACGTTGGCACAAGCGTCCGTAATGCGTCGTTTAAGGTCCTGCAATGTTTGTGGACGGGTCGCATACACCTTCTGTTTCAGGTATCCCCACAAGAAGAAGTTCAGTGGAATCAGATCAGGCGAACGTGGAGGCCACTCTTCGAAACTGCCATACCCAATTATTTGGTCCCCGAATTTTTTGACGAGTTGTCGCTTCACTGGAGATCTCAGCTTTGGAATACTCAGCCATGACCACGAGCATCAACATACTACAACCCCAAGAAGATGTCTCTTTTATAGCTGTCTCAGGTGAACAGGCGTGACGTTTCTTACGTATTTGCATACTGCAAAAACTTCGAACAATAAGCGAAAGTTGCGTTGAGTTAATGCGACACTATTTTACACGATCTACGTATTGTCTACTCTGTTTACAAAGACAATCAGTACAAGGATGAAACCCTGGAGGTTTGAATCGCGGTCAGTTTGATTGGGGATTAAACGCGATATACCACTGTGCACATTGCGGTGTCGTCTTTTGCCCGAAAAATAATCATTTCTCCTTTCGTTCAAGTTTCAAAAACAAATGCGCGTTTTAACCGTTCTATTCTTTACAATAATGTTCATAAGGTATCTTTTCGTACTAAACCGATGATTTTCTTCAACTTTGTAAATCACCGTTTTACCCTATCTCGTTCCGTTTTTGAGATAGGAATGCTAACTCCGCGGTTTTCCACCAGGTGGCTCGGTAGGTGGTTTCATTCAGTAGCACATGGCTACTTTACTATACCTAGACACCACTTTTATGATTATAGCAGCAGCCGTTCCGAAGTTAAGAGGGTGGGAAGGGACTTTAGTGGGCATACTGTATATTTAGGTATCATTTATTAGAAATTTATAGGGCTTATATATTGAAATTTATGGAAGAATAAAAAAGGAACAATTACGCATAATGCATAACACTATGCCTTACAAGATCATAAATACTGATTTGATAAAGTGTGAGTCCTTAAAACATTATTAATGTAATTTTTTATGTCTGTTACTCCCAATCGTCCTAAATCACTTATCTGTAAAACTCTATCCGTACTTGATGCCCTCTATATTTATTTTACGCCATATAATCATGTATCTAATCTATAAAGCATATGAACGGTTTAATTTGAACGTGGCATAAGTCAATTTGCTTTTCAATCGTAATACTTAATTATATAAGACATTTAAAAATATTTAAAATTTCTGATGTTCTCAGCATATTGAATGCAATTTTTTTTAAATAGAGATACCGTTAAATTGCAATTATTGTTATTATAAATTTATTTTTTTGAGGAAATGACTTATGCGAATTTCAAAATACACAGCTCATATAATCTCTTAAAGAAGAACATATACATAATTTTAAAATGACTGATAAATAAATAAAATCTGATTTTGAAACTTTACCTATTTCCGAAACCTCATGGATAACTGGTACAATAAATTAAATGAATTTCCGAAAATTTATCCATAATAAGTATATTTTAAAATGGCTTCTTTTAAGTTTAAAATTATGTAGTATAAATTTGTTGATGCACGAAATGCATATGTAACGTGATATTTAAAGTTATATATATATATATATATTAATTTCAATACCTTATGCAAGTAGATATGCAGGTTTTGATTTTTCTCTGCTGTTATATTTTGTATTGAGAAGACGACCAGTTAGATGAAAATTTGGGATTATATAATGCTACATTAAAAAAATCCATTATATTTAAATTTTTATTTTTAATAGTAAAGAATATTTTCACACCAAGGCTCAGTGAATAAAATGGTTCATTATACGTGTACCTAGATGATACGTGTATCTAGAGGTATGTGTTCAGTTCCATAAACGTTGTTAAAAAACGAAATTCCACACTATAACACGAAATTTTGTTTTTTATAAGTCTCAGTTACTTACAAACATTCTGTTCCAGAGATATAATATTTCATTTTTACTGAGTTGTGCTAAGAAATATATGTTTTGACTATGTCATATAAAAGAGAAAAAAAAAATACAAATTGTTATCTTTTTGCTGTAAAATAAATTTTTTAATGTGGAAAATGTTCAGATTGCATCTAAATATCTACTGCATTATTCACGAAATATTAAATCTCAAGAAAAATATTTGTAGTAGCATACTTTTAACTGTATACAATGTTTCATAAGATACAAAATTAATGAAGTGAGCTTGCAATGTTTTATTTTGGTTCTAAAAGGAAGTTAACATTTTGTTTTCAACAGTTATTATAGTAATAGTTTGGAAATAATAGTATTTTCGAAACACATAATATCTGAAGTATAATATTGTACCATCGTATAATGGTTATAAAAGTAAACTTTATAGTTTAATTTGACTTCTCTAATGGTCACGACATCAACCAACCAGCCACAAGAGAAGTTTTTTTTTCTTCTGAATGAAACATATAGTCAGATATATTAGTTTTTCCCCTAATAAAGAAATCAATTCAAACACCATTGCATCCCTCCAGAGATTTTCTAAACAAATTGAACGGATTTCGTCTGATATAAAATTATATTCTATTCTTTTTTTGTTTTTATAAATATTTAAATTTCAATTTACAGAATACTACTATTGCTTGACCTTCATGAAACGAATTCAAGAAGTCAATACCTCAATATTTAAATAAAAGGTAAAAAATATGCTCCCTCTTGTTAAACAATTTGTATGTTTTTGATTGCGGCCATTACAATAAACCACTTAAAACTTTTTATTCGGTTATTTATTTATCTACGTTTCTCTTCCTGCTATAATTTTTAATACAGTTTCACTGTACACCTAAGTGCCGTTGTGCAAGGGTTGCCGCGCTATATTTCCTAGTTTTTTACAATGGGTAATTTTTTTCTGT
Source organism: Dolomedes plantarius (assembly GCA_907164885.2). Lineage (NCBI taxonomy): Eukaryota > Metazoa > Arthropoda > Arachnida > Araneae > Dolomedidae > Dolomedes > Dolomedes plantarius. The sequence continues at coordinate 186,221,760 of OU015497.1, forward strand.
AAAGTTCAATAATGAATCTGCAGTAACTGAATGTCTTTCAAAGCAATTTTGTCACTTCGCAGAAAGCGTCCAATCGCAGGAAATGAGGATTTCTTCGATTTTGAAGGGCAATTCATTGATGTTGCTATCCCCACCCTCCCTCTCCGTATTACTCGGCCGCTTAGCCTACGTTTCCCTATTCAGAGAATGAACAATAAGCTTCACCCCCAGATGAGAGCTAGAAAATGTGTGTGTGTGTGTGACAGAAATGTGAAACATCAACAGGTTCTATCTTGAAAGGGACGGGGATTACCAACTGTAACGAATCTCTTAGAAGCGCAACATTTAACTTGGGGGTCTCAAGCCTTGAACCTTTAACTGTACATTTTCTACGGCGATTAGTTCGACAGTTCGCTTTTGTGATATTAGTGTCTCCTCGCTTTCGTGAAATCAGTCATCTTTCTTGTGCTTTACTAAAATGTCTTTGAGACGAAAAGATCTTACTTTAAAAGAAAAAGTAAAAGTTATAGAGTTTGCAAAAGTAAATAAGTGTACGCAATTAGAACTCTCAAAAAAGTTTGATATATCCCAAGTTCAAGTTTCGAAATTGTTAAAAAATAAAGAAAAAGTCTTGAACGACTGTAAATGCAACAAAAATCTTAATCAAAACCGAAAACGTACAGGAAAAGAATCTGAAGTTGAAGATGCTCTTCTTCAGTGGTTTGCTGAAAAACGAGCTTGTAATGTTCCTATTAGTGGATTATTATTGAATCAGAAAGCTGAAGATTTAGCATAACAGTTAAATATAACTGATTTTAAAGCTACAAATGGTTGGTTGTGGAGATGGAAAGCAAGAAACCAAATTTCTTTCAAAAAAATTCACGGTGAAGCAAGTGATGCTGATGAAGCCGCTGCCAGTTCTTGGAAAAATGTAGTATTACCTGCTTTATTACAAGACTACAGTTCTTCTTGTATCTATGACTGTGCCGAAACAGCACTTTATTACAGAGCAATGCCTGATGAGATTTTGTGCTTAAAAGGCGAAAAAGTTGTTGGAGGAAAAATCCCGAAAGACAGACTGAAAGTTTTAAGCTGTTGTAATGCTGACAGCAGTCATAAAATGCCTCTTTTTGTAATCGGGAAATCGAAAAACCCTCGATGTTCTAGAGGTGTAAAATCCCTTCCAGTTAAATGCGAAGTGAATTCAAAAGCTTAGATGACTGCTAATTTCTTTCAAAACTGGTTAGTGTCATTTTACAATGAGATGTATAAAATGAAAAGAAAAGTTATCCTTTTTATCGATAATTGTCAAGCCCACAAAGTCGACGTAAGACTAGAAAATGTAGCACTTGATTTTTTGCCTCCGAATACTAGAGCTATTTTACAGTCAATAGACCAGGGAATTATACCACTTTTTAAGAGGAATTATAGGAAAGAAATCGTTAAAAAGATCATAGCCTGAATAGATGATACTAGTGGATTTTCTATCAATAGCTCAACTAATAAAATTATTAGAAAAAATTTCAATTCTTTCAGCTGTTCATATGATGAGCAAATCATGGAATAATATTTCCTCTTACGCAAAAAAAAAAAAAAAAAAATTGTAAAATGTAAATTTTCAACAGACGTAACAAATGATGGATTAAATGATGAATCAATTTCAAACGCAAATGATTTACCACTAAAAGGAATGATAGAAGAATATTTTTCCAATTTTGTAAACTTCGACAATGACTTGGTTGAATGTGATGAACCTTCAGACCCTCAATTTCATCAAAGCGAAGTCGATGAAGATGAATTTGATGAAGAATATACCATTAAAAAGGTTCCGTCACATGTTGAAGTTAATAACTCTTGTGATATTATAAGACGTTTCTTGGAAACGAAGCCAAATGCAGACTTTCATTTATTTTATAAACTAGAAAATCAAATAACAGATTTGCTGCATTCACAGAATAGTAATCAGTCTAAAATATCCGACTACTTTAGCAACAAATAAGTAAGTAACATTGTAATTATTTTTAAAAAATTAAGGAAAATTTGTATATTCTACAATAAAATTAGCTCATTTTCCCTCAATATTCTAAATTTTAATGTGTTTAAATTGTTTCTTACTTTTAATTAATAATTGTTTGTTAATTATAATGGTTTAAATATGCCTATCGTTTAGGTAATTTTTAATGCTTTCTTGGTTTAACTGTAACTTTAAACATTGTGGGCGTGTCAATGTGATCCCGGATAATGGAATATGCCGCTTATTAGAATAATTTTTCATGGCAAACTGCCTATTCCATTAAGCGGGCTCGTATGTAGTTACAGATGCGGTGAAAATTAATGTATTCAATAGGAGAATAGAAAGCGAAACCTGTACGATTTTTATTGGAATAACGGATTATTTAGGAGATTGGTTCGACAACTGCAGGATATGTTAGGTTATTTGTTTAACTGTTCACGGACTCATAATACCCCTCATCACAGAAAAAAAAGAAAGGTTTAGTTCCACACTTTAGTTAATATTTTAAAAGAAAACTGAGGGTAAGTGTTCATTTACCTTAACTACCGTTGATTAAATAGCGAAATAATTCAATTACTATAAACAGACACTAGAAAAGAATACTATAGGTTTTTGAAAAAATGAAAAGAAAAAAGCTAGGTAGTTTCTGTGTACAGCTCCAAATGTAATGCATATTAAAACGTCCTTGTTTAAGTTCATGGAACACTATAAATATGCACTTTTTACTGACATAAATATTTTAGAAATAATGGGAGAGAAAATGAGTGATTCAGACTAGGATGTAAACTAATAACAAATCTGCGAATGGTAACAGTCGGTTAATTTCCTAGAGGACCAAACATATCTGAAAATGTCAGGCAGTTCGGTCATTGCATATTCGTTTAAGGTATTTATTCATTACACTAGAGAGAGCGATTTGTTTCACTATTTCTAGCACTACAGTGCTATTGTTATCACTTTGACTGCTTTTAAATGTCTTCAAGTTCTCTAAAATTTCAAATTAAACGAATTATGTAGTTATGTAGAACATAGGTATACAAAGTAATGAATTTAATTAGTAATACCTTGGTGTTTAGTAAGAGCTATAAAACGAGATTTCTGAAGTTCTTTTATAGAATTTTTGGTGTGTTCGCGTATATATATATATATATATATATATATATATATATATATATATATATATATATATATATATATATATATATATATGTATATATAATATTAAAAAACTAGTAATTTCTTAATTCAACACTCTTAACATTTAAAAACTATTAATTCCTCACTTTACTATTCAAAATTACATATCCCTTTTTTAATCCCTTAAGTTATTTAATTCCCTTTGGGCATTCGCTTTAAATTCCATTATTACAGCCTTCGCCAAATCATTCAAGATGGCTGTCTTTTTTACGTAAAGAGACGCGGTGCGGCGTCAGTACAAATTTAAATCAGTTCTGCACATCAACAACTTTAAGCCAATCAACTATTAAGACACACCCTTTTGTCACGTGATGGATTGAAGTTTATATAAGTCTTGACGTCCAAAATTAGGACGGACTCCTGTACTTCCTCTTGCCGCATTCATCCCGGCGGAGCGGTCGAGATGAATTGCGGGAACTGTTTTAAAAACGTTTGTGATGCACGCCGGGTGATAAGTCATTCATTTTACCCTCAATTAGATGAAGCAAGAAGAATCATAATCGAAACTATGCCACTCAGCCCTTCATTCTTCGGTCTGCGTCCTTGCCATTACACACACACACACACACACACACACACACACATATATATATATACATATATATATATATATATATATATATATATATATATATATATATATATATATATATATATATATATATATATATATATATATATATATATGTATGTATATATATATATATATATATATATATATATATATATATATATATATATATATATATATATATATATATATATATATATATATATATATATATATATATATATACATATATATATGTGTGTGTGTGTGTGTAAGTAATAAATCCGGAGTAACTCGGGAAAGTTCCGATGTCTTGGAATCCGTAGTCTAATCCGTAGTCTAATCCGTAGTCTTGGAACCGGGGTAGGCGATGGTCCCTCAAGTAGGGAGATTCAAAATTACTGAGAAGAGTAGTCGTGCCTGTTCCAGCAAAACGAGTGGCTAGCATACTGATGCAGGCACGCTTATGAGAAAAGGACACTTCCAGAAGGACGGAGTACTGACCTTCACTTCTAAACGTTTTTATTATAAGGTAGTTTCTCACTGGACATCCGTACTTCAAGCCTTTCTACAGATCACTTACTTCTTTAAAAATCTCGGTGGCGTAACACTGCGAAGATATGGACGGAGAGCTCAAACTCACGGGTTTTGAATACAAACACACAAAGGCTGAAAACAGACGCCAGGGAGCGCTGACGTTAGAGAAGGGGTACAGCCGTGCGAAACTTCCAATTGGTTTAAATTGGCACCTGACTTTAACGCGTCATATGGGGTAATGAATTCGAATGTTCTACGGCATTCGATCTTATATAAGTGTTGGCCGCACGAGGCTTTTAGGGATAAAACTAATAGATTAATTTGGTATATATAGATCAAAATCAAATTGAAGGATAATATTTTGTTGCGATAAGACAAAGGAAATGAAGGGAAAGGTTTATCGTTTCACACACACATATATATATATATATATATATATATATATATATATATTTATATATATGCTTTGATTACATTCCATTAATTACATTCCATTGGTTGAGTTTCGAGTTCACCAGCAAATAGCTTCATTGAATTTTGAAACTTTATAACATTTACGATAAAATTTGACATTGTCTATCTTTGTCTTAGAGAAGCCTTTTCAATTCAGATGGCCCATTGATTGACATAATTACATGCGGATGTATTATTTACGACCTAACCCAATGATTGCAACCTACGTACAAGCATTTGTATTGTTCTCAAAATAGATATCACGTATTTGCGACGCAATATGAAACCCATCAACAAAGAATTATCAACAGACATTTTAACACCGTCACAAGAACAGAATCAAATGATCTGCGTTCAAATACCTGTCTGTTAATGAAATGCATGTAACTCGAATTCATATAGTTATGGGAAACTTACAATTTGAAACGTTGACTAAAAATTGATTAATAGATAAAAAACATGGAGATTTTTTTTTTGTGATGGAGTTATCTGTTCAACAACCTAATATCCATTAAGCACGGAAAGATGGCCTGAAAGTTCAATAATTCCGTTATAAAGTAAAATTTTAGATGGATCCTAACATTTCTAAAAATCGACGTATAATAGTTTAAGGGAAGTTTATTAAAAATAAAAATTAAAGTCTAATTTTTTTAATGCTATGTTCAAATAGTATCTAAATTTTTATCTAGCGAAAAGTAACAAAAATCATTACAAAAGTTTTACAGTATATAAAATTTGCCTAGATAAAAATAACAGTGTATTTAGTAAAAATGAGAAAAATATATATGAAATAATCATTGGGTTTTTCATGTCGAATATTGAGAATCAAATATTTCGTATAAGGCTCGTAATCAACCACATAAAGTAAGACATATACTCAGCCACATGTGTCGACGAGTATTTCTTTTCTTTTCTTTTTCTTTACATTAATATCAATTAAAATAATTGCAAGTGTATGGAAATATAAATCATGCAAAAGAGTCTTTGCTAGTTTCTTTGCATTTATACCTTCATTTTCGGAAAAATTATTTTTAGACAACATTTTTATACCACCATTCTTCATAATATTCTTGAAATTACAGGTTAATGGTTGTTGAAAATTTTCAAAATCCCTCAGATTCGAATACCGTTTTTATTAGAACCGGTTAAAAAGGATTACGGTTTCTTAAATTCCCCCTTAGTTGATTGAGCACATATAATGAAAGTACATGGTGCGCCCGTAAAGTAACAGGAAAATTGTTTTATAAAAAATAAAAATATTACTTTCCTTCAAATAAATTTATCCTTCAAAATAATCGCCAAAGGAGTCTATACAATTTTTCCAACGTTTCTTCAAATCATCGAAACACTGTTTATAGGCGTCGGAACTAACCGTTCGAAAAATACGCGTAACATTTGATTTAATATCTGAGGTATTTTCAAATCTATGTCCTTTCATGGCCATATTAAGCTTTGGAAAAAGGAAAAAAAATCAGCTGACGATAAGTCGGGAGAATATGGTGGGTGATTTATCCCTGTAATCGAATGCTTAGGATGATATTGTTCTACATAAATTGCTGTATGGGGCCTAGCATTATCGTGTAAAAGAAACCATTGCCCAGAATTAAACAGTTCCTTTCTAACTCGCTGATTTTTTTCATTTTTCTGAAGCTTAAGATGGTCATGAAAGTACAGAGATTTGAAAAGGTCTCGGTTATTAAATCAAATGTTACGCGTATTTTGCGAACGGTTAGTTCCAACGCCTATAAATAGTGTTTCGATGACTTGAAGAAACGTTGGAAAAATTGTATAGACTCCTTTGGCGATAATTTTGAAGGAGATAAATTTATTTGAAGGTGAGTAATATTTTTCTGATTTATAAAAAAAGTCCGGTTTCTTTATGGTCGCAACTTGTATATGTTTAAAATTTATTGAGTATATATTTTTGGGACAATTTCAGTCGAGCCTCTTCACCAATAGTCTTATATTATAATAATTGAGATGCAGCCGTGGAAAAGTTACTCTAATTTCGAAAAAAAACATTTACTAGATTTCAAAACGTATGCAGTGTATTCAGTGCGAGAGATTCAGCAGACTTTGGGTAGTATTAAAAAAACAGGTCTAAAAATGGGAGAGACACAACAATAGACACAAAAATAAAGTTTCAGAAATTGACTATGATTGTATTTTGACTAAATTTTGACTTTATTATTTTATTTTGACCATATTCTACAATTTACATCAAACTACATATTGCAGAAGCTAATATTTTGTATACATGTATAAATGTTACCACAACCAGCCGGCGTTTAAACCCGAAAGTCGACAATTTAACCTTCAAAAAGAATATTCCGCTATCCTATGAAATTTACGACGTTCCTGTGACGTTTCCATCTTTAGGTGCGTTTCCACGGATTGCGTCACTTTTGTTGAAACCTAGTTGGGGGAATTCGCTACAATTTTTTTTTTTTATATCCACCGTTGGGCCATTGAACTGTTGAACATTTTAAACATATAATATTCCAATATAATTATTCAGTATTTTGCGAAATACAAAATTTCTGTAATCTTAAAATATTAATATATTCCTCTGAGTAATGCTTGGAAGTAAACCTTTTTTTCCATAAAATTATCGTTGTAATATTTCGACTAAAATTTCAAATTTCTAGCTTCACAACAATTATGGATAAAACAGCTGTGGTTTCTCTATTTTATTCTATTTACATATTAGTTCATTTTATACGGATCCTTAATTTTAATAAAGGGTTAGATTCATTAAACATTTTTCGGTGAATGTATGCCTTTTAAGAATAAAACTATTAATAACGCTGAAGGAAATTAACTTAATGACTAATCGATTAAGCATGTACAACACAAGAATCACTGTCGATAATTTATCTCAATACTTTGTGACAAAAGGGGAAATATATTTCAGTTAACTTTTCCCCCTAGAGAATACTCTTAGTGAGAATAAAATATTTATTACATAGAAGGATTTATTAAGCAAATAAAAACGAGCAATACTTAGTTACTTTATCAGAAATTTCTGTCAGTTTGAATTGCTTGTTAAAATAAAATTTTTGAGATGTCTAATTAAATATGAATTGTTTTAATCAAATAGTATAAAATTACTTACTTAAAATTTTAATTTTGTAATTATAAAATTTTTAACCAGATTTATAGTGATAGAAATAGTACATTAATTTGAGACAATATAGCAAATGAAAATAACCAGAAACCGAAACAGAAAAAACAATTTAACACTGTGCTATAGCTGCAAAATACATTATGTCTATATTTATAAATTATCAGGGGATTTTTAACGTTAATCGTTTGAAATTTTGAAATAAGCATGATCATCATTGTATTAATATAAAGTAACTGGTTACTGAAAGTTATTTATTTCTATTTCAAATTTAATTTATTTTTATGATCATACAGATTCTGTTCAATAGAAATCTATTGTTTGTTCGAAATAGGAATAAACTTAATTTCTTATTCAAAAGTCTATGTATTACTGGAACTTTTAATGAGACGTATTTAAATTTCTTAGCCCCAAATTCTGCTAATAGCTCATCCCGCAAAACATGGTATATAAAAGATGATTTTACATCATTTTTTTTAAATGCATCTTATCTGTCTTTGGAAAGTAATCCAGTATCACAGGGTAAAAGAGAATAGTACTGAAATAGGTGAGTATCATTTATATCCGAATTGTCGATAAAAATTGTGATTCAGATATGTCTGGAGAATTTTTTATTCGAAGCAAGTAATTCATTTCTTTTTTATAGATTATTTCGGCGAGAGAGTTCTAAACTTTTCTTATTTTTAGTTCCCGAACTTGAGGCACATAAAATTTTAAAATATCCGAAATAGAAAGTGAAATATCTGTTTTGGAAAAGTACATTGTGGTCCGTCCTATACTGAATTGATTTTTTTTCACGGAAATCAGTAGACTGAAAAATAAGATAATATTACTGAGCTGTGATACTTTATGTTTTACGGTGATGTATCGCCCAAATAAAATCCTCCAGAGTGGAAGAAAAGGCTAACATTCAAAATAAATTGAAGAGACCTCGCGGAAAAAGTGCTTCAGTGACTGACGGAGTAGAACGGTAGAATCTAGAAAAAATTGAAAAATTATATTTCACTGTCTATCTTCGTTTTTTTAAGTAGTCCTCCATCAAATATATATGTTGTTTTTTAACACTTTATTTTTCGTCTGGCGAACCATTTCAGTTGTCTATACCTGTTCTCGACTCCTGCATGCGATTTAAGCTGTCCCATTACAAAGTATTTTCTTTACACATGTACTAAAATTTAGCAGATTTCATATTGGATTTACTATAAAATAAAATTTTAAACGAAAGGCTTCGAAAAGCATAGTTATGCTTTTAAATCTTATTGCCTAATGTTATGGAAGGCCTATGCGGGATAAGGAAATTTTTATTCTTAAAAAAAGACAATTAACGACTGAAAAAAATGCTTCATTGGAACACATTTTCTCAGATTTCATTTGTAATAAGTGGGATGTGAATTTGAGTTATCTTTAGGCAGCGATCTAAATTGTTAGGGACCACCCAGCCGAAGCTGTCAGTCGCAGATTTACGCTACCGACTCTTCGGGGTGCCATAGAGAGACATTGTACAGAGCGACAATACCGATGTCATAAAACATCGAAAATTAAGGAGAAAGCTATAAATCTGATGTCAAAGGTCGAGAAACGTGGAACTGCCCGGTGAGAAAATATCCCAGACACGGACGAGCGCCAGAATTAATTAAAATGCACCGGAACATTTAAGAGGCGGCCAATTCAGCGAAGGGGACCGCTAGTATAGCATATGATCAGAGTAGCCTTTCCCTCAGCCCAATAAAGGGGTGTTGAGGGCGAATTAAAAGACAGGCCACAGCCAATGGGAAATAAAGAAAAGGAAATGTATAGACGAGTGTTGGAGCGTTTAAAAAGAGCCCCTATAAAAGAAACGATAAATAAACTACGCTGGTACAGGACTGACGAGAATCCGGTTAATACGAAAAATTGAATTCTTGAATGACCAGTGAGAGCTCCCTACGAAAAGAAAAAGAAAAACAAACTAAGCTGCTATAAAGCCGAGAAGAATCCGAAGACGACGCAAAATGGATTGCCCAGCGAAGGTTCGCAAAGTGAGACGAAGTTCAACTACACAGCAAGTATGGAAAAGAAATGAGTAAACTCATGCTACCTGGCCGATACCTCAATGAACGTGTACATACCCTCTTATAGCGGCTAGACGCCGCCGGAATCTATGGATATCGGAGTCCAGTGATCAGAGCTTACCGGCGCGAAGATTGCTACTAGGTGCCGAAGTGAACGCGCTGTGACCCTGTCCCAATTACTACATGAAATTATTATTTATATAAGTATGTGAAGCCCCGTTCCTAAACCTCAACATGTCATCTATAGGTGAACTATTGATCTGGGTGGTACTATAGTGACATTTAGAATCCCATTAACTTCAAACACTTACCAGCACTTCAAATGCCAGAGAAATCCATTTGAATTCGCCGACAGTATAAAAGAAGACCCCAATAGTCGAGTAGAATATATCTGTTTTTGAGTGCCAGAGAGACGCAGCTATCTTAGTCATAGATGCCTCATAAACCAGCGCTGTCGTTGAACCCGAAGCCATCCTGACTATCTAACTGTATATATTCTAACTCGCTGTACATACTTGCTTTAACTGTGTAGTTGTACAGAGGCTGTTCACACATTTTTTAGACGATGTATATTGTATTCACAAAACTAAATTACATAAAATACTCGTGTTTTAAATGTTCTATTTGACATCCCTTATTCTGAACTATCTTTCGACACCGCAATTTCCAGGATAATAATGCCTTTTGAAGTGTCAGAAGAGGTATTCTATCCCATTCCTCCTGAACAGCTTTCCACAGTCCTGTAAGGGTTTTGGGACGACGTTTGGATAATGAAGATTTTAAAAGTCCGAAAGCAAAAAAATTCCATAGGTAATACATCGGGAGATTTAGTAGGGATATCAGTGAAGGGTATGGCCTTGATACCAGTTTTTTGTTCCATTTCTTTTAGGAAATTTACAGTGGATTTTGATGAGTGACTGCTAGCTTTGTCCTGATGGAGTCTCACAGATTGATGGCACTGTGGGTAAAGCGATAGTATTTCATTCAGAAAAATTGGCGTTAAAATATGTTCCTGATAGTATTTGGAGTTAATCTTGACATTTTTATCCTCTCTCTTTATTTTTAACTTGCCATTATAAGAAAAACCAGCAACAATCATGAATCCCTTAGAAAAACTTTCTTTCGATTCTTTGAACCATGTACTTTAATTGTTTTCTCCCCTTTTATGATAATAAATGGCTCTTTTTTTGTTGCAATCATTTAAATACACCCATGATTCATCTATTGTGACAATTGTTTTCCATTTTTCTTTGGATAAGTGTTTCTCATATAGAATTCTGCAGCGTGTCCTGCGTTCAGCGATATGATTTCGAAGAAGACGATGCACATTGCGTTTTTTCGCTTTCTTAAGATTTAAATCAACGGTTATCATTTTGTTTACAGTGGACACCGAGCATTTTAATGATTTTGCAACTGTCCTTTGACTAGGGGGATTTTCTTTTAACATTAAACAACGTACCTTTGCAATAGTCGAATATGTCCGTTTTTTCCTTGGATACTTGTTTGGAATTTTTGTTCCACTTGAGGCTCCAATTTGACGTTTTTTTCCTTTCTTGTTGACGATATTACCTATCGACGCTTTAGATATTACAAAACCATGACTCTCACATCCTTTTTGGATAACGGAGTATGCATATTTCTCTTCGGAAAGAGCATAAATGTAGCCTTCGAACCACTGCTTTGTTAAAAACGCCATTTTGAATAAAAACAAAACTTTCAAGCCGCAGACGATAATTTTGACTTTTAAAAACATAGTACAATTGCAATTATTTCTTTTGCAGCAAACGATTTTTTATTACCGCTTACCAAAATCGTCTAAAAAATGTGCGAACAGCCTCTGTAGTATGTTTGAAGTATCGTAGTAAAGTAATAGAAGCGAAAGGTTTGTCGTATTATTGACTACGGTACAGCGCATATGACCGTCGACCATTGCTGACCAACCCGCAAATCAACATAGAGGAGATCAAAGCAGATCAACACCCGAGGTGTACGCCCGAGTTATCATCGACCAATGAGATCATGAACTCTTTTTGTGACGAGATACAAAACTATTTTTAATAGAACTATAGTGCACAGTGACCGACAAATACTACTCGAACTTTTGGGTTACAAGATGTGGCGACGAGCTCAAGACATCGTGACAGCAGCCCCATGGGTGAGCACATTTGCTAACGTTATTTATTTTACATCCTTGCTTATTACATGCTCGCCATATGTCCGCAAGGGTCGGCATTGCCAAATATATATATATTTGGTTGTAACGAAAGTTTTCCGCTAAAAAACGTTCTTAATAAAGTTTGAGAAAAACATGAAAACGGTACCTTTAGTGAGGTTAGTAATCACTACCTAAATCTATGATTTTCTGCCAACGTTTTGGTAGTTTTTCAAAGCCTTCGGCCCAGAAACTTGGTGGCCGTGAGTCCAAAAACAGATCAACCTCCTTTCGGACGTCCTGTGCAGAATGGAAGATAGCACCATCAAATTGTAGCTGCAGGTGTGAAAAAAGTCTGAAGTCCGAAGGAGCGATGTTAGGGCTATATGGTGGGTGTGGCAAAAGATCCCATTCGAGTCCGTACAGAGTCCAGCCGGTGAATGTAGATACATGTGGTCTTGCATTATCTTGATGGAACAGTACCTTCTTTCGCCGGAGCTCATTTCGAGGTTTTGCATTGATAGCAGCTTCCACACGGACTAGCATCTCGCTGTACACCTTACTGTCGATGGTTTTACCTATTTCCAGATACTTTTTGTGGATAATACCACGGCAATCCCACCAGATACAAAGCATGATCTTTTTGTCAGTCAAATTGCGCCTTGCGACGCTGCCAACGGGCTCACCGGGCGCAGAGCAACTCCCTTTTCGGATTGTGTTGTTGAAGGGAATCCACTTTTCATCACAAGTGACGATCCGGTCCAAAATTTTGTCCTTGAGTTGATATTCGAGCAGATAAGTGCAGGCCTGAACACGTCTGTCCTTATCTGCTTGAGTCAGCTCATGCGGCACCCAGCGATTGAACATGTACGTCAAGTTTATGTGATGCATATCGCGACTAATGGACATGACACTAACGTCTCACACCTTAGCGAGCTCTCAAATGGTTGCATACTGATCTTCTTGCACACGTTCTTGCAGTCGAGCGTCATCGACATCAGTAGGCGGGCCAGAGCGCTTTGCTTCTTGAATATCATTGCCCTTGTTTTTGAACTTTCGGTACCAAACCTTCACAGTGTCATATGATACAACAGTAGTACCTAAAGATGTACACCTGATTCGGTGACATACTTTAGCTGACTTTATGTAACAGAACTGGAAGTAAATGATAGTTCTAATCTGGTAGCGTGATAGTTCCATTTCAGACACCTTGTACTTAATGATAACGATATTTTTTTACAAATTTCTCAACACAGTGCTCTAAAGCAAGTCTCTTTCTTTCAAATGCCAAATATCGTTTGACAAAATATGATTAAACACGCCAACGCGAACTGTTTGCGAAGACGATATTTGCGGTGGCGGGAAAATTGCGTTACAACCTGATATATATATATATATATATATATATCCTCAGATCGCTATGTCGTGTTTATTGCAACTTATTTTCCTAGCTATAGGATAATTGTGCTAGGGAAATATACGTGTTGTAACATGGACTGATGTTAGTTGCAATTAACATGACTATCTGCTCTTCGTGAATTAGGAAGCATTTGACTAAAGATTTATCAAGTAAAAAAGCCGTTTTGTATTATGCACAAGCTTCGAGGAACAGTATTTAATATTTAGGAAATTTTGGCAGGTGATGAGACATTATCTTTTAAAATATAAGTAGATTGCGACGACAAAGTCTATTTCAGATTTTTTATTACCCAGATATTTGACGGCTTTTTATTAGTTCTTGATAGAAGCCTATTGCATGATATTTACTATCGTAAATATTTTATTAATATCATAATAAATATATATTTTAAGCAATAATGCTTAACACTCCGTTCCTAGAAATTTCTTAAAGTCCCGTGATAAAATATGCTATCTAAGTAATTTAGAAACCAATTTATTAATTTCTGTCCGTAAATGTAGAATTAATAATTTTAGTATTTTTAGTGCAGCCATGGCATATATAATTCCAAGATAATAGTTGTATCTGCTATTTATATGAAATGCAGAAATTAAAACTAAAATACATTGTTCGGTCCATTGCTCAAATTGTTTTGTTCGAGGGCCAAGTAAATATATTTCACGGTATAATGCATGAATAAACCGACACCCTACAGAATGAAGACCGGATATCTTAAATAAACTGCAAAATTATTTTGTTTCCACGTCAATTAAATACTTGTGGTTTCTATTTGTTTCGATACATTGTAATAAATTCACCCGTGCTTCGTCTTAATTAAAGGCCCTTCTTCTTTAAGAAGACATCTGGCGCAAAAGTTTAAATCTCACTCTGAGCAGATAAGTCGTAAATAAATTTTAATTAAACAACCACTAAGGAGATTTTGTTACCACGAATGAATACAAGTAGTCACTACTTTCCATAAAGTACAGTAATGAAATTATTTCTTTCATGTATTAAAATCGATCTGAATATGCTTCTCAGATTCTTGGTAAGTATAAGACAATGCACATGTTGCCACTGTTGAATTACATTTTCAAAGCTGTGTTAGTATGCAAACGTCATACTTTTTCACAGGTGTTCGTATTATTTTGTACTCCATCTGTATATATATATATATATATATATATATATACAGAAATACAGAAATTATTTACAGAAATTATTTCAAGAACATATGGAAAAATATAAAAATGTCGAAAAGTAGAAAAAGGAAAACAGTTTCAAAAATCCTCTTTGGTAGCACAAAATTCCAACCTTCCTCTTGATGAACATTTTAGTCTTTTTCGTGGAATCTTAATTTACTGTTGACTTTAAGGTACATATTCCAGTTGTAAACCATTTTTTTAATCACTGATTCTTTAACACTAGAAACAATCTACAATCAAACAATCCTCTTTATGAACATTTTCGTCTTTTCGTGGAATCTTAATTTACTGTTGACTTTAAGGTACATATTCCAGTTGTAAACCATTTTTTTAATCACTGATTCTTTAACACTAGAAACAATCTACAATCAAACAATCCTCTTTATGAACATTTTCGTCTTTTTCGTGGAATCTTAATTTACTGTTGACTTTAAGGTACATATTCCAGTTGTAAACCATTTTTTTAATCACTGATTCTTTAACACTAGAAACAGTCTACAATCAAACAATCCTCTTTATGAACATTTTCGTCTTTTTCGTGGAATCTTAATTTACTGTTGACTTTAAGGTACATATTCCAGTTGTAAACCATTTTTTTAATCACTGATTCTTTAACACTAGAAACAATCTACAATCAAACAATCCTCTTTATGAACATTTTCGTCTTTTTCGTGGAATCTTAATTTACTGTTGACTTTAAGATACATATTCCAGTTGTAAACCATTTTTTTAATTACTGATTGTTTAACACTAGAAAGACGGCTGCCGTTATTTTGACGATTTCGGACATACAATTGAGCCCCATGTCTGCATCTATGTCCTCAGGCTTCTGAAAATGTATGACTTTTTCTAATTTTAAGTGAAATATACTCACACATGTACAAAATTACATCCGATAATAAAGATGGACAGAAACTGTGTTGTATACATTTAAGACCGAAAGCCGTAGATTTGACTGCAATATAGAAAACAGGCAGAAATCTTTAAAATAATACCGGAAAATGTTAGTTTTTTGTCGTTTTCTTCCCCCTTTTGCAAATAACAGAAATGTTGGCTCTTCGGAAATATTGCTGTTGAAAAAAAAGTACTGCTCGAATCATGCATATATTTTTACAGATAAACCATATCAGGTTGGTTGTTAGCTCGGCATACCTGCATAAAAATATATCTAAATATATACTAATTTATTATACACTGCTGGCCACCCAAATTGCAACACCAAGAAAGACAAGAGATATCACAACAAAATTTATTTTGTAGATAACATGTTGACCAAGTATCAAATGATTAAATTTATAGACTTCTGTGAAGTGTGGTTCCTGCCAAAATCAGTAGCCACAGTAGCCGCCATTGTTGGAGATCACCACTGCCACACGCCTAGGCATTGATTCAAAGAGACTTTGGATGAGTTCTTGGGGTACAGCAGACCAAACAGCTTCCATACGTTGCCAAAGTTGAGCTGCTGTGGCAGCTGGGGATGGAATCTGGGTCAATCGTAGAGCAACCATGTACCACATGTTTTCTATCGGCGAAAGATCCGGAGAGCGAGGCGGCCAGGGAAGCAATTCAATCTGGCGATTGACGAAGAACCGTTCGACAATGCGTGCCACGTGTGGTCGCGCATTATCCTGTTGAAATATGGCTATGGGCAAGCCCTGAAGGCAAGGAAGGACAACTGGCTCCAACACCTCGGAGATGTAGCGCTGGCTGTTTAAAGTACCGGCAATGCGTACTAGAGGTGTGCGAGAGTGATATCCAATACCGCCCCATACCATAATACCCGGTGCAGGACCAGTGTGGCGGTGCATAACGCAGCTGTTCAGCATCCTCTCTTCACGGTGTCTCCAAACTCGAATGCGACCATCGTGGTGTTGCAGACAGAATCGTGACTCGTCAGTAAAGACAATTTCATTCCATTCTGCTGTCCACATCCTTCTGTCATCACACCATTGGCGGCGGAGACGTCTGTGGTTCTGCGTCAAGGGTAGACAAAGCAATGGACGTCTTGCGGACAGACCACTCTGCTGTAAACGGCGTCGAATGGTACGCGCAAACACTGGATGATGCGTTACAGACTGCATGTGCTGTGCTATGGTTCGTAATGTGACTGAGCGATCCGTCACTGCCATGTGCACAATTTGCCTGTCATCACATGAAGTGGTGCGCTGAGGTGTATGCGATTGAACACGATGGTCCGTCGTTCCCTCCTGCATACAACGATACCATATCCGCATTACAGTTGTTTGGTTTCGTCCAACACTACTACCGATTTCCCTGAAAGATAATCCACAATCTCGGTAGGCGACTATCCTTCCTCTGTAGAACTCGAATACTTGATCAAAAGATGATCGCTGTTTTCGACGAGGTATAATTGATCGTTTTTTTGAAAAAACCACAAGAAAAACACAATTGCCGAACTTGAAATTGTCGAAATCTCCAAGCCTTAAATAGCGCTTTGAAGTGGCGCCACAGGCGTGCGTGATGTGCGTCTGCGCTGAAATTCTAATCATTTGCATATCTCACCTCCGCTAATGCATGTTGTAAATTTCATGTTATTTGCATGTTTCCTTCAGGGTGTTGCATTTACAGTGGCCAGCAGTGTATATTGGTATGAAATAGTTCAAAATTTAAGGTATTTAAACATTAAAAAACATTAAATATTTTATATTCTTGATATTATTTCCAACCATCAAAATGACGGCGTTCAGTCTTTTAGTACGAAAAAATCCCTTTCTTTTTTTAGTGTTAATGAAACACCTGTTTTTCACTATCCGTTCGCATGTTTACGGAAATGTTTCGCAACGTCTCATTTACGTTACGCCGGAACGAGTGACGAAGTAAACTGTTTGCGAATATAAAGACAAGACTAACAAGCTGAGCGATTATTTGGCTGAGTTCGAACAAATATGGTATTTATAAAAGATTTCAGATGTTTCCAACTATAGTATTGCGGAAACTTAACTCTTTGGTAATTTCCTGTGATCAATGATAGTTAGATTTTAGTGGTTTTACGTGTAGTCAGTAACATCCCATTCCAGCATACTCCCGATAACAACTGTATCAAATTTAGTAGTGACTCATCTAACCAAATATTGCTCTACATCAAATCCTTGGTTCGAATACTACTAGATTCCTTTCTGGAGAATAGTCCATCTTACACTGATGTTTCTCCATTGTGACGTTAATTTCGTAGCTTAATTCAAAACATCTTCCAGTAAAATCAACGTTTTGCTTCCAAGTCAGTGAATCTGCGATAACTTCTTATCCTACACCTAGACGTAGACTGCACAGAAATTTGCGCATCCTCGAGCACGCAAAGTGGTCGGGAACTGGACATCAAAACAAAAGTAGTTAAAATGTAAAAAGTGGTAACACTGCTGGGTGCTAGCTACATATTGAAGCTGTATATTGAAGTCATTCAACTAAGTGTTAATATATGGAGAAGGTTTTTACAATGATTGTTGACTTTCATTCAGAAGATTTTTTTAATTGTACTCAGTAAGAAAGAGATGATCTTTTTACTCTGTTATCTTATTCATTTTACAAATTTCAACTACAGAAGCAAATTATTTGTATTCGAAACACAGTACCACAAATTTTTCCCGAATAACTCAAATTTAAACTATGTTACTAGCGTTTCTTTTAAAGAAACTAAAATATACCCGAGTGTAAAGTTCATATCTCTGCTACGGAGTATAATTTATAATGAAAAATCTTTAAATCCAAGTCGACAATCATTGTAAGAATTTTATGCAAACGCCATCAATGGGTTGAGCGAATTCGATATGGCTACTACCCAGCAGTTTTTATGTAATACATAAACTACGAGTCATGAGAGAGGGTGTTTTATATCAGAGTTAACGGGTAAATTACCATACTTTTTTTGAGAGATGAAAGAAAAACTCAAACTGTGCATGACATCATGGTAGAGATAAATCTCTTTACATGTTTGGGAGTGGATATAGAGTTGGGGATAAATGTCACAATTTAAACCAGATCGAAAGTTTAATCTTATTTTGATCAAAATTGATTAGATGTTTCCCCAAATTTTCCTGTCATTTTGTCAATAATATCGGATGTCACCATCCTGGTGGAAAGATTGCTTGGTTTAGATAACTGTTTTGAATAATGGACCTGAATGACGGACTGAAATGTAGAAAATTTACGCTTTATCGTCAACGTTGCAAAAACATTCCTGTTTAACCCTAACATTGTTCATAAAACATGATAAGTAAAGAAAAAAAAAAGAGTATTATGCGAAACTGAGTGAATATGATATGACAAGGATATTGAATATGCCATAAAAATTTGAAGCCAGTATAAAATGAATGGCAGTTCATATATTGATAAAACCTTTGGTAAAATATTTGATAGTCTTGAAAATAGCAATTCAATTTTATCTAAACCATAAAAAAACCACTCGCAAGTATGAACTTGATAAACGTATTTTAATTTATTATTGAAACATTTTGCGATGAAACTGTCATAAACTTCAACGGGTTTTCTATATTTATTGTATTGCGATGTGTTATGCAGAAGGGTAACTCAAATATATACTTAATATTTAAAGTGACTGCCTACGTTGAAAATGCTATTTTTTGACTATTTTGGTCAATTTTATGCTTTGCAAGAATCGTGTAATTCAATCTTTTCTCTTTTCAAAACCGTTTTGATATTCATTCTACATTAATTAGAAGCAGAGTTATAGCTATTTTTAAAAACATCGTTTGATACAAAATTGAAGTGACAAACAACCTTAAATGCGTTTTTCTCAGAATTATCTTTTTTAGCACAAATCTCTGCCGTTATCATGATATCTCACATAATAATGCATATAATTTGATAAAATTTTCAGGAAATGTTTTAGATGCTATTGTTAATAAAATGGCACACAATAATTGATGTATAATAAATAGTTTTTTTGTTTGGAGCTGTTTTTATAAGGAAAGGAATGACGAAGTGGGGAAAATTTTCATATTGGGACATAAAATTGTCTGTATTATTTTTGCATTAAAAAATTTCTCTTAGATTGAGAGTCACTTTGAAGATAACTGTTATATGTATTATGTGTGAGAAGGAAATTAAAATAGTAGCATTAGAATTTTGTGCAGAGTGATAGGCATTTTAGCAAAATTTCATTAAAAATTACTTCAAATTGACCAATTTATAAAAAAGTATGGTATTTACAGGCAAGTTTTTTTAAAATTTTTTATTTTTAAATGTTATTTTACCATAAAAGACCAAAAAATCCTTAAAAAAACAATTTAAAAAAAAAATTGGCTCCGAACGTAGGCAGTTTCTCTACAACTTTGTAAATCCCTTTTTTTTCTCTATGACGTTCTGTTTTCGAGATAGGAATACTAAATCCGCAGTTTTCCACCAGGTGGCGCGGTAGGTGATTTCATTCAGTAGCACATGATAACTTTACTATACCTAGACACCACTTATATCAATTTATCAGCAGCCGTTTTGAAGTTAAGAGGGTGGCAAGGGACTTTAGTGGGCATAATGTGTGTGTATATATATACAGGGTGTAACGAAACTCTTGGGCAAAACTTTAAGGGGTGATAGTACACATCAAGACAAACAATATTATATAGGAAACTTAGGGTCCCAAACGTCTTCCAAAGGAGATAGACGCCATTAAAGTTTAGGGTCCGAAATTTCAAAGGATCATAAAAAACGGGAAAATTTGTCGATTCGTTTGCTGTTTTCGCTTAAATTATTCTTTATGTCAAGATTTTCTGGAAAATAAATTTTAAAGAAAAAATTAAAAAAATGCCGATAGAGGGCGCTTTAGACTTTTGAGTAACAAACAACTATTTTTTACTGTTATTATTTGTATCAGATTAAATGCTTTCAAAAGCTTAGACTTAAACTTAAATTTTGAGCTCAAAATCTGAATCGTTGGGGGTGGTTATGTTGCGAAAACTCAACAGTGTTCAGGAGGGGAAATTTGAACCCCTCTCCTCCCCTGTACGCAGTTCAGTTATTCACGATTTTGGTCACTCGGTCGTAGACCAGGCAGCAACTATTACCCTCTAAACGTAAAATAAACGAGAGAGGGATGACAAAAATGTGTGGGCCGGAATTATCCACGATCATTTGATCGGGCCATATCTTCTGCCAAGGCGCCTGGACGGCGGAACGTATCTGGTATTCCTACAAGAGGTGCTTCCAGTTCTGCTGCAAAGTGTTCCAGCCAACATAAAGGCTCGTATGTGGTTCCAACATGATGGAGCGCCTGCACATTTCAGCGCAAATGTGAGAAGTGCATTGGATACAGCATATCCAGGGCGATGGATTGGACGGCGTGGTCCGGTAAATTGGCCAGCACGCTCGCCTGACCTCTCCTGTCTAGACTTCTTCCTCTGGGTCCATATGAAGAGTCTTGTTTACGAAAGCCCTGTCGACTCCAACGAGGAACTGGTTGCGAGAATTGCCGTCGTAGCAGGCGATATCCGGGAGATGCCCGGGGTATTTACTAATGTTCGAAAGTCCCTCCCCCGGCGGTGTGAGGCCTGCATCTTTGCTGGTGGGCGCTCTTTCGAGCAGTTTTTGTGATTCCACAAGAAAATCATGCGTGTACCATTTTCTACGTGTCATCATTCATTTTACCTTCATTCATGCGCACGACGTGAGTACATCAAATTGTTTGTTTTTTATTTCGAGAGGAGAAATTGCTCATGTCTAGTATTATGAATAATTTTTTTTAAATTTTGTCATCCCTCGCTAGTTTATTTTACGTCTAGGAGGTAGTAGTTGCTGCCTGGTCTTTGACACAAAGTCCTACGACACCAAGATCGAGAATAACTGAACTCTGTTCAGGAGGGAGGGAGTTTCAAATTTCAACTCCTGAACACAATTCCGTTTGCGCTATTTAACTACCCCAAAGAATCAGATTTTGAGCTCAAAATTTAAGTTTAAGGCTAAGCTTTTGAAAGCATTTAATGTGATAAAAAAAATAACGGTAAAAAATAGTTGTTCATTACTCCAAAGTCTAAAGCGCCCTCTATCGACATTTTTTTTTAACTTTATCTTTTAATTTATTTTTCAAGAAAAATTGACAAAAAGAATAATTTTAGCTAAAACCGCTAACGAATTGACCCATTTTTCCGTTTTTTATAATCATTTGAAATTTCGGACCCTAAACTTTAATGGCGTCTATCTCCTTTGGAAGACGTTTGGGACCCTAAGTTTCTTATATAATATTGTTTGTTTTGATGTGTACTATCACCCCTTAAAGTTTTGCCCAAGAGTTTCGTTACACCCTGTATATATATATATATATATATATATATATATATATATATATATATATATATATATATATATATATATATATATATATATATATATATATATATAAAGAGAGAGAGAGAGATCAAATACAAACAGAAACGTCGTAATTTTATCATAATTATTAATTTATTAAAACTCAAGTAACAGATGTATGTTGCCGCGTGAAAAAGTTGGGAGGGACGGTTTATCTAGTTTTCTTTAAAACCACAAACTAGAAGGTGTAAAAAAGCATAGAACCTGTAAATATGTTTCTCAAGCCGTTTACAACACCGTGTAAAACAATGTAGATAAATTTACATATTTTGCAGGCAAAAACAGTATTATTATGTAAACGTTAAAACTCTTGTGTTCATTTAAATAAAGTTTTAAGACGAATAATTTCAGCTGTTTTTATGCTGCTAAGTTTTCATGTATTCAACCATAGCTTTAAATTAATTTATGCAACTTCCCTTTTCAAATTACTCAAGCACATAATTAGTCGGACATATATTTTACGACTCAGTTCAGATGAAATACTTTTATTTAGAACTGCATTTTCAATTCTATCAGATTAAAATTTTAGGCACGGTGCATTAACTGCATTACTTTTGGCGACAATCCTGGAATTCGGAAGGAAACATTTTTATGGGCAATAAATACCACTAAATGCAAACAACTGTTTTAAAGTTACACTGTATACATTTAAAAAGCTCATTAAGGACTAAAAGCTTGGGGTCTATACTTGAAAGCATAAAAGCTGACGTGCATTCAATTTTATGTCAAACTTTGCATGAAACATGCTTTTAAGATAGTGAGGTATCGGTGCTATCTGATTTATTACAATTACAAAAGAAACTATGTTAATTTATTTTTCACGTCATATATAAATTTCGAAACAGAATCTTCCATTGTTGAAAATTGGTTAAATAAATTGACTCTGCTGATTGTGAGCATCAGTCACTGCGTTGTAAATTTTGTACCACAATTCGTGACACTCTATGGTTCTATCCGTTGTGGACTGCTTTACTCTACCTTGTCAGTCACCAGTAAACACTTTCAGAAATTCCTCATTAGATATTCCTTTCTCTCCGCGTATTTCTTGGATATCCCGTGCTGAGGCGAAACCTAGACCCAGCCTGTACTCTAGAGTTGTATATTTTTGTTTTATGCATCCACAGCTTTGAGAAAACACTGTTGTCGAAGACATATTTTACTCGGTCAATATATTAAAAGACTATAGATTTGGGAAATATATTAAATGCTAAAAATATAGGTGATGACTGAACCGCGTTTTCACTGAAATGTACAGTTATTTTTAATCACTTTCGTATATCATGGTCTATTATTAATATGTTGGACTTCGGACTCAGTTCGAATACTGATACGTTCTACTAAATACCTTATGTCTCTATGCCGGTTATGGGCAAGTTATAAATTTGTAGCCGGAGAATCCTTCCATTAGATAACGGTACAAACTCCCCAGATATCGCCCTGGGGGTGCATTCTTAAAATCGTGGTGCCGCCTGCAGTGGTGGTAATTGGTTTATGAAAACACGGTTTTTTAACAAAAACTTCTTTAATATTCGTTGAAAATGAATGAAATTTCATACATTATTGCTATGTATAACAAATTATTTACAAAAATAAAATTTCATACATAATAATAAACAAAAACATAAGGTCAAAAATTTGATTTTCGTAACATACAAACATGGGAATTGATTTAGGAAATATCACATTTTATTAAAATTAATAGTTAGTAAAGCCGCCTTTCGTGATCAAAGTTTCTTTTATCCTAGATGGCATTGATAAAATTAGATTTTGAATGTTCTTCTGATCAATTAGTTTCCAGTTTTTAGAGACTGAAGATTTCATTTCTACAAGCGATGTGTACTGCATGCCATCTGCATAAAGCATTCGAGCAATCTGTCCCCAAAACGTTTCCGATGGGGTTCAAATCAGGACTATTAGGTGAATGATCTAAAAGAACTATATTCTGTTCGTCAAACCAATATTTCGTTGCATTTGAAGTGTGAATACTCGCATTGTCTTGCATGAAGGTATCATCTAAACTGTAATATTGCCATGTAAATGCAAGAAGGAAATTTTCTAAAACCAAGCTGTAATCAAATGAATTCTGGCGACCATTTAAAAATACAATTTCACTTCTGTCATCATAAGCAATCGCTGCACAAATCATCAAACTCCCACCAAAAAAATTCTGCTGAATGTAGTCTTTTCGGAGATCCTTCCAATAATACTTCAAACCATCGGGGCCATCGAAATTAAATTTCTTTTCATCGGAGAAAATTACCTTCATCCAATTGTCACCCATTGCCACGTACCTCTCGCAATACTGCAAATGCATCTGCTTGTGGAGCAGAAGTAACTTTGGACCAGACTTCATTTCAGACCATCTCAAGCCCCATGTTGAAAGTAAAATTTGCCTAACTCTTCTAGAAGGGATAGATCTGCACAAATCTTCTTTGAACCGTGGCCGATTTTTGTTGCAAGTTGGAAGAATTCCCCTTTTCTCCATCTTTGTTAAACGTGGATTACCATTTTGTTAAAATTTTTGCCATTATTTGCTGGATCTTTTCTGTAGTTATATATCACACCAAATGATATTTTAATTAATTTACTAATTTCTGGAACAGATTTTCCACATTCTAGATATGCATCGATTTGGGTTTTTTCGTCCAAAGACAACACCTTTCGTTTACCCATCGTGAAAAGTATGACTGAAACGTGTTGCTTCCAATATATAACGCTTTTTATGTCTATTGCGCATGTCAAGTTACTTTGTATTATTCAAATCTTTGTCACATTACTTCAGAATAGCCAATGAAATGTGATATTTCATAAATCATTTTCCATGTCTGTATGTTACGAAAATCTAATTTTTGATCTTATGCTTTGTTTATTATTATGTATGAACTTTTATTTTTGTAAATCATTTGTTACACATAGCATGTGTAATGTGTAAAATTTCATTAACTTTTAATCAATATTAAAGAAGTTTTTTTTGTTAAAAATCCGCGTTTTCATAAATCAATTTCCACCGCTGTAGCTAGGCCAGACTCTGACTTAAGAGAAGCCATTAAAAATCGGTACCGCATTACTCAAACCAAAGTCTTCCAGGGTTTTCGCCTAGAATTCGCCAGCCAGCGAGATTAAATCACAACAATAGCAGATATAAGAAAAAAAATTACGGTAATACTAAAAAAGCGTATTAATGATTTTTTTATACTTTTCTGTCATTTTACGTCCTGTAACTGTTGACAAGCTGAAAACTACAATTTCTCATTAAGGCTTAAAAACATAGTTCAACTTTTACAAACTTGAGTGTGATATTTAATAGGAGAAGCTTACATGACTTATTTAATACAAATGAATTATTAATGTTATTTAAAATCGGTACAAAATAGCCTTTTGGAACTGCCTCCGAAATGCCTTCAATAGAATATTTTAACGAATACAGTAGAAATGTCTGGATTTAATGTAACATCTGTATTTATTCTACGTAGTTCATAAAATGCATACTTCCGAATTGAGACTGAATATCTATCGGCAAATTAATATAGCTACTGACGCATATATCTTCTTCGATATATCAGAAACTATCCTTTACTGCTATATATGATTCTGATCCTCTACCAGAAAACTGAAAATTTCGAAATATAATACTTACTGAAGCATTCCATATGATAAACGAAATGCGGACGTGTCTATTATAGAGATTATTAAGGACATATTTTGGAAGAATATTATGCTAATTTAGGAGTAAAGCCGGAGGGTCCTTTTTTTGTATAGTTAAAATATAGTATAGCGATTCTCTCGTTTTGAGTTGGCAAAATAATATACTACACAAAACTGTAGCGCACGAAATGGCCCGTTTGTATTTACAGCTTTGTAATGTCAGTAGCGGATATTTCATATATAAGCGATCTGTAATTTTATTATGTTCATGTCAGTTAAATAACTAGAAACTTTCACATATTGCATTTCATCTATGTCAAAGTATATATATATATATATATTTTCCTATTTCAATGTGAATTTTCTGCCCTATTAACAAAAGAATATAACTTACACTCTGGTCTATATATGTATTTATACAAAAGAATTATATGTAAATATAATGTATATAATTATGCAATATACGTTTTAACATTCATTATAAATATATATATATATATATATATATATATATATATATATATATATATATATATATATATATATATATATATATATATATATATATATATAAATTTATTTCTGCGTAAAAAGTAATGTAAATTTGTCCTCTTATATACCATACTGTTTTCCTGTAATGTCTTTAAATTTGCTCTTCCTGAAGTAAAAGGGATGTTGATAGGAGTGTCGATTCTGCTGTCGGTACTTCAGGCAGTAGTGTAGAGTGTTGTATCACATCATCAATCTTCATCATTACGGCTTCATCAATATTGCTTATCATTATGTTCATCACTAATGAACCTTACAAACCATTAAACCTGGATAATTGTTTCTTTGTGCTTTTTACTCCTTGCTGTGATTCGCTCTTCAGCACGAGTAATACAGCGAAATCGACAGAAACGTGTCAAACTATTCGACACATCTTGTGTCATGTGTAAATCGCACTGGATGGAAATCAAAATAAATTTTGTAGTTAATGACATCTTTCGGACTGAATTGGCAGTAAGTTATGTTATTGATTTAGGGTTTGACAATGCACTGGGGTAATTCTTTAACCACTTTTACAGTATTTTATTCGCTTCAACCCTCACTTCAAAGAAGTGAACATACTTAAGTCAGAATCAACTTCACGAAGGGCTTATTGATTTTATTGTTACTTTCCATATACTTTTATAACGTTTGATTTTCTTCTTAAGTACTATTCATTTAGGAGATACTATCTACTTCCGAAGTAACCATATTTTTAAAAAAAATCAAAACAGATTTTCGGTAAATATATCTAGTTGTAATCGTATTGAATTTACTAAAACGTCCCGTAATATGATAATTTAAACTGATTTTTATCCTATATGTCTGGTCGGTTAATATATATTGCTATATTTACATTTTAATGCGATTCATTTAAGTTCACCCCATTCATTCACATTTTCTTTCTTTTTTAAACATGGAATGAGGACATGATACTCACGAAAATATTATTCTTAAACATCTTAAACAACGTTTGTTTGTCTTCCTAACTTTGTATTCATGTAATTGTGGATTGCTTAGGAGGGATCAAGGTATTCTAGTGGTAGCGCATCGGTATTCGGTGCTGGGGGTGCTCGGATCGAATCCCGGCAAGCGACATTCAATTCCGCCGTGTCTAGGCAAGATATGGATACATTAAATCCGTAGACGAGAAAATCCCTCTATGATGTCAGAGAGGGTGGGAGAGCGTACGATCTCTCCCTGATGTCATCCGTATGAATGATCGGTAAAAATTTTGGTGGCGCGTCTAAATCGGACACCATTCCTTGTGTACACCGGAACCGCACGCCTCAGCCCGCTAGCCTATATATTCCTGGTCTGAAATAAATTCCGACCAGGGGCCATAAGAGACAACAGCAACGACAATGCTGAAAATTACTTTAATATGCAAAGGAATTTATTATATTCTCAAATTTCCAAAAGAGGATATTATTGAGTTACTTAAACGGAAATTTCTTACATTATCTAATTTATAACTTTTTTACTCAATTTATTTAATGTAGATTTCTTTTTTTACCAGATGTATAGAATTGATTCATAGAGCATATATGTGCCTCGATAAACTCCGGATGGTATTTTCTGAAAGCTTGGATTTATTAATATAGATGCTTTGGCATCACTACAGTACAGTTGCACCTCCCATAAGTCATTTTCTCAAGCGCTAAAGTCAGCAAGGGAGTAATACAGGATTCCCATACTTGTGATCAGCGAAAGTGTTCGCCCTTGTTCCCTGTATGATCATTAAATACAGTTTAAGATTTTGGGATAATGTTACAAAGATAATGAAAAAAAGAGTTGCTTTGTAAGTAATTGTGGAGTCGAAAGTAAAAAAATATAGAACATAGACTGAGAAAAGTAGAGGGTCATGATTAAACTGGAAGAATTTAAATGATTTTAGCATATAAACCTTAAGCTCCATATATATATTATCGAGGAAGTTTAAATGATTAGTTCTCATATTTATATCAAACTAGGGGTTGTGTTAAAACTATATAATTATATTATAGTTGGGGAAGCAATTCCTTTCCTGCTGCTGATGTGGCCAGACTTAACCAGGACTTCCTTTTTTGCAATTTATTATATACATAAGCACGTGGTATTTACAGACAGATATTTTACAGTTTACGAATCGGATGGGATCTTTTACCAAGATCGATCATCATGGCGGAACAGAACGCTCTCACACAATCCGTGCCCTTGAGTCGACGCCTGCGCGGACTCCCCGCTTACATCAGCGACATCTGTTGGCGGTCTATACGAACCGAACAATAGTTAACGACATAAATAGATATTCTTTTTCAAATATAAGATATTTGATATGTATGAACTTAGAATGCACTATGATTATGAAATTAGGAAGCACTATGAATGTACTATGAATGGGATCCACTGCAATTCCACCCTCTTTGCCCATTTCCTTAAGGTACTTAAAATTTTTTCTACTACTTTCACACCTGCAAGTGTCAGGGCATTTAAAGGCAGTTATTGCTTGAATATCTGAGACGTTGTCTGACATGATGACCGCTCTTTCAAAATCTTTTTCTGTTATAATTAGTTGTTGAGCGGCAATATTGATAGCCTCTACTCCTCCATCAAAGTGTGTTGTATATGCACCCAGGGACATATAAAAAGAAATTAGTTGTGAATAAATTCTGGCACCTGCATTCTCTTCCGTAGAGAGTCTTGAACCGTCCGTATAATCGTTGATCCATTCGCTCCGAGGGTATCTACCGTGATCAGTTTCCATGGCATATGCATGCAATTCCTTAGTACTAATAGATATCTCCGAATATATATATATATATATATATACATATATATATATATATATATATATATATATATATATATATATATATATATATATATATATATATATATATATATACAGTGATTTCCGCTTATAAGAATCACGTTTGTTATTACTGTTTTTGATTCTTATAAGCGGTTGATCCTTATAGCCGAAATTTAGGTTTTTGGACAGGAACACACGCACCTATATTTACATATATTAGATAATTTACTATAAAATACACTTTAATTTACGTTAATTATCGTTTATTAAAATTATTTTTTATAATTTTAAAAATACAACTTCATTTCTATACCTATAAGTAGATACACATGATTATAGTAAGAGAAGAAAAAAATCCAATATTTGTTACAGCATACCTCCTTAACAGTTTAACATTTCCAGAACAGGAAGGGTGCAAGAAAAAGTTTTCTATGGTAGTTTGACGTAATGAAGTTTACAGAAGGCTGTTTATACCTCTTTCAATACCTCAGGCTCTTTCAATAGTCTCAGGCCAAGATTCACCTTCTAGCTTACATTTCACGGTTTGATAACGTGTTGAATCTAATAATGCCACGTTTTCCTAAGTGATAGTGGACACTTCCCCGAAGATTTATGTGTTTCAGGGTTCAGGAAGCTGCAACCAGGATGTGGGAGGTGGGAAAATAGAGTCCCTTTTTTTGTCAGTGAAGAAAAGTGAAATCCACACGGGTAGGATGCCCCTGGGTCTAGCTAATAGGACAGTGTTTAGCTAAAGCGTTTAAGGGAAAACTATTATGTTATGTCTAACAAAGAAAGGGATGCATTTTAAGACTGAATTCCATCCCATTTTATTACTATTTCTATTATATATTAAAAAGAATAACGAATAAACTTCGTACCTTTGGAGGGTATAAGTGACTTTTGTGGAAAAATGAACGGAAAGCGATGAGTGTAAACTCATTCTTAAAACCGGTGGATTGATTCTTTAAAGCGAAAATTTAACATGGAAATAATACATTTGTTTTTGTTTTTGCGATATTGATTCTTATAAACGGTTGATTCTTATAACTATTGATCACTATAAGCGGTGGTTACTGTATATATATATATATATATATATATATATATATATATATATATATATATATATATATATATATATATATATATATATATATATGACGAGCTTAAATTCTCGTACTCCCTCCAAACTCGTTCCTAATAATACTTACTCTTAAAATATATGCAGTCAATACAATCGTAAGGCTGTGGAATTAAACACACTTAATTTACAACCAACTCCTTTATTCAAATTACTGATTAATAACCCGATTCAATCTGTGCCGTTTTCGATCTCTCATCTCGTTGACGCGCACTACCTCTCAGTTCGGAACCCAAGAACGCTCTGCTAAATCTTTTGTTAAAACTCAAGCGAAAAACCTTCGCGCATGCCCTGTGAAAACTTCTAGAACTCACCCTACGTCTAGTATTATGTAACAGCTTTCACTCCTCGAACGCCGATGCCTGCTTCTAAAGATACATTCGTTCTCCTGACCACAACGCCTGTCAAGGCGACATCTCAAAAGGGGATTATCTTTCCCAATTTACGCGAAGCATTTTAAAGTAAGATCTGTGAAAATGATGGCGCTCGGTGCCAAACAATAAATTATTCTGAAGACCCCTTTAAATTTTCGTTTACTTATTCATTTCCCAATTATTTCCTTGACATATATATATATATATATATATATATATATATATATATAAGGGAAAACAAGGAAGGAAACAGGACGCTTTTACTACTCAAAGCTTTTGCCTCCCAATATACTACATTGAACTCCAGCCCACAGTGACTCACAGGGCTGGAGGTTTGAAATCTCCATGTCTTGTAGTTTTACGCAAGCAGTGCAGAAAGGACTGTAGGATTTTCATGGGTCTCAGATGTTTAACCATGCAGTCATTACAAGTTCAAACCCAGATTAAGGGTTTCCGTATACTTCCTTGGAAAATCTGGGTTGAATGCGTTATAAACATTCCATAAGTTATTAGAATTTCAGTGTATTAATAATGCTTCTTAAAATAGGTTCTTCAATTTCTTCCGGTTAAATAAACTTATAGAAATATATGCGACACGAGTTCTGTATAACTGCAGAACCTCTCTCTGCTAATCGGTCTGCGAGTTCACTTCCCGTGATTCCGTAGTGTGCTGGAAACAAATGTAAAATGTCTTTGGTGTTTTGTGATGACAGTATTTGAATATGAGACTGACACTCGGGAATTTCACTGGTTTTGTAGCATTCCATACAGCTAGTTGATATATATATATATATATATATATATATATATATATATATATATATATATATATATATATATATATATATATATATATATATATATATAATTGTAGGTCAGGAATCAGCTGGCTGAACAGGCTAATATAAAACCACAACATTTATTTAAAACATTTGGACGACACATGTACACATTTAAAAATAGATCAATACAGCATTACGTATGGAAGCTTGTTCTCTTTAAAACAGTAAAACCCGTCGTTTAAACCTGCACCTGACATTACACTTAAGTATGTCCTAGTAGCACTTGTTCTGCACTGAGTCTGCTGGCTCTGGCCACTCGGGTCGCTCTGCTCACGATCTACCTTCGTTCCGCCGCACCTGTTTGCCACTTCTTCTTCTAGCCGACGCTTCTTCTTCTGTCTCGTCACGAATAAAGCTCAGTCTTAAATCGAGCGAAAGTTTCCCATCAGCATGACGTCATGGGCGAAAAGATTATGCATAATGAGGAGGGAAAAATGTAGCTCACTCTACACACACACATATATATATATATATATATATATATATATATATATATATATATATATATATATATATATATATATGTGTGTGTGTGTGTGTGTGTGTGTGTGTGTGTTTGTTTGTTTATTAATATATTTTATGTTACACTTTATTTGAAAAATGATTAATTTGTTTATATTTTCCTCATCTTTTTTTTAAAATAATCAATCACTTATGAGCATTCTTAAAGTAATTTGAACATTCTCGCTGCACTTTTCTAATTAGCGGAATTGTTTTGTGTATGCGGAAGTGATCCATTAATTACACACTGTTTTATTTGCCTCTATAAAAAAGATCAATCAATATCTGTGAGGATAGTGAAAAAAAATATATACATTGGTATTCGCATATTTTCATAGTAGGCATCTTGTAATCAATTTTCTTGGTATATCATTGATATTATCTTTTGCAAGTTTTAAATCTTAATATAACTTTAATAATAGTTTATTGTCGCTAAAATAGATATAATATTAATAGTAAATTAAACTTTTTTGTTTGATACAGACATTATGGTTCTTAAGGAAAGTAATACAATTCTATGAAATGATTGGTTATTTAACTTAATTATTAATGTAATTATAATAAACATGCACGAAAAATATTTGTTGTCAGTTTATAAATATTGTACAATGCGACCAGTGCACAGTTAGGATTTAATATTGCGGGCATCCGATTTTAACGGATAAACATATTTTTTATTCGTTCATTGCTTTTGCAGACGATTTACTGCTTATTGTTCAGTGTAATAACTATGATGATGCCTGTGTTATATCTCAAAGTATCCTGGATTACATTTTTGAATGGTCGGAACTTTATAAGTTGGAGTTTAATTCTTCGAAATCTAAAGTTATGATGATACATAAAAAATCGAGGCCGGCTCATGGAATTCGTTTAACTCTCGGGAGTGAACCTATTGAAGGAGTACAGCATGTAAGGTATTTGGGAGTTATTGTTGATAATAAACTGCAGTGGAAGCAGCATATTTCTTATGTCTCCAGTAAAATTGAAAAAAAAAAAATTCTTCTTGGTTTATTGCGAATTGCAAAAAAAAAAAAAACACTTATGGGGTTAAAACTTATGTTCTTAAATTGATATATAATCAGGGTATTGTACCATTGATCTTTTATGCTTCAGGAGCTTGGGGACACTCCTTGAGAAAGAAAAAGTAGACTTCTTAGAAGAATTCAAAGATTTCTCCTTTGAATTATTCGGGGTTATAGGACCGTTAGTTATGATGCAGTCTTTGTTATTTCTGGTCTTCCACCTATTGATTTAATTATCTTAAGGGGAAAAGGGACCTTCCATCTCGAATTTTTTAATTATTAATATTTAATTCGATTTAAAATGATAATAATTTGTATTCTTTTCTACTGGATTAATGACCCTTGCAATTAGAAATAAGGATTTATTGACAGAATAGTGCCTGTTTTTCAAATTTTCTTTCAAAAATGCTAGCATTTTTCAAATGCTCCGTGCTCATTTTAAATCCTTTAAAAACCTTAATTTTTTTAAATATAAATTTACCTTATATATATAAACATAACTGTGGATGGATTTTTTTGTATGAATCCAAAACCATAAATAATAGTTATTTTTTAATCTTCCTGTTATTTTTTTATGTTTTTGCTTTATTTCATGGTCTATAAAGATGATGAAAAATATTTGTGGTTTCAAAGAATTTTGCACAGTTTTATGGTAAACCCTTCAATTTACAATTCTAAGAAATTTAGAAGAAATTCAAAGAAAAGGAATGCGCGTGGAGCATTTTGAAAAATTCTAGCATTTTTGAAGATTTTTTTGAAAAACGGGTCTTTTTCCTCCAGAAAATACTTATTTGTGAATTCTAAGTGTCTTTAAGTATTCTTATTTTGTATATAGAGTGAAATATTGAAAAATTTAAAAGAAACAGGTTGAAGGTCCCTTGTCCCCTTAAAGAATCTTGAGGTTAAGAGGGGCCATATAAAACACAAAGTTTGTAACACCCTGGAC
Source organism: Dolomedes plantarius (assembly GCA_907164885.2). Lineage (NCBI taxonomy): Eukaryota > Metazoa > Arthropoda > Arachnida > Araneae > Dolomedidae > Dolomedes > Dolomedes plantarius. The sequence continues at coordinate 186,255,549 of OU015497.1, forward strand.
GGGAAGCTTCCTATTTCTTGTTTGCCGCACCCTGCAAGTAGGAAACCTATTATAGTTATTAACTTTGCAGAGTATGTTTTTCAGGAGTATAAAACTATATGTTTCACGGATGGTAGCAAGTTAGATGGAAGGGTTGGTCATGCTTTTTTGATATATGAAGATGGGATTGAGAAGGTTACAGCTGAGCATCAATTACTTGATGAATGTTCTGTTTTCCAGGCAGAACTTTTATCCTTAAACCTGGTTGTAAAATGGATTCAGGATTCTTTCCGTGAGAGTGGAACACTTCAATATCTTATTTTCTCAGATTCTCTCTCTTCCCTCTTTCTTTTGCGCAATACGACTTCTACAGTAAAGCTTGTAGTAGAAATTCACTCAATTTTGCACGATCTTGAAAATATTGTTGAGATTAATTTTTCTTATATTCGGGGCCATAGTGGTAATCTTGGCAATGAAAGAGCGGACCAGTTGGCGAAAGAAGTGATTTTTCATGAAATAGATTTAGTGATGTCTGTCCCGGCGTCTCACTGGAAGCGTGTCGCTAGGGAACAAACTGTCTTGGACTGGAATACTGAATTTCTTCCTTCGTCTAAGGCATTATGGACAAAAATATTTTTCCAACTATTTTTCAGAGTATAAAGTTAAGCACTTTTCAACTGACTTTAACTGAACTCAAGTTTTAACTGGCCATGGAAATTTTAAGAGCTATTTGCTTCATTTAAATTTGGTGACCAGTGGACTTTGTGCTTGCGGTGATGCTGATGAAGGTGTTGAACATTTTCTTTTTCATTGCAAATCACATGCGAGTGCCCGAGCTATTTTAAAGGAGGACTTGAGACGTCTGTCCATTTGTTGGCCTCCTGTTCTTTCTGATCTCGTTAAGAGTGTTGAAAGTCTTGCTGTCTTGTGAAATTTTGTTTGTAATTTAAATTTTCAATTTTTCTTTTTTTGTGTTCCCTTACTTCTGTAAGCCCCATGTTATACCTTGTGGTGCATGAGGATATTATAAATGAAACAATTAAAAAAACATATTTTTTACGCAAATTCAGTAAAATTCTTTGGGTGATTATAAAATTTTATTATAGAATAAAATACAATTTTCTTTTTTTCAATGCTCTTGAATTTCGTGAAAGCTCTGGAATTTCCTCAGTTGTAGCTACATAAATCTCTGTGTGTATGTATAGTAAAGCCAGTCCTCTCAATAGGGATTGTGTCATGTTAGATATTAAAAAAGGATTTTAAGACGCCTGAGATAGAAAATGTCCTTTCACTGATATTTCAGAGAGGACAACTTTCATTGAGACTTACAAATTTTCAGAGAAAACTTACAAATTTTTAGAGAAAAACAGTTTAATCTGGGTTGTAAAAATTATGACCTCCAATAATGTTGCGGATGTCAAATAAGTTAATGAGCATATCCTTCATTTTAACAATAAATTAAAAAAGGGGGTAGTTACATGTTTCAGACTATTTAATAATTCATCATCAGGTGGAGGTGCAAGGGGTTTACTAGAGCAAAGAGCACTGAGCAAATGCATTTATGAGTTTTTCATAGCAAAAATGCGTTTGTGAATACCTTATTTCTAGAATCTCACCAATGCTCCTCTACCTGATGATGAACTTATAAATATTTCGAAACATGGAGCCATCCCTTCTTAAATATATTGTGGAAGGGAAAAATTGATCGCTGCGCACAATTTACTCACTTGTTCATTTATTGCATTGTATTTCATTCATTATTGCGTTTAGAAAATTTTATGAAACTATTAATTTTATAATAAAAACTTTAAAACGTTTATTTCAAATCTTAATCACGTCAAGGAGGCTTGCTCTACGAAACGAATATTTCTTACGCATAAATATATGAAATAAATCCATAGAGAATAAAAATGTACTTCTAAAGCTCATGAAAGTTATGTTATACTAAGTACTTTCTAAATACATAATGCCATTTTGATTTATTTTGTTTCCTGAATTATCGACGAACCACTTTTAAATACTTTCCTATGAAACTTTCGCTTAAAGTATTTTACTAGTTTAAGTAGTTTCACATCAAAAGGGAAACTTTTAAATGGATAAACAAAACTTTTTTATTATTATTATGGTAGCATGACCTTTTCAGTTGCCCGAAATTAAAAGTTGTTTTTTTATCTTTAATGCTATCAAATGCGTACTAAACTTATATTTCAATAACACCTTCGAATCAGATTAAATCATCTGCAACAGTTTGTAAAAGCCGTAAGTCTGAGTACATCAGAGCATAATTTAACGAGAAAGATGGATAGTATTAAAATTCATGAAAACTTCACAGAGTCGTATGGAGTTAAGAGTACTCTGCGAATTGTCAATTTTTAATAAAACTATTGCAACAAATTCTCTATGCATTAGAGTTGCCTTAGTGCTCAAAATTATCTGATGTTATCTAATGTTATTATACATTTAAAATTCAGTTTGGCTAGATCTTCAAATTTCATCAGGCGATATGGAAATAAATTACAAAATGTTTTACTACAAATACTCTTCAAATATTCTGTTCTTACATGAATACTAAATAATGAATATTTATCGCATAAATATAATCTATAATAGGTCTATTAGATAATGATCTTGTTACATTTTGTAATATGTAAAGTTAAACTCTGTTGACTTGGCCATATATTTTAACATCTATAATAAGTGTGGCTTAATGTTGTATATCCCCAGTTCTTCTGAAAGTACCAGTTTTAAATTTATTTTGCAAAACAACGATATGCGTAACTCAGGAGGACTGAACATTTTCAACCGATATATTCACATTTTATAAAATGAACGAAGAGATTTTCAAACAGATATTCTATCTTACAGACATCTAATTACATCTTAGTAGAATTGGCACTAGCGGGACACTTTATTCATTATAATTGAGCAGTACAATGAATCGACGGCAGTCTTGATCATATAGCTACAAAAAATAGAATTGCTGATAGTCCAGCTTTTTGATAAAATTTCTAAAAACTGTAATAAAAATATCAACAAACTTATTAAGCATAGTAAGCTTTACTAAAAGTACAAATTGGCAACTTGTCTCGACCTAAAAATTAGTGTTTTACATCCAGGTGGCAAAAAGCACAATCTCTCTCTCTCTCTCTCTCTCTCTCTCTCTCTATATATATATATATATATATATATATATATATATATATATATATACAACGGGTGTCCCAAAAGTGACCGATGATTTGAAAATTCAATTAAAGAAAAACGAAAGGCGATAGATATGTACTGTTTGCTGCATTCTGCTTAGGTAACCAGGGAATTTATTCTCACCAATTTTGAAAATTAGTTACAAAGTTCGTCAACAGATGGTGCTGCTGACTGGAAAACTATAAAACAATGTTTTTAAAATAACCACCGTTTGCACCAACAACGTGGCGAAGTCTGAGGACAAAATTCGCAGACGCACGTGGAAACATTTCAGTTTGAATGTTCTGATAAGCAGCAGAGATGTATTGTTCCAGTTCATCTACAGTTTGTGGATTGTGACGATACACCTGGTCTTTCAAGTACCCCCAAAGAAAAAAATCGCATGGCGTCAAATCTGGCGAATAGGGAGAGCAATCCATGCCACTTTGCGTATGCTTCTCGTAGTCAAAGGCAATGACACTATCACCGAAATGCTCGCTGAGAAAATTGAACACTGCAGCCGAACTGTAAGAATACATTTCTGCTACTTGTCAGAACATTCAAACTGAAATGTTTGCACGGTCGTCTGCGAATTTTGTCCTCAGACTAAGGCACAGTTTGTGGATTGTGACGATTCATCTGGTCTTTCAAGTACCCCCAAAGAAAAAAATTGTATGGCGTCAAATCTGGCGAATAGGGAGAGCAATCCATGCCACTTTGCGTATGCTTCTCGTAAGCAAGGGAAGAGAAAGAATACATTAAGTAATCTCGTAAGCAGAAGAATACATTTCTGCTAGTTGTCAGAACATTCAAACTGAAATGTTTCCACGGGCGTCTGCGAATTTTGTCCTTAGACTGCGCCACATTGTTGCTGCAAACGGTGGTTATTTTGAAAATAGCTTTTTATAGTTTTTCACAGTCAGCAGCGCCATCTGTTGACGAACTTTGTAACTAATTTTGAAAATTGCTGAGAATAAATTCCCTGGTTACCTAAGCAGAATGCAGCAAACCGTACATTTCTATCGCCTTCCGTTTTTCTTTAATTGTTTTTTTAAATCGTCGGTCATTTTTGGGACACCCGGTGTATATATATATATATATATATATATTGTAGAAGGTAATTTTTTTACTATCTCTTTTTCTCCCTTCATACTGAACAAAAATTGATAAATGAGGTAGCATTTTAAAGATTAAGATCTCCACTTCTGACGAATTCTTAGTTTAGAATTACACATATTATTGTTTATTTAAAAATTGAAGTATAAACATTATTAATTATTTTCTTCCGTTAAATGACGTGCCGGCTAGCTTTTTTGCCCCCCATTCTCGCTCACTGAACATTTAAAATTTAAAATCGTCTGCTTTTATTATCCTTCTGGGAATAAATTAATTAGTTTCTTTCTTCGCAATACACGCGAAGGTGTACATTGTTTTTTTGCTCATAAAAACAATTTGTTTGGACTAAAATCTATTTTCTTTCCCCCTGAAGAAAATTTTATGAGTGATATTTTCCTTTGGTATGCCTTTTCAGAGTTTAATTTTATTTATTCATTTCTATGTACACAATTGAATTACATAAGATAACATTTACCACGTTATCGGAGGAAAGATACTAATTTGTCTTATGATTAAAGGATAATTAAAATGAAGATTTTATAGTATAGATCGTAATTTTACCGTAAAATCGAAGAGAAAAAAATGAGATTGGGGTAACGGCTATTGACTAGCGGATCCGCAAATTTCTTATGTAAACTCTATGGGAAAATGAGCACGAGACATGTAAATATTTGCTTTATTACAAGAATTCAAGCTCACGCTCGCTTATTTATTTACTTTTACTTTTATCTTTTGAGCACTGATCTTTAAATTTAAACAACATACCATCACCATCATCGTATATATTATTTCTAGAAGGTGAATTTTTGGTGACTATCACTTTTCCCCCTTCATACTTAACCCAAATCTATAAATGAGGTACCAATTTACAGATTAAGTCCTCCGTTCCTGACGAATTGTTAATTTAGAATGACACATTGTATTGTCTGTTTAACACTAGAACCGCGGGACTTTCGATATACCTAGAACCGCGGAGCGGGTCATTTTGACCCTAGATTGTAAACTTATAAAATATGTACAAGCGCTTAATTTATTTAACTAAAACATTTTATTTTTTAAATAATAATCAATATTTCTCAGAATTTACATTAAATAATTTATATAAATCAAGAGAAATTAACTTAATTTTTACAAAATCGCATTATTTTAAATTTTATGTCCTTGAGTATAATAACATGTCTCTTTAACAAAATATGACATAAATTTCCTAATTTCAATGGTAAAACAGAATATCTCTTTTCAATATGTTTAGACATAATTTTAAAAAATTAAAAATTAAATTTTTTTTCAGTTACTAAAAATTTTATGAGTACTTAGTTTTACAGATTTTAAAATCCAATTTACTGGATGTATTTTGTACAAAACTGAGTAATGAGTTTGGTACATTTTCCACAGATGGGTGCTTTACATTTTGAACAGATATCTAGAGTTTTATTTTCACATTTCGAAATATGGCATCGGACTTGTTTACACTTAATTTGTGGTTGTCCGTCATTTTCACTGGTTGCTTGACATGCTCTTTTTGCCGCCTTTTTATGTCGGAAGAGAACAAACTTTTCTCGCAATTCTCCAACCAAGACTTGAATGAATTTCCATCTACTAATAGATTTTCCAGTTACAGCTTTATATAAAACCCAGGCATTGATTGCAACAGTTCCAAAATATTACTAAAAATACCTGCACCGGCCACCTACGTGAAGCAGACTTGACTGTATATTTCCTTGAAATTTGTTCAATCACGTACACACCGTAATTAGTTGCGTTGTAGAAAGCGATTGTATCAGGTAGTTTTTTTTTTTTTTTTAATTTGGGGGGGGGGGGTTATTTGCAATTTCTACGTTTGGATGGAGACTACTTAGCAACAAAACGTTTTTATTTTTTTACCTCGATAAACAGTTAGACTCATGTCTTTATGGGTTAGTACCGTAGTCGAATACAATGTGGATTTAAACATTTTTTCAGAGACTAGTATTTCTCTTCTTGAGCGTTTTACAGTTCCTTCAAGGCTGGTGTTTTTGGATTTCAATGCCTCTGCAAGCTTCAGTGTTGTGTAAAAGTTGTTCGTAGTGACATTTCTACCTTTGTTCTCATATAGACTTATTAGTCGCAGCAATACATGTTCAGATATAGAAACATAGGATAGACTTTGGTTATATTTTCCAAGATACGGGAATCCATTTATCAGATATTTTGAGTCAACATCTGCAGCCAACCAGAACTTGATTCCACACTTATCTGGTTTGTTTGGCATGTATTGGATAAACCTACACCTAGCTTTTGTAGGAAATAACTGTTCATCTGCCGTTCTATTAGAACCTGGTGTATAGTTAGTCTTGCAATTTTCCATGAAACTATTACAGATATCCGAAATAAGGGCAAATTTGTCTCTCTCTAGACGCTTTGATCTTATTGATTTTACGTCGAAACGTAAAAATCCCATTATTTCACGAAATTGGTCTCTTGACATTGTATTTTGGAAAAATGGTGGTCCTCAGTCCTTTGACTACAAGCTATCCAGTTCAAGTCATTTTGCACAATATATACCACGTGCATATAACATTTATATTAAAGCATCTATTTCTTCTAATGTTATATTCCATTCTCATTCATGAATCTACCGGTGAGCTTCATCTTCAGCACATTTCTCTATGTGTTTCAATATCCATTCATCTATAAAAAGTCTCCAAGCACTTGAAGGACTGTTGTCGATAACATTGAGTTTAGCATGTGGTGATGGGTCCCCCAACTTCTTTCAAAATATTACACTTTGATTTTCTTCCTCTATCGTTTGTTCCTAATTGAACGACATTCCAAATTATCCCATCTTTGTCATCTTCATTATTTCCAACTTTGAATGTTATTGTCGATTTGTTTTTCAAATTTCTTTGCGTGTGTGTATCTTTTCTTGGAATGTTTGATTTTTATTTTTTATCAGATAAATTATCATCAGTATTGCGATAAGAAGGACCAGCGATTGTTAGAGCATTGCCAGAGTCATCTTCACTTACATTTTCTTCATCCGAATCCAAATTTTCTTCATTAGCAGGCAGGTATTCATCCTCACTACTCAAAATCGAATTTTGAGAAACCTTTTTTCGAACCTTCTGAATCCTTTTCAGATAATTGTTTAAATATTCTAAAGCTTCCTGAACAGCAAGATTACGACGTCGGGACATAGTTTTTATACATATAATAATTACAGAATAAAAGCAACTTCAAAAAGTCTAAATATTCGCAGTGATTTTTTACTGCATTCGAACGTAGTTCGTGCTTCAAACCTAATATAATGACCTTGACTGAAAAACCTTCACTATTATCCCTTCTGGTACAGTCCATTTAAGGAATTCTAGGGTGGGGTAGAAGTATTTTACAGTTACAGTTCGAGAAAATACACCTGTTTTTCGTTATCTGTGCATTAACATTTCTTACGGGTCAAATTGACCCGCTCCGCGGTTCTAGGTATAAGTGTTAATAATCGAAAATTTATTTATGTTACGAATTTTTAAATTTGGTAAATTGTTGTTCACCTTAAAATATTAAACGTCATAAAAGGAATTTTTTTTTCAATCGATACTTTTCGCGTGGTGATAAATTAAACATCGTTTTGGGTCAAATTGACTCGCTCCGCGGTTCTAGTGTTAAACATAGAAGTTAAAAATTGTCTTTTTTTCCCCACATTTCTTTCTCTGGATGCTTCTATATGGTAAAGCCAAATAGTGTGTGCATTGTGGTTTTGTATGCTAATATCCCATTTTTCACGAGTTTGACTTATACCTATCTTTTAATATTTTCTACGAATGTATTTTGACGTGGGCATATCGTCCGTTCCTCTGTTTTGTATTATGCTTATTTTGTATAATTTTTACTTTAAAAAAACTTTATGAAAAGTTTTATGATAAACTTTTGTTTACAAATTATATGGTTAACCATCACAAAAAAATGTTAAAATTTTAACAAAATAAATAAAAAATAATTAAATGTGTCCCGGAACCCCTAATCAAATAAACAATGGTTACAAATGACTTGGTTCTTCCACCTCGCTATAAAATTTGTCGCATTTTATTGGCATGCGAAATTTTACCACGGATTACCTAATGGAAAACTATTATTTCAAAACTAGTAACCAGTTAGTATCTTTACTGGATATTTTGAGAAATAAAGTACATTTGTAGCGTCCAAAGCGATGCTCTTGCTTTACTAATAACATGAAATAAAGTTTGTCTTTTGTTAAAACAGTAAAAGTAATAAAATTTAATTTATAAAAATCCTCTTCATTAGCAAATTTGTCATTTCCCAACATTTACTTAGGATTAATTCTTTACTCCCTTTTATTTATCTCAATTCATGATTAATTTTTGTTTTGCCTTTGAATTGCTAAAGATCATCGAAACATTTCTAAACCATTCAACCAACTCAACAACAAACGACTACAACCATCTCTTTTTTACTCTTACAATACTCCAATGACTTGAAAAATTTTCAGCAGTTGCGAAAAATCTATGAATTTATTCACGTATTTATACGCCCTTTTTTATCTATCACTAATTTGCTTTGTTTAAATGTTTCCAGGCAATTACTCCTACTCAAAAATTATCCCACTTCAATTAGAAATAACGTTAAGACTGAATGAAACTCATTTTAGTTTTATAGAAAACGAAAATTTATACGAGCATCCATTTCTTTTCTGTTCTGAAAAGGAGGTATTACTACGACCCTGCTAAACCTTTTATACATAAATGAAGGATTTTCCCTTTTCACGCTTTTAATAGTCATTAAAGTATGTTAGATCATTAAATAATATTTTTTAATTTTATTTTTCCTTGAAAACAAACATTTCGAAACACAGGGTGGAAAGTAGATTGAGATAGGGTAAAATTACTTGCTAAATGAAGACAAATAATATATTCCTGAAAAGGAATTTTAACATTGCTTCTCGTTTAGTGAATGATATAAGGCTTAGTAAGAGAATCAAATTATTATTTCGCTCTCATTAAGACATTAAACTTAATAGGCTCTCAGATGTGTTTATGTGTGTGGCATTACCATTTGGGAGGGAGTGAAGCGACGAAATTAAAATGTTACTTTGAATAACGTTTTAATTATGCCATAAGGTCAGTGAGAATTTCATGTGTAAATATGCAATTAAGTTGTAATGTTGTTAATAAAGTTATTTTTATCTGACAAAAAGTATATTTTAATAGGATTATTTAACCTTTAAACATAAGAAAATTCGATGCAAATCAGGACACAGTTATTCCACTGGGGAGTTGTTTTCCGTTGCTGCAAAGGCTTAACTGTAAATGTATGGTGTGACATATCTCAAATAAGAAAACCTAAATTACAAAATACCAGTAACATAATTAGAACACAAGCTCACTTAAATATACAATATAAAAATGCAACTTGGACTATTAATAGAAGTTTTCTTTATCCAGCCAAGAGCATTCGCTGTTTACACTTACACACACACACACACATATATAGTAACACGTTACTATATATATATATATATATATATATATATATATATATATATATATATATAGTAACGTGCTCAAACTAATGATAGACATTTAATTTTATGTGATTCTTACGGCCTTATATAAGAACACTTATGAGCCAATCAATCAAAAATGCCCATTTGTGAGAATTTTGAGTAAATAACCCTTTTAATTAAGCATAAAACACGCGGACGATTAATGTTGACTACGATAAATCAATACACACACGAACATATGAATATAAAGTAAATCAGAATGTACTGTATTTACAGGAAATTTTAGAGTAATAAAATAAATTTCGAATAGAGGGAAAACTTTCTGATAATGAAAATAGAGTATTAAGGATATCCAACCTCATTTAATTTAATAAGATTTCAGGAAGCCGAATTAGGTATGGAATTGAAGTCGGTCATACGGTAAATTAGCATTTGATACTCCACTCAAATATACGAGAGGATCGGAATTAATGAAGATATAAGGAAATATTTATAAATTTGATGTGCACTGCTAATAACGTTATTCAGATACTCGGATTAGTGGTTTATCGTTCCATATGATAAGTAGGAATTGAAACAAATGTAACAAATACGATACTGTCTTATGAATATATGTATGTTAATATAATAAAGTTACGATTTTAGTTCATTTTAATAGAATTTAAATACAAAAATACAGCTAGGCAAATACAGAAAAAAAGTGAGCAGTTATATAAAGGGAAAGACAATATTAAGAGTACAGAAAGTAATGGAATAGAACTGATAATTTGTGGAACATTATTATTGTAGAATAATTAATGCTGGTGGGATGTTATTATTGCAGAATATTTCCCCCTTTCGAAAAACACTTGTCTGAGGGGCTGGGCCTCGAGCAAGGTTTCCCTTCAGGTAAAACTCCCACTCGTGACGCCTTGTATGTCTCAAAGACCTTGTATGTCCTTCGAAAAATGCATAATGAAAATTTGATGAAATAAATATCGGATTCCTGATTCTGCTGCTATCCGTCTAAACGGTGCTTTCATAGATTCGAAAGTCTTTGTGAAACACTTTAGGAAACACTTTGAAACACTTTACGAAAAGTTTTCTGATCCCGTTTCGAAAAAAATAAAATTATAGGGACGATTCGACACCCCTTGTAAGTCTGAAGGTCATCGAGACCCAGTGTACAAAATATCTGGTTCAGGATATAACACCCCTTGACGACAGGGGACGACCGGAGTTCCGACACATAAACAAAGAGAGCGATGATGCAATAGCATTCCCCGCCACCTATCGGGCAAAAAGCTCACCAGTGATGCCATTAAGGGGACTTACGACTCTTTAACTGTTTCTGAAAGCTCTTTTAGGCCCTAGAGTCTAAGAATAGTCAAAGTTTCAGGAATTAAATATCGGGCTCCCGGGTCTGTAATTATCCGTCAAAAACGGTGACGTCATGCATTAGAAACTCCAGAATTTTCTGATCCCGATCCAAAAAAAAATGAAAGTATAGGAGCGATTTGACATCATATTTCGTGGCTGGAGATCCCCAAGATCCGGTGTATACAGTATTTGGCTCCGAATATAACACCCTTTGACGGCAGGGGGAGATTGGAGCCTTGACACCTACGTGGAGTCAGCAATGTTGTGATCCCGCCACCTGTCAGGGAAAAATCACGCCCACGACACTGTTAAAAGTGTTTCTGAAAGATCGTGTATGTCATACCGTCGATAAACAGTCAAAAATCACAAAATAAATATCGGGCTCTCGATTCTGTAATTATCCGTCAAAACGGTGACGTCATAGATTCGACACTCCAGAGTTTTCTGATCCCGTTCCGAAAAAAATGAAAGGACATCCTTTTGCGTGACTGGAGATCGCGAGATCTGAGTGTATACAATATTTCGTCCGATTATAACCCTTTGAAGGCAGGAGGGAATTGGAGCTCCAACATTTTCTCGAAGTAATCATTGTTGCCATCACATTTCCTGCCACATAGAGGGCAAATTTCCTTTTCGCAGTTACACAGAAGTGTCAAAAAAATTAATTTTCCAAAGTTTTTTTAAACAAATAATTAGTTTTGTAAGTCTTGTGTTTCTTTGCATTGATATTGGCACTACGAATGGAAGAAGTAAACAATTTACACTATAACACTTTAGTTTAATATAGCAATAACCTTAAATTATTTCGCCAAACAATTCTATTCTATAAATTATATTTTCTAAACACACAATAGAAATTCATTCATTATGTGTGGTATACAACAATTCACGCTCTTTGTTCCGCAATTTGTCGTAAGATTAGAAGATTGAGAGATGCATTGATATATTTATACAAGCCTCGTCTAGACATCTGAATTTGAAGTACATAATGTGATGTTTCCAATAAAGGATAACTCAAAATATGGTGTAGCTTTGGAATTGCGAAAAATATGATTTTATGTCTGGATAATATGTAAATTTGAACATTTAATGACAGTATGCTTGAATTAGTTTGTAGGCAAAGAGGGCCGAGTGAAAAGGTATTCGTAGAAGTAATTTTCTACATTGAGTCATGAGATTAAATATCACGATTTAATTGTAAAATTATAAACCCACACCTGCAATGAGACATAAAAATATCGGTTCGCCTAAGACCTTAAAATCTTAAATAAAATTTGTATGGAACTTTAATCTCTTTTCATATCCTATTCATATATTCCTTAATCTCTTGCATATCATATTCATATTGGAACTAGGATATTGCTAGTTTATAATTATTGTCTTCAGAAACATTCTTTTTTCTTTACAGACGTCGATATTATTTACGTCTGTAAGTGCATTTTTCATTCTGTAATACAAATGAAAGCTAGCTTACATTTGGATAAGTCAGATCTTTCATTTAGTATGTTACATCAACCGATATTTTCCTTTATATCGACGTTACATTATAGGGGTTTAAATTATTCTGTCTGTTTGTATCGTAGTATTGCGTGAACATTTGTAGATCTCCCTTATTACTGAAGACATTTTTTTCACCAAACGTGGCAAACACGTGTCTTTTCATCATTTATCCCTTCCACCCAGCGACTTTGGTGACTTCTTTGAAGTGAGAGCACCATATAGGTGAACTAAAATCACTCCCTATAAGGGTACAATACAAAACTTTCATCCCATTGTCGGGATCCTAAGTCGGCCCACAACGTGAAAGCACGTGACTGTAACTACCATAGCCTCTAGAGACCCGGGCCTAAAATAATGCACTTTTTTCACGATTTTTAACTTTATCTAGCATAAATAACATTAAGTGAAATAAATATAAACAAAAAAAAATCATTTCAAAATTTTTAACTATGTTTATTATGTAGTACCCAAATGGGTACCTTGGATTTATGTACAGACAAAAATCAGTTACTTCTCATGGAATTCTAAGAAGCAGTTTTTGTTTTGCTAGCTCAAAAATAGAATACATTTAATGCATCTAACTCTGGATTTACAGCCTGGATTGCGGCACTTCTTCTGATTTTGCAATTTGGACTGCACTGGGAAATGTCCCATTTGTCGTACCTCATATGATTGTATGGTATGGGAATCACTTTTTGGACATATTTTTCGCTGAACTGCCTTCTTATAATAATTTTGAGGTTTCTTTAAGAATTAAACTTTCTGCAATTACAAGTTTGAATTGTATCAATTGTAGATAGTCTTTTCTTAACACCTGACTTTGTTTGCAATGGCGTGTGTAGACTATCCATGCATTACACGTTGTCATGTCAAGGAAATGTGCAAAAATACGCATTGGCCATTTTTTGGTGCGTGTTGAAATGCGATAGTATGAAATAAATCTATCCATTAGATCTACTCCACCCATATAAGTATTATATGCTTTCACAGCAGCAGGTGGCTTGAAATCTATCTTCCTATTTGATTCCTTGCTCCATCTCTTGCAAATTCCTTCGGCATTGATGCAAAATGCACTGGACAACATCAATACCGACTTATTGTCCTTCCATTTGATTAAACAGGCTTTTCCATGTTCCCGAATTCGGAATTTAAAAGAGCCTCTTTCCGTATCTCGATTTTGTGGAAAATTACCTGCAGTACCATCAGTTCGTTTGCTCATTATGATACCAGTCAAAAAAAATCTGGCACTAAGGTAATCAAGAATCGGTATACCTGTGAAACACCTGTCGGTAAATAGATGAAAAATTCATGTTTCTGGCACTGTACTAACTAAATACTTTACTATAGCTCCTCCTAAACAATAAGATGCTGTAGCGTCACGACAAGGCTGATAAACTCTCTGAGGAATTTTGAAGAAATTTCACAGCTATTGATCCATACCAAGAAAGACAGAGTTCTAATTAAAAGCGAAGGCCAAATTTTTAAAACGAAAACTCAACAATTTATTAACAACAAAAATTAGCATTTAAACAGTGCAACATATTCAATTAAAATCCCGTGCATATTCACAACGTACGGAGCCAAAACAGACATCCGCACCGCCCGCGTTCTTAAGCGTCTCTCTCGAATGTCTAGATTTTCAGAAGCGGTGGAGGGGCTGGCAGAGTATCGGCTGACAGCTCTTCTTAGACGCCGAACTTTATTACATATCAGAAACGTTAAGATGACAGCTTTACTGGCTGCCTCTGTGGAAACAAACGTTTCTTAATCCCCCACGTGTTCCGAACTGGTGGGAACGAGCAACACATTCCTTGAAAATCACGCAGCTGTGTTTCAAGCTCTTGTGGAGTCTCGGGAAAAAATAAGACCATATTTCTAGTGCTCTACAATGCCTTTTCCTCTGTTGGCACTGTATCTGCACCCGTATATTTAACAAAATCCAAAACTCACCCATCCTGTGTAGTGAGTACAAAATATTTCACTCCTATAGGGTTAGGCTTTCGTGGGATATATTGTCTCATTGCACAACGACCAGAAAAGGGGATCAACTGCTCATCAGTGGACAAACATTTTGTAACGAGCCAGATCTTTTTCTCTTTTTCCTTTCTGGTTTGGAGCAGCAGGAAGTACCTTTACAGGAGTAATTATTTCTTCTCCATTGTGCAGAGTCTTCACTTTCAGGTTCGAAATTCTCAAGGAAATCAGGATCATCAGTATCTGATAATTCTCCAACACTTTCAGCAGGAAAAGCTTGAATTTCCTCTTCTGTGATATAACGAACTAAAAAAATAAAATAACAACATTTTTTAGCATTCGAACCCCGAGGTCCCCAATTGGGTACCTTTTCTTTGAACATCGTTAATAACACAAATAAACATAAATAATGTGTATAAATTCATGTTTATATAGTCACTATGGTCTAAACTTTATATAAATATAACGCAAAATGTAAAAAAAAAATTTAAAGAATAAAAATAGATAGTTTTCTTACCTCCAGTACGTCTAGAAGCCATTTTCAGATTTCCCGCCACTTTAACTGAAGAACCTGACTTCGCATCTGGAACTGGAATCGCTTAAAATAGACTTTACCTAGTTGGGTCCCGGCGGTTTCGAAGCTGATAAATGTAATTAATGTTTCTGGGGATGTTTTAAAAAAGGTACCCAATTGGGTACCGTAGGTCTCAACAGTATAGGACAGGGGTCCCCAAAGTGGTCGATATCGACCCCCAGGGGTCGATAAGAGTTCTCTAAGGGTCGATGAATACACGAGGGTCGAAAGGGGGTCGACTAATACCAAAGAGGATCAATTAAACTGTCTAGGAAAAAAATAGAATATTCGAATAAAAATTCGAAATACGGATATGATCAACTACTGACTACTCTAGTTATAGCTTGATTTTTGCCTTAGCCTTCGCTGCTTACAGCATGTGTTACTCTGCTCTCACGCATCTGGCAACGGTACTAGTATTGCGCGTTTCGAAGACTTAGAGAATATGCATGTTCCCGAATGGTTTGCTACACCATTGATGTAATAATAGATAATGAAGGTAGTGAAACTGGCTTAGAAGATGAACTGATTGAAATATGTGTAATTCTCGAAGGTAAACGTTGTTTAAAAATAAAAACCTCCGTGAATTTTGGAGCAATAACAATATTGCCACTAAATATCCCAAGTTTAGAATAGAAGCCGAAACTATCTTACTTGCATTCCCAGCTGTTAAATACATAATCTTCATACATGGTTGAAGCTGGTTTTAACCACGCGAAAGCAATTTTAACAAAACAGAGAATCAGATTGAACTTAGGATTTCGGGGTGACTTGCGAATAAATCTTACCGATTTTCAACCGAATATCAATAATCTTGCTGTTTTTCTTCAGATACATCTATCCCACTAATATCAACTATTTTAATAAAAAGGTATGTTAACATATTTTTTAGTTATTCAGTAGTAATCCCAAAATGACAGTAAGAGGTTTTTTTCATCCAATATAATTTATATTATGTTTTCAACGATAATTGTGCATTTTACGTATTATGACACGTGCGGTTTAAGATCTATAGGAAAATTTCCATCTATCCATAATTTTGTTATTATTTTTTAAGATTATATTAACAGTGAAGAAATCCCCTTTCTGCTAATGTTATTGGGTGGATTTTGTAAGATATAGGAACTATAATTTCTTTCGTTGTGTTGTTATGCAGGTCTCCTTATTGCTTAGCATCAGAAATGCAAAAAATTATTTAATATTTTTGTTAAATACTTAATCTGGGGGTCGATAAGAAGACAAATATTCTATGAAGGGGTCGACGGGATAAGAAGTTTGGGGACCCCTGGTATAGGATGTGGGTGTCACGTTGGTCAAAGAAAAATGGTCGTTAACTCTCGAATGCATGTCGTAAAAGGGGTCGCCTCAATATTGCTGTAAAAATCGAAACAAATATTAAATCAAGCAATCATGTTCATAAATATTTAACAACTAGAAGGTAACCCGTCATTTTGACGTCATAATACTAATAATGACGTCATAAGGGAAAAAGTATATGAAAGTTAAAAATATCCCGAATTATCTAACAATATTGCATTTAATCCACACCTTGTTAAAGCAAACCCTTTCATTATTTTTTAATTATTTAGTTTTTCAAGCGATTGGAGTAGTAGACTGCCATTCAGTTTTTTACAGATCACTACGCGATATGAATACTTGAGATACTTGATTCATTCACATTCAAGTTTGTTTACTTTCAGAATTCATCGCAAAAGTAACAGATTTTAAAAACTGTTAAATATACAGCTAAAAGCATCCAATTTTTTTTAGTTCTGAATGTTTTATTGAAAAATAGGCTGAACAAACGTGATTTGATGAAGAAGATATTAGTTTTTAGGTAAGAAACAATTCTGATCCACATCTGAAATTGAAATTAAGCCTGACTGGCTGTTTGTTTACTGAGGGCTTCAATTGAAAGATGAGTACAGTCCGGAAGTGTTATACAGAGACAACGGCTATTATATATATAATATATTTTTAAAAATATATCTTGTATTAATGTCATTTCGTGCGTCAATCATCCCTTTTTCTTTGTCCTTCAACAGTTGCAACTCAATTGAACTAAAACATACGTAAATAAATTCTGATATTCAACGAAAAAAGTAATTAAAAAATTATTAAAACAAACAACATGACTGAAATTTTGTGGAAATTACATAAACGAACACTACATGGAAGAGAATGACCAAAGAAAATTATCCGAAAGATTACCGAGATGAATGGCCGGAGAAAATGATCCATTAAAATTCTTTTAAAGGAGTCATTTGATAAAAATTTAAATTCTATAACAGAATATCCCGTAGGCGACTACAACAGAGTGCGGATCTAGAAGATGGATTTCCTATATTTATAATGTGATTTTCTGTTAAGGTCAGGTAGAAAAATAAGGCTCTGTAAATCCTTCTTACTTTATTTTGCTTGAATATTTCAACTCCGTTGAGAAAATGATCAAAGCCTTGTTTGGCGTAGGATGCCCTGAAAACAATAATTTATCACTGAGCATATGCTGAAAAGTACAGTACAGTAAAACCTCGTTTATCCGGATCTCCGGATAATCTGGATCAGATTTATAGATATTAATTTTATTTAATATTCCCATTAGATAATATTTTTTTATCTATGATAGCAAGAACGTAACAACAAGTACGCCAAATATTCGCTTTTTAGTTTGAGTCAATGTACAGTAGCTGCATAGATTGTACAATAAATTATGGTAGTAAAATGTCTTTTTTTTAGTATAAGAGAGCTTTACTAGACTTTCCAATTCATTGTTAAGAAAATGATGCGAAAAGTTATTTTTATATATTTTGATGTCTTGTAAACAATACTATGTAATTTTGTTACATAACATGGTTTTTTATGGTAATAAACGATAAGTCTGTTTAGTTAAGAATTTTGTTTTGCTTATTACCCATATTACCCGGATTATCCAGATTTTCTATTGTCCAGATTGCCTATAGTCCCAGTTAGTCCGGATAAACAGGATTTCACTGTACGTACACTGAAAGTCGGACATCAGAAGTATCAGTGGTGTCATGAACTATGAGCATTAAAGTACAGGTATATAACGGCTATCTCCCTTCAAAGTCTTCTGTGCGTAATTTGGATCTTCTTACAAAGCAATGATTCTCCACCCCCCCCAATATCGTAAAATATGTTTAGTAGGTCGGAAATACAAAATACTGAAAAAAAAATTACTTTTGTAGCTTGGCTAAAACCATATTTCACCTATCAAATAAAGTTAAATTTGTGTGTTCTACAAAAATTTGAAAAAAAAAATGCTGCAGCGTCCATGCGTACGCTACAAAACTTCTGTAATCTATATATATAAAACAGTTCCGTAACTGACTCATTCATTCACTGACTGACTGACATACAACGCACAGACCAAACCGCTGGACCTAAAGGGCTGAAATTTTGCATGGCGATTCTTCTAATAGTGTAGGGGTGCACTGAGAAAGATTTTTCAAAAATTCTTCTTAGATTTTTTTAATTAAATTTTTAAGCTGTTTTTTAAATTTTTTTTACGTTTGCATTTAAAATAATACATTGAGGGTTATAAAATTTATATCACGAGAAAGATCATAAAAATTCCTTTAAAATGAAATTTTTTTCGAATTTTTACCTCCATTTCCTGATTTTTGCTGAATTTTTAAAGATTAATTTTTAGAATTTAATTTATTAAATGCTGATCAAGTGATTTCTTTTTCTGGTGCTTTCAATAAATTTATCGTCACGTGCGTAACAACTAAATAGACAAAAAAAAATATTTTTTTCTCTTTCTAATTGTTGTAGGCTTATTTTGGGTGGGTCGTGATTGGTTATAGTGGTAGGCAATGATACCATTACTCTGAATTTTAAACAATACATTATTCACACAATACAAATATTAGTATACATTCAATTATATTCTTATTAATTATGAACTTACAGACACTCTCATTATATCAATGTACTATTTGCCTATATTATGTCATTTATTTAAATTAATATCATTTCAGTGCGCAATATATCTATATTATTCCTTAACTTCCGCCTATCATATAAGACTCGGGTAACTCACGAATATTTGGCAATAGTTAATAAAAGGTTACCTCCATTTTTGCAGACTGCAGAAATGGACTTTGTCTGGCATATTCAGGTGCATCTATTGGGGTCTCTATTCGGACTCGCTCAATAACGTAGGAATATGCAGACTTTAACGGCCGGATCAGTTCTCCATCCGTTGCTTGTGGGGGTTAGGCACTCCGTCGTGGTTACGAGTCTCACCTCTTATCATCGCATCGGTAGCTTGCAGGGGTTCAGGCAATCTATCTCGGCTCCGAGGATTCTCTATGCTAGCTTGCGGGGTTCAGGCAATCTATGTCGGCTCCGCTGCTCCTTGATGCTCCTTTCATCGTTGAGTTGCTGGCTTACAGCGATGCACTACGTTGGGGCGCAATCTCCCATATATTCTCTTTTGCCTTCTCGCTTACGAGGCTACAACTCTCTATTTTTGGGTGCCAAATCTCAGAGTCACCATCAATATGATATCTCCTTTTCTTCTCACTCTCTCTATTATTTATTATCTTCTCAACGCCCCGCCTTTTACATTTTCATTCGTCTCTCATGTTCAACCTTTTTCTTTATACTTCCACTTTGATTAACTTGTTCCTCCCCTAATCATTTCTTTAACCATTTAGAGTGAGGGGCGTTTTATACTCGAACAATCCCGTCTTCGACTCATTCCTATTTTTCTAGGAAATGTGTTTTCCCAGAACATCTCCTATGTGTGGGGTCCTCTTCTCTTTGTCAACAATTCCCTTTTCATCTCGATGTCTCCTCTACCTTTACCCCCCTCGCTGTTTCGACTCTTAATTGTTTTCTTTCAATTTCTTCTCTTCATCCGGTTCTTTTGTCTGATCAATTGCCATTCCAATTTTTCCATAGCACCGCCGACATTCCGCTTTAACCCTTTCACCGGCTCAATTCGAAACTCTAATTCACCTATCCTGGCTTCTGAAACTTGTACAGTTCTACCCTTCAAGCGGCCCGATTCCCTGGAAAAAAGTTTGTTTTCACTGCAAAAATACTTCTTTCCCCCTTTTCGGAAGTATCTTTTGCCTGTCACCGCAACCCTCTACAGTAATAAAATTTAGCACCCCGCTAGTGTCTCCCCCAAATTTGTTCCCCAACAAGAAAGCGGAATTTTTCTAGGAAACCGTACGTGTGTGTGTGTGTGGCTTATTCCACCCGCTCTAGCCGTAGGCTAGACCAGAGGAAAAGGGGGAACAGCTTTTGAGGGTCGTGTATAAGAGATTTCCGTTCCTCTGAAACACTCCTCCGTAGCGGTTGATGATAACGTTAAAATGCTATGAAAATTTGGCAAAAGTATTATATTCAATTTCTTCCAAACTTCAGATATTTTCAAAACAAAGCATTCGAAAATATAAATTAAATATTAAATATTTCAGATTTTAAACCATCTCTTATAGTTTTTTGTTAATAAAAAATTCTAGAGAATTCCATTAAATATTTCATCTCACTAGCATAATATTTTTCACACGTTTTCCCTTATAAATTTTATTTCTTCATTGATTTCAGGAACCAAAAATTTAAACTTCTATAATTACCATTTTGTTACACAGAAGATACATTTTAACAGCCGTAAAAATATTTACACATTCTGAAACACTGCAAGTGGTTAAAAAATGTTATAAGTGTAAATTTTGTATAATTAAAACATAATAATACACAAATTATTTAAATGTGTCATGTTACAATCACATTGTTTTATCCTATGAATTTTATATTTCATTGTTAAACGAATTACACTCACACAAAACGATAAAAGAATATTGCAGTTCACACACAGAATTACTTATTGTTTCGTATATGTAATGAAATTTCGGAAAAAAGAATTATTTTAACAAACCAAAATTAGATAATATTAATTTTTAGAATTAAGGTTATAACATAATATTCCATTTTTGGCATGATCTCAAGGTTAGTATAAAAAGTGACACACAGTACCAAAATGACTGCTCAAAGGTTATGCTTGAATATATATGGTTTATTTACACTACTATATATTTTATATACAATAACACTTCAAAATTCATTAAACTTTCTTCAAATTATTTAATCTTATTCTAAATTTCTTTCAAGTTAATCATTCAATGCAATTTTTCTAGATATTCACAAATGTTAGATACACACATCATTGATAATCAGTTCCATCAGTAATAAAATTCCTCATCATAACTTTGTTACTACCAATTACATTCATCAATAATTTTTACTAATAGTTATACACCTCAATAATAATATTTTGTCAGTAATTAAATTCCTCACAATAACTTTGTTACTACCAATTAAAATCACCAGTAACATTTACTTATAGTTACACACATCATATTCAAAATCACCAATCATCAATCATATTCAAATTCATCAGTAATTAAATTTCTCAACATAACTTTGTAATTAATGTTTTAATTGTTTTCAATCTTTCTCTCAAAATCTTAAAATTTTAGGAATGCCGAAATTAGAGTTCCAAATGACACTTCCCTATCATTAATATAAAATACTCTGAAACAAACCTTGGCTGACATCGATGACACCACATGTATACGCATGAGTTTCAGTCCTCGGACTCATTAACACTCACAGGTATAAGGATAATAATCCGTTGCGTCATAATTGGCAGTCCACGTAGAATATCAGTAAACACAGTCTGGAAGTTACCACTCAGTTCCTGATCTTTGTGCAAGGGTGCAGAGTCTCACGGCTGGCATGGGGTTGATCGTTGTCGTCAAGGAAACAGGCTCAAACTCTTAGCGTCATTTCCAGATCATTGGGCAAGGGTGCAGAATCTCTCAGCTGGCATGGGGTTGATCCTTGTGGCTGAGGGAATAGGCTCAAATCCGTGTAATCTGGTAATCAACTATTTTATCATGCAAGGGTCAACAGCAACATGGTTTCACCCTTGCTTTTAGTTTCGACTCATTTATTCTATATGTTTTCACGACAGTATATTTTCTTTTATATTACAAATAAATAATTATATCGCTAAAAATTTGTTAGTTCTTTCTGATGTTACAATTATAGATGCAATGATCTTGTTATAACCTTAATACATAATACCATATTTTCAAGTGCTACAATTTTTTACAACAGAAGATCGATAATAGATCGCTATATCATACACAATTGCTTATTTCTTATTATGTGAAAATGTGATGTAAACAAAGACGTATAGTTATTTTAAATATAGAAATATATGTTAAACATTCTATTCTTTTGTATGGTATCTTTCAAAACAGGAAGCGGGGCACAAAGCTAAATAGATGCATCCATTCTGTCCACACCACCCATTGTATGGTTGCAATCCAGAACTGGTACGGGTATTTTATAAGTTTTCCCATGTTTTGTTATATTTTGCATTTCTGTGGAATGGATCGTGCTTAAAATGGCGACAGATCTTTTATCATGCCACTTCATTATCAAAGTTTTCCCCCGTTGATAAGCAATCAGCTCACCCTTTTTCATTTTCTTATTTTTGATTGATTTGCAGTGCAATAGCGAATTAATAACAATTTTGGAACAACATCCAAAATTAATTTTTATAATATTTATATTGCAGCCGAAAAATTTTGTTGATGAATGAATATTCATGCTTAACTTATGACTTGCCAATTTTCATGGTTTTCATGCAGAAAACCAAATTTTTTGAAATATCAGAATTAAAAATTTAGTATTTTCTCGCAACACACATATTGGATTTGAGTTCAATTGAATGCACTATTTAGACGCTATTGCACATACGTACATACACAAGTTTATAGTTAAATACACAATTTTACAAATCAGTTTTGTTTTAATCATATTCTTGTTGTGTCTATGAAAATACATCTTTTTTTTAACTGCAATTTTAAGATTGTATCGGTCATATCAATGTCCTAGTTAAATGCTGTAATAAAGAAATTCCGATAATTTGGTTGTTTAGAGAGATTAGGTCAATTTTTGGTACTCGAAGACTAATTTGACCGGGACTTACTGCTTAATGTCGATACAGATGAATACAAACATTCATATAGAAAAGGGACTCGAACCTGCGAACTCCAGCACCGTAAGGTTCACCCGGAAAATTATGCTTTCATTAATTTGCTTCCGACCACTATCAAAAATCAATGAAATTTTAAGGAAACAGCTACGGGGTCCGAAAATCCTCTCGCTGGGAAGTCGGCTACGCAAGAGAGGGGTACGAAATCAGGAGAAAATTCCTATCTCATGAGGATGATCAAAATTGTGGAGATAACCTCGAATGTGACGCTCTAAACGCCTTACACCTGATAATTTGGGTAGGTAGTTCAACGTGAGTTAAAAAAAAAGAAAAGAAACACCTAAGAATTTCTCACCAATCCTTCCAACCCATTAATTTACAGATTAAAACAAGATGTTAGAAGACCGAGATGAAGAACTAAACAATATTTTGTTACACGAGGGTTAATTAGATAGACTGGAACCTAATTTTAAAGCCGATTACGAAAGGCGGGAATCATCCATGCCAGAAGTAGGATTCGGGACCGAAAGATAGAGCCCTACCATTCAGCCATTTCCCAGTATGAAGCACTGTACAACATCAAATAACTTTTCAAACTTGTATGGAAAGTAATAAAATAATAATTGAAAAGTTTGAAATGTAGCCAAATTGATAAAATAAAATAAAATATGTTTAGACATTATTTTAGTTATTAAAATCGTTATTTTAGTTATAAAAATTATTAAAAGACGATTAATTAAATTTAAATATACATAATTTAAATATACAGTACATGAATTAAATCCTGATTTAAATTAGGATTTAAATCACTTGATTTTTTAAAAAAAATCATTGATTTAAATCAAAATTACTTATGTATATAGTTTTACATTATGTTTCATTCAAATGTAATTTTATTAGCTATAATGGTTTTATCTAGATTGTAAAGTAAAAGATAAAGTAGGAGGGAACTTCTATCATTGCAATATCATATTTTATCTATCACTGTGATTAGTAAGAGTTTTGTTGACATAGGATACAAAAAACCATGGTTTCATGTATTTAATATATAATTTATCATATGTAAATACTAATAGTGCAATGAAAACTTTATCATTAATCGTAATAATAATTTAATCATAATTTAAATTATTGCCTTTGAAATTTTTAACTTGTTAATGTTTAAAAACATAAAAATTCGCGAATCTCCCAGATTATGATCCTAGGGAAATTCATAAGCGCCCTGTTCCTGTGGCCTTACAACAGCCAGCTAGATATTCCACACCCTCCATTCTTGACCTTCCGTCTTGGAAACTGATGCAATTACCGAACATCTGACTTTTCGGGAAAGTCGATCTGCAACCCCCCCCCCCCCCGCCCCTCCAACTTACCAACGTCGCTCTATTCAGACCCCCATCCCGTGAATGCGTCAGAATCGGAGATGTACATGTAGGGGTCTTCATTCCCCAATTTCGGACAATTCGAGGTTGTAAATCAAGCACCTTTTATCGTTCCGAAAACGGGGGAAAAACTCCGTGCAGTGCTGGAAAAATAACCTGCGCCTGTTCAGGGGTACGTCACTGCCCGAATGAGACGGCTAAGGTCGGACGTAATATTTCGTCACTGCCCGGATGAGACAGTCAGGGCTCGACGTAATATTTCGTCACTGCCGTTGAAAGGGTTATTTGGGTTGTCTGCCCTTTTTGAACTCCTAACATATCGTATCCCCACGACATTCTTCTCGTATCGTCTGGCGTCATTTTACTATTCCATTTTCCGTCCCGTTTGTTAATTTGTTTTTCTGCACCTTTTCTATTTTCTTTTTTTTTATATGTCGTACCCCACGACACTAATGCAGCAGACGATTGGATATTATCCAAAAAAAATGCATATCCCTTACGATTTTTTTATAAATAAATAAATATATATATATATATATATATATATATATAGATATATATTTTACATTAATTGTATACATTGATCATCGCATTTATTATAAATATATATATTTATTTTTTGGCATAAATTGCATACGTTGACCGTTGTATTTAATTTGAATGTACTCCGTAGCGAAGCGCGGGTTTTCAGCTAGTCTATATATATAACAGTTCCGTAACTGACTCATTCATTCATTCACTGACTGACTGACATACAACGCACAGACCAAACCGCTGGACCTAAAGGGCTGAAATTTTGCATGGCGATTCTTCTAATAGTGTAGGGGTGCACTAAGAAAGATTTAAAAAAAATTCTTCTCAGATGTTTTTTAATTAAATTTTTAATCTGTTTTTTAAACTTTTTTTACGTTTGCATTTAAAATAATACATTGAGGGTTATAAAATTTATATCACGAGAAAGATCATAAAAATTCCTTTAAAATGACATCTTTTTCGAATCTTTACCTCCATTTTCTGATTTTTGGTGAATTTTTAAAGATTCATTTTTAGAATTTAATTTATTAAATGCCGATCACGTGATTTCTTTCACTGGTACTTTAAATAAAATTATCCTCACGTGCGTAACAACTAAATAGACAAAAAAAAATTTCTTGCTAATGCGGCAGACGATTGGACATTATTTTGTCTTTAAAAATATCCCTTACGATTTATTTATAAATATATATTTTTTTCTACATCAATTGTATACATTGATCGTCATATTTACTATAAATAAATATATATATATATATATATATATATATTTTTGGCATCAATTGCATACACTGACCGTTGTATTTAATTTGAATGTACTCCGTAGCGAAGCGCGGGTTTTCAGCTAGTTTAGGTATATTTATCCCGAAATGCAATTTCTCGTGATTCACAATTTTAAAGGGAAAAATTTTAAATTCCTCTCAAGATGAATTTTGTGGAGCATCATCTTCTATGATTTTGATTTTGTCTATTTACCCACTTTCAGGGTTAGAAGTCCAACAAAATTTTTCAACGAATAAAAACTTCTTAGGCAATACCTGCCGATTTTCTCTTTCAAGTGCTTAAGATTTTTATTCTTAATTTTTACATTCAAAGTATTAAATCCTAAAGAATCTTATTTAAAAACTGTTGTGTTGTTGCTGTATTGTTGATTCTAATGTTGCTTCTCTGCTAGTACGAATTAGGACTAGTAGACATTAATACAGGTATTTTTCTTTACATTTTATGATATGCTCTCATTTAATCAAATACCGAGAAAAGTTTTATCAATTTTTTAACTCAACGCTTTGCTTTTTCCATCTGCATTTTTTTTCCTGCTGGGTTAATGCAATCAGTGAATTTCTTTTTGAAATACAACACAGTTTGCTTGTAGATTTATTCACCATTTTAATATATATATATATATATATATATATATATATATATATATATATATATATATATATATATATATATATATATATATATATATATATACATATATATATATATATATATATATACATATATATATATATATATATATATATATATATATATATATATATATATATATATATATATATATATATATATATATATATATATATATATATATGTATATTTATATATATATATATATGTATATTTATATATATATGTATATATATACATATATATATATATATACATATATATATACATATATATATATAAATATATATATATATATATAAAACTTTAAATGTCAGACAGATTTCATATTTTTCGTTCCCCTTCGTTGTCAGAAATTTACGCTATTTTCTCTTACACTAAATCTAAAACGTAATATTTCTATTCAGCCACCCACTTGGTGCAGTGGTTAGCGCTCTGAACCTTCACGTAGTGAGCTTGCGTTCAAATCCCGATTAGAACTTGGTTTCTTCTTCGTCGCCCTCATATGGAGCTGGTTTACCTGTATGTTGCTCCCATAATAAAGTATCCAGTAAACTAACGGTGAATAACAAAAAGCAAACTTCTAAGGACGAGTGCCTCCGCATTAGACTAAAACAAAAATTCTATTCAGTGAGTATGGAATAGAAATTGATATCCTGAAGGTTGTTTCTGATACTTACAGTTAAGTCAAAAAGTCTCCTACATCTAAAAAAAACCGTAAATTTTACACCGGTTCTGCATAGATATATATTTTTTACTTTTTTTTGTGTCGATTAGGCAATTATCTGTCATAATCAGTGGTGCATTTTATCGATTAATGAATAATTTCCGGTTAAAAATTAGGAGGTATGCGTTAAATAAATTGCTGATTTGCAACTTGAGAGGTATCTGTTGATGTAGGTAATTGCTTTACTTCATAGAATAAATTGAGTTTAAATGCTTCCTATAATTCTATCTAATAATATACTTATTGAACTAAAAATATAGAATGTAATGAATGCATCCCTCCACATGTACCGTATACTATTTAAATAAATTTAATAAGCGAAGTTTAAAATTTTGAAATCGAAATAACATCAACCTCAGTTAGTAATCTGGAATTTTAAATTTAAATGCAATCTTCTACTTTTTTAAAGTATGTGGCAATCTTCGTCTCAAAATGCGTAGTTTATTTAAAATTACGGAAAACAGCTTATTCTAGCTCGATTACTTTTCCTATTTCGGGCATTTATTGCTCAAGTTATTTATACTACGATCATTATAATTATTTATATCCTGGTTGAATGGCTTATTTAAATAAGAACATTATTTATCTCAAATCAGCGAGTTTAATTTAATCGGACAATTTATTGCAAGGAGATTAATCATTCTTTTCAATAATCTCTGCGTTTCATAATAACTTCAAAATGCACGGGTGAAATATCGTTCATACATACTATTTACGATGCGTATAATTTTCAATGTATGAAATTTTAAAATGAAATTCAAGAGTTTAGATGACGGTTATTTCCAGATAGAGATTATAAATATTTATTAGCAATAATATCTTACAATTAACTGTTCTTCGATTTTAAAAATATTGCATGGAAATTCCCTTTGGCAACTTCTTTAAAATTTAACATTTAATTTTAATAAGATTTATAATCTATTCTTAACAAAACTACATGAAATAATTTAAAACATAGTAAAACTTTATTTTTAAGATACCAATAATCAAAAAGTAACAAAAACTTTATCTCACAAAATTCATCGTACACTTGTAAAAAGTCTCTACATATTAATAAATATTTTAATTTTTCATTAAATTAATATTTACTAGGATATCCTTTAGTATCCAAAACAGCTTTTAAACGTATGGGAATAGATTGCTAGTTCATTTGTAATTTCTGCATCAATGTTCATCTATTCTTCCATCATAATTGTTTTCAGTTCGCTTTTCGTGTGAATGTCGTGTTTTCGTACTTGAACCTCTGGATTTCTCCAAATATGTTCTATTGGGTTTAAATCTGGCGATTGAGGTGGTGTTTTCAAATTTTGTGAACGATTATAGAGACACCAGAGGCGAACGTTGAGAGTCGTGTGCTTAGGATCGTTATCTAGATAAAAAACAAAGCTGTTTCCAATAACCAAATATTGGGCTGATAATTTTAAATTTTCTCTTAAAATGTTTATATAAACAGCATGATTCATTATGCCATCAGTAAATACCAAATTACCCAGTTCTGATGCTGACATGCACCCCCACACAAGGACACTTCCACCGCCATGCTTAACTGTTCTTACTAAGTTCTTGGAATTAAGTTCCTCATTTTTTCTTCTTTATACAATTATATGCCAATCGGAACCAAAATTGTTAAACTTGCTTTCATCGGCAAATAAGACATTATTCCAATACATTTGGGGTTTATTTATCATTGACATTGCGAAGAAAAGCCTAAGCTTTCTGTTTTTCTCACTCACAAAAATTTTCTACGGGTTGAACCCCATATAATCCAGCTGATCTGAGAACTCGTCGAACAATTTCAGGTGAAATTGAAGAAGAAAATGTTTTATTAAATTCTGCAGAAACTTTTGCAGCACTCAAACGTGGATTTTTCACAAACTTTCTAATTATAAATCTCTGATCACGTTTTGTTAACATTGACGGACGACCTTTTCTTACCTTGTTTTCTATTCGATTTTCTTCTTTAAAGCGTTTTATCACATACTACACAGTATAATGGGATAAATTAAGTAATTTAGCTATATTCCGAACTGATTTTAAATGGCACCACAATTCAAAAATAAAAATACAGGCCAGACGATAATTTTAATTATGAATTTCTCCGAAAATATTTCAGTGTACGATGACTTTTGTGAGATAAAATTTTTGTTACTTTTTGATTACTTGTTTATAAATAATAAAGTTTTACTAAGTTTTTAAAATATTTCTTGCAGTTTTGTTAAGAATAGATTATAGATCATATTATGAAATACCCATTCTGATATATTCATTTTAATTAATGATAGACCCTATTTCATTGAAAATCGTAAGTGTACGAACACTTTTAAGAGTCACTGTATATATATATACACTGCTGGCCACTGTAATTGCAACACCCTGAAGGAAACATGCAAATAACATGAAATTTACAACATGCATTAGCGGAGGTGAGATAAGCAAATGATTAGAATTTCAGCGCAGACGCAAATCACGCGCGCCTGTGGTGCCACTTCAAAGCGCTATTTAAGGCTTGGAGATTTCGACGATTTCAAGTTCGGCAATTGTGTTTTTCTTGTGGTTTTTTTCAAAAAAACGATCAATTATGCCTCGTCGAAAACAGCGATCATCTTTTGATCAAGTATCCGAGTTCGACAGAGGAAGGATAATGGCCTACCGAGATTGTGGATTAACTTTCAGGGAGATCGGTAGTCGTGTTGGATGAAACCAAACAACTGTAATGCGGATATGTGATCGTTGGATGCAGGAGGGTACGACGGACCGGCGTGTTCGATCGCATCCACCTCAGCGCACCACTTCACATGATGACAGGCAAATTGTGCGCATGGCAGTGACGGATCGCTCAGTCACATCACGAACCATAGCACAGAACATGCAGTCTGTAACGCATCATCCATTGTCTGCGCGTACCATTCGACGGCGTTTACAGCAGAGTGATCCGTCCACAAGACGTCTATTGCTTTGTCTACCCTTGACGCAGAACCACAGACGTCTCCGCCGCCAATGGTGCGATGACAGAAGGATGTGGACGGCAGAATGGAATGAAATTGTCTTTACTGACAAGTCACGCTTCTGTCTGCAACACCACGATGGTCGCATTCGAGTCTGGATACACCGTGAAGAGAGGATGCTGAACAGCTGCGTTATGCACCGCCACACTGGTCCTGCACCGGGTATTATGGTATGGGGCGGTATTGGATATTACTCTCGAACACCTCTAGTACGCATTGCCGTTACTTTAAACAGCCAGCGCTACATCTCCGAAGTGTTGGAGCCAGTTGTCCTTTCTTACCTTCATTGCTTGCCCACAGCCATATTTCAAGAGGATAATGCGCGACCACACGTGGCACGCATTGCCCAACGGTACTTCGTCAATCGCCAGATTGAATTGCTTCCCTGGCCGCCTCGCTCTCCGGATCTTTCACCGACAGAAAACATGTGGTCCATGGTTGCTCTACGATTGACCCAGATTCCATCCCCAGCTGCCACAGCTGATCAACTTTGGCAACGTGTGGAAGTTGCTTGGTCTGCTGTACCCCAAGAACTCATCCAAAGTTTCTTTGAATCAATGCTGAGACGTGTGGCAGCGGTGATCTCTAACAATGGCGGCTACTCTGGCTACTGATTTTGGCAGGAACAACACTTCACAGAAGTGTTGTGATATCTCTTGTCTTTCTTGGTGTTGCAATTTGGGTGGCCAGCAGTGTATATATACCGGGTGGTTATAATTAAACTTCCCCTATAAACGGCATCCTACAGCACAAACGGGTGAGCGGAATGCAACGAAATTTTGTATATGGGCTATACACGAGATGCGCTCATGGAGTTTCGAAAAAAATTTTTAGTTCCAATATGTCCACCAGAGGTCGCCTTTCTGGGAAAAACATGAAATTTAACACAATAAACGACCAAAACGGAATACAGAAACGAAATTAACATTTATTGACTAGTTTCTGATCATCTTGTCATCGAATCACATTAAGTAAAGGTAAGGAAACAAGAACAGATTAGGATGAAATTGCACAATATGTGCAGTTGTTAATCGTGTAGCACTATGTAGGGAAAGCTGCTCCACGCGATCACCTTCATTTACCTGCAAAATTTCAAGTCGATGGACAGTGTGTTCAACAACAGATCGTAACTGATCAGTTGTGAGGTTTCGCACATGAAGCGTTATGGAGTTCTTTAAGTCATTCAACGTCGCAACACCTCCACAATACACTAGACCTTTTAAATAGCTGTATAACGAGAAATCGCACGGATCCGCCGAACGGGGTGGCCTTTGATTAGGAAAGGAGCAAGTAATAACACGTTCCTCTGTGAAGTGTTGGAGCAATAACACCTTCACGGACCCATGGATATGTGGGGGCGCACTTTCGTGCATTTAAATGGTCGATGTAAGGACCCGCCTTTGCTGTAGTTGCGGCACAACAAACGTCTGCAGCATGTCATGGTACCGTAGGCTCGTAACGGAACATGTGACAGTCCCACGTTCACCTATTTCCCCAAAGAAGAATGGCCCAAGGATGAATGTCGCCGTGAATCCACCTCAGACAGTGACCTTTGGAGACTGTAGGGGAAATTCAGTCTGGATCCGCGGATTTTCCTTAGCCCAAATGCGACAATTCTGTGTGTTGACTGTCCCATTGAGGTAGAATTGAGCCTCGTCGCTCCACAGAATATTCCAAGGCAATGACAGATCAACAGTCATTCTGTCGAGAAAACTGACTTCAAATGAGAGACGTTGTGGCTTGTCCCTATCAAGCAGCTTCTGGGTATGGCGGATCTTATATGGGAAGTAGTGAATTATGTTTCTGAGTATTTTTAGGACGGTGCTGTAAGAATAGCCTGTCTCTCGAGAAACTGCAAGCGCGCTACTGCTCCCAAATTCTGATGCCTGTGACTGTGCGTCAACAGCTATCTTGGCGGCATCAACAAGTACCGATGTGACACGTTTACGGTATCTTCCAGGTTGAACTCCTAATTTCCTCGTCTCTTCAAATCTCTAAATCATGGCCCGGATACCTTTAGTAGACATTGGTCCACGCCGTATGTTCTTTCTACGACGAAATTCACGAACTGCAGCAGAAGCATTCCCCTTGTTTTCGTAAAACAGCTTCACCAATAACGCACGTTCAACTAGAGACCGTCATTAGTACAGCCGGAAACATCGACTTAAACATGACAACGTCTGCAAACGTTTTATACCATAACGTGTTTTGCATAAAGCGTCCTCTTTTTCCCAAGCATGCAAATCTTGAGTTTTTTTCTCCTACAACTGACAGATTTTCCCTGTTTTACATTTTATTACGCATAATTCTTGTTCTGGATTGTTAATATTGTTTCTGTATTCCATTTTGGTCGTTTATTGTGATAAATTTCATGTTTTTCCCGAAAAGGCGCTCTCTAGTGGACATTTTGGAACTAAATTGTTTATTTCGAAATTCCGTGAGCGCATCTCGTGTATAGCCCTTATACGAAATTTCGTTGCATTCCGTTCACTCGTTTGCGCTGTAGGATGCCGTGTAGTGTTCAAGTTTAAATATAACCACCCGGGAAAATATAATTATTGGGGATTACACTTTTACTTAAACTACTTTAGTTTATAATTACTTTAGTGTTATAACTTTACACCACTGTTTTGCCTGTTTTGCGAATAAAATTTTAAAAACGCTACATTACACATATTACTCTAAATATTACTGAAAAGATTTGGGATGAGTTTGAGACAAAAACTCCAATTAAATAAGGAAAATTCATAATTGGAATACTAATTACTTAGTAATACAAAAAATGCAAAAAGATTTTTTAAAAACCTGAAGTTTTAATCTTTACGGATAGTTTTCAAATATTTTAATTATAATTAGTTAGTTTGTAACAAAGCTTTTTAGCAAGTGGTGACTTTCGTTCAGGAATTTTCACCATTTAACTTAATTTAAAAATATTTTAAATAAAAAAATTAGCAGAGCCGCCCATATGTTTTTGAAGTCTACTTTCCGATTCCGATAAGAGAATTCAAAAATATTCATTAGGAACCCGTCATTTGTAATAATATTTTGTCATTCCTTAACATTGTATCTTACTAATGATGCACCACCTTAAACATAAATTACAAATTATCTGTTTCTAAACACGGGAAAAATTTCATGTTGAAGTAAAAATATTATGAGTTTTTGGAATTTACACATTATGCATTTATTTTAAAATGTTACTCACAGTGACGATTTAAAAGAATGTAGCTGCGTCTCAGTTTTCTCCGATTTGGTAGATATTTCAATTTTCTCCTTAAAAATGAAAAAATGTACGAAAACAGCTTGTAATCTCCGAATCCTAACTCTGATTTTGTTATAGCTATCCAAACAACATTTCTGCAAATGTTTTCGCTGCTAAATCAAAATGTAAGAAATATCGCTATCAATACAAAAAACGCGTGTTGTAACTTGAAATTAACTTTTTAATTTCGTTCAACTCTTTGTTGCCATCTATTGCAAAATAGTGCAGAAAAGACTGGTCTATTCCTGATTTTGATGATAGAAAGGGTATTACAGCCGAGGGGTAAAACATTTATTTCGTGTGACGCTGATATGCTGCACAAAACAATTTAGTAATTGCTATATATACGTATATATACATATATATATATATATATATATATATATATATATATATATATATATATATATATATATATATATATATACAGTGATTTCCGCTTATAAGAATCACGTTTGTTATTACTGTTTTTGATTCTTATAAGCGGTTGATTCTTATAGCCGAAATTTAGGATTTTGGACAGACACACACACACACACCTATATATATATACATATATTAGATAATTTAGCATAAAATACTCTTTAATTTACGTTAATTATATTTTATTAAACTTATGTTTTATAATTTTAAAAATACAACTTAATTTTTAGACCTATAAGTAGATACACATGATTATAGTAAGAGAAGAAAAAATCCAATATTTGTTACAACATACCTGCTTATCAGTTTTAACATTTCAACTACAGGAAGGGAGCAAGAAAAAGTTTTCTATGGTAGTTTGACGGAATGAAGTTTTCGGAAGGCTGTTTATACCTCTTTAAATACTAATAGTCTCAGGCGAAGATTCACCTTCTAACTTACGTTTCACGGTGTGATAACGTGCTGATTCTACTAATGTTACGCTTGCCTAAGTGATAGTGGCCACTTCGCCGAAGATTTATGTGTTTTAGGGTCCAGGAAATCGCAAAGAGGATGTGGGAGGTGGGAAACAAGAGACCCTATTTTTGTTTGCCAGTCGAGAAAAGTGAGATCGGACCCGGACGGGTAAAGTTGCCCTCGGGTCAAGCTAATAGGACAGTGTTTAGCTAAATCGTTTAAGGGAAAACTATTATGTTATGCCTAATAAAGAAAGGGATGAATTTTATGACTATATTCCATCCCATCTTATCAATCTTTCTTTAAAAAAATTAAGAACTTCGTGCCTTTTGAGGGTTTAAGTGGCTTTTTTGGAAAAATGAAAGGAAAGCGAAGAGTGTAAACTGATTCTTAAAACCGGTGGATTGATTCTTAAAAGCGAAAATTTTAACATGGAAATAATACATTTGTTTTTGTTTCCGCGATATTGATTCTTATTAACGGTTGATTCTTATAACCACTGATCACTAAGCTAACTAAGAAGGAATAAATAAAATTTAGGCGCCAAGGTGCTCACAAAATTTTATTACATAATATTAGATAGTTGAAAATTAACAAACAATTGGGGACTGATGCGACCATATAATATTAAAAACACAGATATCAGTAAGGTAAACAGAATAGTACTAACGCAGAATAGAAATGGAGGAGTTAAAGTTGATGACTGGGGGGAGTGTGACCCCTCAACCCCGGTTAAACATGTTTTAAATCCGGATAACACTTCCGGTGGTGGGCTACAACACAAAACACTTATAGATCTATTAAAGTGAAAAATAATTAAAGTGAAACAAACGAATTAAACCAGAGATTATCATTAAATTATAAAACTAATTATAACTCTAAAAATCAAAATAAATATAAACGTAAAATATATCAATACATCTAAAGACATACCACCTCACCAAGCTAGTGTCACGTGTCTTTAGATGTATTCATATATTTCTTTGTATATGTCTTTAGATGTATTGATATATTTTAGTTTTTTTAGCGTTATAATTCGTTTTATTATTTACTGATAATCTCTGGTTTAATTTGTTTGTTTCACTTTAATTGTTTTTTTCATTTTAATTGATCTATAAGGTTTTCGTGTTGTAGCGGACCACCGGGAGTGTTATCCGGATTTAAAACATGTTTAACAGGGGTTGGGGGGTCACAATCCCCACCAGTCATGAACTATAATGCCTCCATTTCCGTTCTGTTTTAGTAATATTCTGTTTACCTTATTGATATCTGCGTTTATAGTATTATATGGTCGAATCAGTCCCCAATTTTTTGTTACTTTAAACTACCTAATATATATATATATATATATATATATATATATATATATATATATATATATATATATATATATATATATATATATATAACAGTTTGGAACGGAACAAACGGAACTGTTTTATATATATATATATATATATATATATATATATATATATATATATATATAATACAGTTCCGTAACTGACTCACTGACTGACATACAACGCACAGACCAAACCGCTGGACCTAACGGGCTGAAATTTTGCATAGCGATTCTTCTTATAGTGTAGGGGTGCACTAACAGAGATTTTTGAAAAATTCTGAGATTTTTTTAAATTAAATTTTTAAGCTGTTTTAGTAACTTTTTTTAAGTTTGCATTTAAAATAACAATTTGAGGGTTATAAAATTTGTATCACAAGAAAGATCATAGCAATTCCTTTAAAATGAAATCTTTTTCGAATCTTTACCTCTATTTTCTGATTTTTGGTGAATTTTTAAAGATTAATTTTTACAATTTAATTTATTAAATGCTGATCACGTGATTTCTCTTTCTGGTACTTTAAAAAAAATTATTGTCACGTGCATAACAACTAAATAGATAAAAAAATAATTTTTTTCTTGCTAATGCGGCAGATGATTGGACATTATATTGTCTATAAAAATATCCCTTATGATTTTTTATAAATATATATATTTTTTCTACATCAATTGTATATATAGATCGTCGTATTTATTATAAATATACACATATATATATATATATATATATATTTATATTATAAATATATATAAATATATATATATATATATATATATATATATATATTGCTCTCCGTCCTTTTTTCTCTCGGACACTTAGGTCTTTTTAATGGCGTCCAAGGGATTTTTTAAATGTGTCTGACTTTTTAAGACCTCGCGGTTTTCTATTATTTTTGTATTTACAGAATAATTTAACGTCCGGACCGAATATATCGTGGAGAACGAAGACGTAGGCGGCGATTCATGTTCGAGTGAGCGGAAGAGAAGCGATAGTTGCAATAAATTGCGGTGAAGTTTTCTTTGGGGGACTGTGATGGCGGAAACATTTTTCAAGAATTAAAAAAAAAAGCTGCAGAATTTATTTCTACTTATCGGCGCATAATGCGTACATAGAGAGAGTGTTTTCTCTAAAACAGTTGACTAAAGAAAGAAATAAGCTAAAGCTAGAAACTGTATCGAAATTATCAAGACTACATGTATTATTAAATTGACATGCCAATAATTCTATCAGTAATAATAGGTTTATCAGTAGTAAAGGTAATAAAAGATGTTGTTAGTTGGGATGAATATAGTGATCAAAACATACCAATTGTAATAAATGGTTGTTTATTAGTATTATTCCTTAGCAACGATAAATATATTTCGTTTGATTTACAATATGATTTCTTTAGGATGAAGCATTGTTTCTTTTGAAAAATATATAATAAGAAGCATCGTTTACAATTAATCCCTTTTAATTCCTTTTAATATAAATCTTTATGAAATTTTTTAAATGAGTCCGGGTTATGAATGCAATATCTTGATTTTTCACTTCCGACATCTATTTTTCAAAAATTGACCATTACCTACAAGTGGTAGATTATGCGTCTGCTACAATTGTTGGTTTGCCAATTAGATATCTCTGCTCCTTTTCTTTTAACATCCTAGCTTCTCTCTCGTGTTTCAGTCTATTAGCGTCTGTACAAATTTCAGGTGTAACATGTTTTGGGGCAATTGTTCGTAATAGTTCCATTTAGACTGTGCATAAGGGGAAATAGTTAAAGTATTTCTAGGATAAAAACATATACTCACGAAGGAATAACAGAATTTAACGGACGTTAATTCATTTTAATTGGTAAAATTTGTACGCCTTATACAGTACTTGTTTCCCGTCTGAATAACATTTTATGTATGTCATTGTGAGTCATTGCTTCATTAGTATTTTCCTCTGCCTATTGTATATATGTATGTAAATTTACAATTATCAATCCTTGTTTCATTGAAGAGCTTGTCTTTTTACTTGCATGTTTTCTACTCTGAGTTTGCCCCGATAACTAAGTCTAACTATTATTAATAACAATGGCTCCTAGATTAACCGAGCTGATGTATTTTATTTTTTGCTGACCATTCTTGAATAGCGAATTCGGTATTTCGATATGATACATAGAGAATAACTATTTTTTCTTAGTATATCTTCCTACGCGAGCAGAATTTTTAGAAACTATTATGCACAATTGAGTTAAGTCCATTGAAGTGGAAAATTAAAAATAATCTTCTCTACATACTCGCAAATTCAAATTATACTGCCTGTAAAGCTTACTACATAGAAATATTAGAACGCTTGGAGGACATTTTACTTTGAATTATGCACTGGCATGCAAGTTCGCTTTACATTCGCTTAGAGAGATATATAATAATAATAGGCCAGGCAACATAGGCCAAAAAAATGGGTCTAAGCTAAATAATTCTCGGAAAGCTGGATACGGTTTTAATCACTTCATTTGCATTTAAAAAGAGTTTATTGAAGTTTGCACCAATTTTCCGCTTGTGATCTATGAGGGGTGTCCCCAAAATATCGAAGTTTTCGGACTTTTTTCAATTTTTCACTAATAACTCATAAACGATGCATTTCTAGAAAAATGTTACACTTTAAAAATTAAAGTACACAAAATTCTGCTTCGAATGAGCACCATATATTGAAATTACGTGAAGTTGTTAGGAAGATATGCGAGTTCAAAGATCAACAATTTTTTCTCATTTTTCAAAAAAATCGTGTCTTGGGTTTTTAAACCTTATTTTCGGAATGTAAAATGTATTATATGAAATAAATAATACATTTGGATATCATATAGTATCAAATCTTGTGCCCGACCGTATATGCGAACATCTGTACAACGATTTGTCCAACAATGATACAATTTACTCAGCACTACTTTATACTACAAATAAATGCAAATCACTTGAACAGGACAACTGTTTCGTAACTTTTCACCAACCCCTTTATATAAAGGCACGAGATATCGTAGCTACATCTGGTCCTTATTCAGAAATCAGTTCAGTAATCGTCAGGCTCCGCGGTTTCCATCTACTCATGTCATTTTTGGCGGCTATCGGTTTCATAATAGTGGGCAGAGGGCAATGGGTTATATGGCAGTGGGTTAGAGGGATTCTTTAGCGAGGTTAACGCAGCTTCATGAACTAACAAGATGGTAACGGGGCATGCCTACTCCAGAACTCTGCGGGCACACATTTTGGCTCACCTTGCAATAAGCAATGTTGTCTTGTCCATGCTGGATATAGAAGAGGAAGAACAGTCAGTTTTTTTCAAGCATATGAGTGATATAATGAGTGACAGTGTTTCTGCCAATATTTGATGTTCCTGGAGTAAAAAATATCCTTGATAAATTTTCAAAGAAACTTCAGGTGTTGGTGCCCAGAGGAGCAACAGCTAGTCTGTAGGTCCAGTATTTCAAAATGGTAACGATAATTAAGAAATTTGTCTAAGCTGAAAGATTCGGTGATTGGTGCCTGAATCTTCAAAGCATAAGGGAAATGCTACCCCACTTTCACGCCTGTGGGCATTTTTTATACGCAAAACCATGCCATTTATACCTTCAGAATATGTTGGAACTAGGTTTCCGTCTGACTCCCAAGGATCATGAAATGCTTGTGAAAAACGGCTTTTTCACTATCAGAAGATCTGATAAATTCTGGTCAGGGCTGTGGTCCGATATGACCATTGAACAAAGCTTGATGAGAGCTATGAAAACCACTGGAGGTTTGACTCGCAGAAGAGGAATAACGAACAGCACGATGGCGAAATGGGTTGTGACTATGCCTAGAGTTATGGAGGTATCCTAGCAGGTGGAGAGCTTTTGTGGTGTTTCCTTCTCCACTACTGAACAACATGTAGACGCAAGGTTATCCAGAATAACTAGAGATAATAGTGACTGGAATAAATTCGTAGATTGGTTCCTTTGTCACAATCCCTTTCCAGTTGGGGAGTACGTAATGTCACAGTCTACCGGAGTTGTGGGGGATGAAAATGTAAATTGCCATCTATCAGACCAAATCGGAAATCCCAGTCTCGAAAGCATTATCGGAAGCAATTTTGGTCAAGTGAAATTCTCCAGGAAGAAAAGAGTGTTACCAATACGAGGCCTCACCAGCAGTGTGAAGTTGCATGACGAAGCAGTGTCAACAGACCCACACACCATTTTCAGGCGAATTGCATTTCATAAAAAAAAAATTCGACCTCAGAAATCACTTTACATATGAACTGGCACCTTGCACACCATTTTTATTTGACGAACAAGGAATGATGAGAAAATCACGTAAATCTATTTACTATGATTTGTTTGAAATGGTGGATACCCTGTCAAACATCGGAAGAGCTCTCTATGTGATTAATGGCGGGTTTACACTTCACCGAGTACCGTGTGAGTTGAGAGAAAAGTTATCTACAGTTCTCAACAAATATGTAGAGTATGTAAATGAATACTTCGGGTCGCGATTATTCATAGTATTTGATGGCTATCCAGAGGACCATGCAGAGAAGAGAACAAAATCTGCCGAACGCCTTAGAAGGAACACGTATATTGCAGCAAACGTTGAATTCGATGATAGGATGTTACTGACAATGCAAAAAGACAAATTTCTCTCGAATGAAGGGAAAAAAAAAACGACTCATCTAAATGCCAATTGAAAAATTTGCTGATGAAAACATCGCTGTCGAACAGGCTGCAGAAGATGCCGACACAATCATTGTCAGAATGACTATAGAAAATTCTACACTCTCTGAATGTGTTCTTGTGGTAGGAGAAGACATAGATCTTCTAGTAATTATTAGTGCAGTAGCTCCTAATAGCGATCGGTTGGTTTTGATGAAGCCTGGAAAATGAAAGTCCGAGACCGTCTTCTATTCCCCGACACATTTCAAAATGTCAAACAATGTTAAAGAAAATATATTATTTCTTCACGCTTTCAGCGGATGCGATTCAACATCTGATATTTTCAGACAGGGGAAGATGAAGTTGGCAAAGCTACTCGACGAAGATGCGGAGGTACAAAGGACTGTGGAGATATTTAAAAACCGTGATGCTACTCTAGATGAAATCGGTGCTGCCGGCGAAAAAGTAATTGCTGCTTTGTATGCTGGATCGTTTCTCCAATCTTCTTCTCTTAGTGAAACACGCTTTAAAATGTTCACCAAATACTTAGTACACAATGCTTTCAATTTGGCTGATCTTCCTCCAACTGAAGAAGTTGCTTGACTGCACGCAATGAGGACTTTCCTATAAATTAATTTGTGGAATGGTCATTTCATGGACCCAGTTCAGTGGGGATAGAATGTTACTAAGCATGGGCTACTCCTGTTACCACCAACAACAGAACAAGCCCCGCAGGAACTGATTAAAAATACTGCATGTAAATGCTCGAAAGGGTACCGAAATACTTGTGGTTGCAGGAAGAAAGGGATGAAATGTTCCCCAATATGCTATAATTGCAGAGAGAGCGTCCTGCACCAATACAGCAAATGATATTGATGACGAATCAAACTTGAACGACAGCCAGGATATGCTACCTAACAATGATGACGAATTCGAAGACATTATGGATGACGTGGACCTTGAATCGGACCAAGATGTAATACTATATGACAGGGGTGGCCAAGCTCCTTGATAGTCCGAGCCATTTTTCAAAATTTGAAATTTTTCGTGAGCCGCAATTAAATACGTATTTAAAAGGCATGCAAAAAAGGTATTAAAAAATTTTTTTACAGAAATTATATTTATTGAAAACATATAAATAAAAGTACAAAATATGTGTATTGAATTTAAATATTAAAAATTAAACACATTTATTTTACTTCTCTTGATAATTCTTTACATTTTGGCGAATAATTGGTGACAGCACTTCTCAGTAATACTTTGAGATGCTGATTAGTTAATACTGATCGGTGTTTGGATTTCACGAATTTTAAAGTGGAATAAAATGATTCACATAAGTACGTTGTTCCGAATATTGAAATAATTCTACAAGTAGCATTTTTTAATTCAGGATATTTCGATTCTGGTACAAATTTCCAAAATTCAGTAATCGGCGTCGACTTATATTTTAATTGTAGAGCTTGATCTTCTTGCATCTCTATTAATTCTAATTCTCCAGATGCTTTTTGGGTCATAATTCAAGGTGAGTTTTCCATCTCCAATATAATTGAGATGGAAAACTCACCTTGAATTATGTTAATTTCAAATGGATTCAGAAAAAAATCAAGAGACGATTTCAAATATTTCAAGTCTTGAAATCTATTTTGGAATTCCGTCAATATTCCTTCTAGCTTTTTTATATACTCTTTGAGTTTTTCTTGTTTAATATTGGGAAAAAAAATTTTAATTCGAGGAAAATGACAAAATGTTTTATTTTTAATGTCCTTTTGAAAAAGTTGTAATTTAGTTTGAAAACTAAATGTACACTGTGAGAGGTCAGATATTATTTTATCTTTCCCCTGCAATTGTAAATTCATTGTTTGTAAATGTTCCATGACATCAGTCAAAAACATTAAGTCTTGTAACCACTCGTCATCGTCTAATTCTAAATAGGTTATTTCGTTTTCTTTTAGAAGTGCAGTTATCGGATCAAACAAATCTACAAATCGATTTAATACGTCGTAGCTAGATAACCATCTAACAATGCAAAAGAAATTAATGTCATTTGGAAGTTCTTCGTCCTTTAATTCTTCAAGGAAATTTTTGAATTGTCGATGATTTTTTGCATTGGTGCGAATGTAATTTACAATGTGTAACATTGTTTTCATAACATCAGGATATTTTAAATAT
Source organism: Dolomedes plantarius (assembly GCA_907164885.2). NCBI lineage: Eukaryota > Metazoa > Arthropoda > Arachnida > Araneae > Dolomedidae > Dolomedes > Dolomedes plantarius. Next base: position 186,298,134 of record OU015497.1, read on the forward strand.
TTTGTAACGAGATGTTCTCGGTGAATTATGCAGTGAATCGGTATGAATTGTGGAATTTGAGAATCATCTCTTAAAAGCCCAATAAGACCGATTTTTTTCCCCAGCATTGCCGGAGCTCCATCAGTTGCAATGCTTACAAGTTTATTAAGAGGCACATCAAAAGTTTTCATTATGGAATCTAATGCATTTTTAATATCGACACCGCGGGTTGACTCTTGAAGTGCTACTAAATCTAATAATTCTTCTTTAACGATGAAGTCAGGTGAAACAATACGTATGAAAACTGCCAATTGCGGAAGATCTGTGATACCTGTCGATTCGTCAAGGGCTAAGCTGAATGCAATACAGTTCTTCAAATCATTTTTTAAATTATATTCAAGAGATGTATTAATTGCAGTTATGTGGCGTTCGGTTGTGTGTCTCGAGATGGGAACGAGAAACAACTTTGTGCAATGCTGCATTATTTCGATCTAAAACTTTAAGTACATCTTCCAAGTTTTTTTTTAATAAACTCTCCCTCTCCATACGGGCGTTTTCCACGAGCAATATTCTAGGCAATAACAAAACTGGCTTCAGCCACATTATTAGCTTGATTGCTAAAGGTCATCAAAATTGACTATTTATTTAAATTTGATTTTAAAGAAGCAATTTTATCTGATCTTAATTTGAAATTTGGTGGATACTGATTAGAAAACTGAGGATGATTGGTTTCATAATGTCGACGTAAATTGCTAGCTTTATAATTTTTGACCGTAGAATTACAAATAACACATAATGCTTTTCCGTTATTGACTATAAAAAAGAAATTCTCCTCCCACTCATTATTAAAACTTCTATTTTCTTCCTCGTATTTTTTTTTTTTATTTTCGTTCTCTGTCGTCATATTTTTAAAAGAACTGGAAATAAATAAAGAAATTTAGAAAATACAAGTTTTGTGTTATTTAAACAATACCAACACGTGTTACATACTACGAAACAAATTATAGTTAACTTACCAAAAATTCCAGATTACAATCCGTAGCAAAAGTGATACAAATTGTTTCCTCCAGAGCACAATGTCAACTGTCCGTTGCAATGAAAGTTTACAAATTCAAAATCGGTCTGGAGTCGGTCGAATACGGACGATTACGCCACTGTTTATGTTCGTTCGCGCAGTTTTCGATGAGTCATATCATTCTTAACTTGGACGGAAATGAAATTTGTTACAACGCTGCACTTTGTCTTTCATATTTGTTGTCAGTAATTTAAAAGTGTAACCAACCCTTTTTTCCTTAGCAACTATCTCCTCTAATGAGTAGAGGGCGCTACGCGCCACGAGAAATGTCCTTTCCTTATTATAATTTTTGTCTTTAAAAAGGGAGAGTTACTTCCGGGGAAAAACTCCCGCCAGACAGGCGTTGGGGTTAGTGTTAGTAGTTGATCTTCTAATGCCGTTGAATGTGGTTGTTGTTCTTCCTAATGTTAAAATTGTATAAATGTAAACATAATTAAATTAATTATGTATGTGCTATTGTAATTAAATAAATATCTTCACCTTCTGAGATGGCGTTAGACGTGATTCCAGTTAGCTGATTTATTTTCGACGCTGAGCCTGACTAGTGGCGTTCTTTCCCGCCATAAGTGGTGACCGTCGGACGCCGAACACTGGATAAAGTCGTGAAGTTTCCACTTCATGCTGCTGTCAAGAGTTGTCAGCCGCTGTTTTGCTTTTAATATCTATTTAGTTTTGGTTTTGGTTGGCGATGAACGTTGAAGCAACCCTCGTTCCCGCCACAAAAGACATTTTGAAACACATACGGACGGAACGATAATATTTTTAAAAAATATAATAACACAAACATGAAAAGGGAACTCGGGTACATTTATCAAGAGCCACAAATAATCCTTCAAAGAGCCGCATGTGGCTCGCGAGCCGCAGGTTGGCCACCCCTGCTATATGATATACAAATGTATTATTTATTTCATATAATACAATTTACATTTCGAAAATAAGGTTTAAAAATCCAAAACACGATTTTTTTTAATACTGAGAAAAAATTGTCCTTCTTTTAACTTACATATTTTCCTAACAACTTCACGTAATTTCAATATACAGTGCTCATTCAACGTAGCATTTTGTGTATTTCAATTTATAAATTTGTAACATTTTCCCAGAAATGCATCATTTAGGAGTTATTAGTGAAAAACTGGAAAAAGTCCGAAAATTTCGAGGTTTTTGAAACACCCCTCATAGAGCACAGGCAGAAAATTGGTGCAAACTTCAATAAACTCTTTTTACATACAGATGAAGAGATTAAAACCGTTTCCTGCTTTCCGAGAATTATTTAGTCTACAAACCCTATGTTGCTTGGCCTATAAATGTGAAACAGCTGAATAGGGAAGATTTAACATCGAGATTCCATAAACTAGCGACGTAATCTTAACTAGAGTATTGCGTGGTGCATGTTTTGGCGAGCCTGGGAAGGAAGATTGAAGCTCATGAGTTAGCCTGATTATTAAGGAGCTCTAGTACCAAGCATGTTTGCAAACATTATGTAAGGGCCAATATTTGATAACAACGTGTCAGATTTTAAACATCTGCGCTTCCGTCTACATCCTTTCGTACATATGTTACTTTCAGTGATTACAACTGAGGTCCCTAGTTATAAGAAAAAAAAAACTGGGTTCAAAAAAATTCAGGTGTGTTTTCAGGAAATTAAGAAAAAATTATTTATCTTAAAATACATTTATATTTTCAAGATTATGGACACTTAATATATAGGTTATGAGATGAAATAAATTTAGGAGTCACTCATTTGTACTTTTGTTTCACAGTGAAATACTTTTCATAATTTAAAATCATCGCTGAAAACATTTGCAAAAGCATAATCTATGATTAGTAAAATTTATCTGAAGTTCCGTGCCTTCTACAGATTGAAAATTAGATAAGCATAAAAGAAAAACTTTGTGGTGATTAAGTTATGATATAAATTATAAATATGAATAAATTAGTATTGTAATGCGTTCTACTGGCATCAAATAGAAGGAGATACAGCTGCTAATTTAATTCAAAATTGAAAAGATTTTTTAAAAATTTCTATTTCATTTCTCATAAAGTATTATATTTACCTTAGTGGTATATACGGTTACATTTTAATACCTTTAATAGTTTGAGTCTAACATCATCCGTATCTAAAAATTGTACTACACTAAAATAGCTCAAACAAGTAAATGTTTAATTTTACATACATTGAAATTTCAATTTTGTTACTAAGACTTTCTTTAATTTTGTTACTTAATACTACATCCCTGCTTTTGAAATCTTTGATAGATTATACAGAGTTAAAATATTTTATTAATTCACAAAAGTTATTTTTTTCCCTAATCATAACTGCTCTCAGCCCTTTTCCTTGATTTAAATATTATTTGTGAAACGTTGAAAAATAATTTCTACAAGAGGGATTGGAGTAAGTTTGCTTCGTGAAAATGGCCAGTTTTCCTAAATATTCTAAAATCAATTTTGTAATGGATTAAGGCTCAGAGACAGAAGCTTAAAGCAGTACATTCCCTGTTTATGTTTTTGCGAAGGTCAAATAAGAATTATCAATTTTTATATTCTGACAATCGTTGAAGGAAACAAGATTTTCTCCATATCTGGAAAGCAATTTGAATTTATCATGGATCCTTATGGACATGCAAAGTGAAAATAAATAAATAAATAAGTAAAAATAAAAACACGTGACGGCGGTACGATAACTGTTGCAGCTATAGGTCTGAGCAAAGCGAAGAGAGCAAGAGGAATAAAAGAAAAATTTATGCGTTCAAAAAAGTCGGTATAATCTAGAAAGAAATAACATAGGAAAGGGTTTCGGCTTTCATTTGGCAATATGATTAAAAGTGTTAGTTTGATCCAATGTTTTCTGATCGTCACCCAAAAAGCAACGAGTGATATGGATTTAGCACTATCAATAAAATGATGTGGTGGCCGAAATAAACATCGAAGTTTTTAAAAAAACACGCACGATAAGGAAAACCAGATGTAACCATGTAACAATTGCCTATCGGAAATAAGAATGACGTGACCCTCCCTTTTCATTTCGTTTATTTTAAAGAATTTAGGAATGAATGGCTGGATTGTGTGTCAATTCTAAGCCTATAAAATAATTTAAAGAAGATTACTCTTCATTAGCCTCATATTGACTTATATTACAGTGTTTATAAGTGTTCCAAACTTGTCACATCTTTCGATGATATTAAAACTAGATCTATGTACATAATATCATTTGCAGTGGCGGATCATCGCACAGGTGTAAAAAGCGCTCGCATTGAATTGTCTCCTCCATTGAATTGTCGCATTGAGCGCCACCAATTATCAAGGGTCTCTTAATGTTAGCAGCTTCATAAGAGATGCATTTTGCGAACAGCAGGCAAAAAAAAATCTTTATCTAGAAAATGTGCTGTTCGTCGAGCGAGATACGGCTTGGTAGGATTTTTTACTATCTAGTTAATAATAAAATTTCCTTTTAGTCCGTGAGAAAATAGCTCAAGTAGTAAATAATACTTATCCATGGAATTTAGAGCAAATCGACTTGCTCTAAAGATTGCATTTCGGACCCTCCAAATGATTCATCCGTCACTTACGTAAATATACTGTGTTTAGGAGACAAGAAATGTCTCTAATGTAACGATGATGGGCCACTACTTCCGAAACGAAAGTATACATGCCAGTATTGTGAAGAAAACACTTTATGAAATATGAAATGGAAATATAAAGAAAATAATCGTTTAAAAATTGAAAGGAATCAGCAGCACGATTACCTTAACTTTGATACCGGTAGAACTTATTGCATAGGGAACTTATTCATTTTTGTATAATATATCATAGCTTATCACTTCGGTGTTTTGCTGTTTCTAATGCCCCCTGGCATGAAGTATTCCAGACCAGGTCCATATTGGCTAGCGGGAAGGAGAGTGCGGATCCGGTTTTTTATGGCACCACAAGGGTCGGAGTCAGATTGAGCCAGGTGGCACCTCAATTTTGACAGAGCAACCTCAGGGCCGACATCTGGGGGGGGGGGTCGTCGCCTTACACCCTCTCTGACTTCATGGAGGGAATTTCCGGTATACGGATTGGATGTGCTTCTGGTAGTGAATTCTGACAAATTTTAGCACTTTTAGTCACGGCAACATTTTATCCAGCCTAGACACGGAGGTATTGAATGACGTTTGTCGGGATTCAACCCGATCACCCTCAGCATCGAAATATAACTCTAGGCTACCTCAGACCTATTTATATAATTTATATAATCAATTACATTAACTTTTTTTGTTCTGTATTTGTAAAAGCAGATACGGCTGAATACTCGTAGAATAATTTGGAAGATTTGAAGGGGCGGGCGAGCTACAAAAGTTCGTAGTCACTTACCAGAATACTATGAAATTGCAGTTCATCTCGATCATAGACTAGAAAGTGTAAACATTTAAAATTTTGATAAATCCTGTGGAGAACCGCTGAATGTTACAATTTACTGCGGTGTGTGGTCGAGAGACGGTCAATAATAAAACACTTATGACAACTCAACAGAGCAAAAATTAAATAAAGACTTGAGGAACACCAAGGTGGCTCAAAAGGAAAGATGCCTGTGTGGCCATTGATAGCGATCAAAAGACTATAAATGTTGCAAGATTGATGGTGACGTTATTTTATGGTCCACACTAAAACTTTCAGATAATGGTCAAAGTGGTATACCAAACATAAATTATGGTGGGGAGTTACTTGGTAGATTGAACATGAGCAGTATAATAATGGACCAATTGGGGCAGGAACTGTTAAGAGACAGCCCACGGTCCAATGAGAGAAAATGATTAGGGCCAAAAGGGCCCCGGTAAACGGACAACAGGCCCTCCAAGAAAAGAAACTAGAGAATGTCGACATATTTTCCTTGCTGTTCCCTGGAGCTCTGACGATATAGAGGGCCGATTGAGCTGTCTTGGAGTCTAGTGGAAGTTCCTCGAATCTGACTTGGTGATGCTGAATATGACATGATGTGGGCCCCTGTGAAAGAAATCCTTCATCGCTGTATTCTTCAAGAGTAGTAAGTGCCTCCCAAAAGATCCTATAAATAATTGTTTTGACCGAATAATTTGTCTCTGCTTCTGATTCCTCATGTATTAAGTGATAATAGGAAGGTGAACCTTATTCTATTATTAATTTCACTTTGAAAAAGTTTCTAGGGTTGTCGAATAAATGTATGATAAAGGCCAATTCTCTATATTTCCTTGCTTGCGATTGATATGGTTTGGTTTGGTTTTATTTGGAGTGTTACGGCCAAATTTTCTGCCACACGTGTGCTAATTAGACCGGGACCTACTGCTTTAAGCTGATTTCGAACGTCCATGTCAAGAGGAGGATTCGAACCCACACACTTTGGTACCGAATGCTAGCGCTAAATTTTATATATCAATTTATTAAAACTTAAGGTAACATCGTGGAAAACTAAATTTAATGAAAATTTAATGTAATATAGTTTAAAATATTAGTATTTTAAAGGAAATAATTTGATTTTTAAATTGTCAACTTTGCATTAAATATTAGAAAATTTTACTTACAAAGTTATTGCTCCATGGACTGACTTTAATGTCCATATTTTAGATTTGGCAATTTAATTTTCAACTCATTTCCTCTTATGTATCCTTGCTGCAAAACTTTCTTAAATACAAAAACTTAGACATGGCATAAAAATTAATCAATTATTGGTAATACATAAATAAAACTCTATTTTTCGTGTCCTAACTAAACTCAAATATTTTGTACATACTTGAGGGAAATGACTTAATCCCTATCTGATATTTTAGAAAGCTCATATTTTATTAAAATTTCGTTAAATATTTCCTAAAATCTGCTTTCAATGCGTTTTAAAATCTATATATTTAAAGAGATATCGTCAGTTTATCAAATTATTTTGCAATTTTATCACAAATTCAATCTATTTTAGTTAACTTCTAGTTAAAATATTATTTTTTAAAATTTATACAGCACAAGGGCCGTATTATGAGAGAAATTAATTATGGAGAGAGAATAAGGAAATCAGAAGTTCCATGTCTTCAAAATAATTTGGTGAAACCCGTATCTATGTATACATTTTTCCCTTTTGATTGATCCACTCATATTGAAATGAGTTGCGGACAGAAAATGGGATATTAGTATAATTAACTGCAATAGAAAAAGAACTAAAAATTTGCTATTTTATATTTTCTCAATCTATATTGAAATGATTCCGAACAAGAAAGGCTCATACTAAAATCAATTTACTATTCTTGTGATACACAGCAAGTGCACACTAATGATATTTCCTCGGCACGTTTTAAAAAAAAGTGGTTCTTTCCTATTCATGTAATTAAAATATTTGGGGAAAATTAACTCAGTCTAGAATATCACATTGTTTCAATGAATGTTTTTTTAATAAAAGAAATATTCCAATCATCCTTTGGACAAAGTTTATAAGAAGGAATGATAATTATAATCCTCCTATTTAATATTGAGGTTTATTTACATTCATTCTAATCTTAGCCATAGAAGATTTTCTCATTTCTTGTTTATAAAAAAGTCAAATAATAATTGCATTCAAATGAATATAATTTCATTTTATACAAAATTACTCGTTTCTTTATTAAATGTAATGTAAAATATCGAATAAAAATAAATCTATTTTAAAAGGAAACAACTTTCTTATTTAAAATGAGTTTCTCCAAAACACTGTAATATATTTCTCTAACAGCACTACAAGATATAAAGTTATGAGTATAGCACCTCCCCCCGCTTCTTTTATCACAAAACGGGCGTTAAAATATAACTTACAAGTTTTCAATAGATAAATATGGTTTCATAGGACTTAATTGAGTAGTTCTGCTGGATGTATAGCCAACGTTCGTGGTAAGAAAAGGTAGCCACAAATTCAACTACAAACTAGAGAGTGTTATTGCTGTATCCAAGATTTTAAACAAACGTACGAATCCATATAAAAATAAAAGATTTTTCGCTTACAAATCTATTTTACTTTGAGTTGCCACCACAGAACATCTAAGTTTCAATTCTGTGTATGACACAAAACTTCAGACTTCCATTGATTCATTCTCTAGTTACTACGCCCTTTTGCATACCGATTAAAGCTCCCCGTTAATTTAAATAACCCTGGGATCTGTCAAATACGACATGTCATCCGTGTTGATTCAAATTGTCTTCATCGACGGCTAGGAAAGACAATTACAACAAATTCCTAGATTTCACGTGTAAATGCTTTCAAATGGATTCCACATTGAATCGCTTATGGATCGAAGATAGGAAAGTAAAGATTAATAAAACAATTTAAAGGCAGAATTTGATCACCTGTTAGCTAAAAAACTCATGTTGTTTCATACGTAGTAGAATGGGAGAGAATTTGTTTATGTGAGACTTATTAGTTGTTTCGTTTACTACTTTTTAGAGTGGTAATAGTCTAAATTGACTACTGAAGAAAATTTTCTTTTAAAAGGAATATTTCCCTATCGCATATCAGTGAATGCAATGAACACTCGATTACAAACGGAGTTGCTAGTAGCAATTTCATATTTAATCTTACAAGCCATGTTTTCTGCTGGGAGAGATATTTCATACTATTTCTTCTGTATATACAATATATTTTAACGTGATTTTATTTTTGCTGTAAATAAATATTTTTAGTTGGAGAATGATGGTAAATTAATTCTAATTTAGTATAAAAGTCCATAGTGTATAAATAAAAACAAAAGCTGTCTTTCAATTCATTAGTGCATAACTCCAGTATCTGTAAAACGACATGCCAAACCTCTCGTAACGGCACAAATAAAATACCTTACATATCAAAGCAAATTTCATTTATCAAGCTGTTGCGTGAATAGTGTCGTCGTTTTATTCCTACGTACATGACTATTTATCATTTAAAATAATTTTCATAAGAATAACCTGTCATTAGAGCAGCAACATATACTAAAGAAACTGCAGTTACTATTATTAAACACATTTGTGGTCTTTTTAAGTTATATTTACGTAGGTTTTTCCCAGTGAAGGTTGTTTGCAGATACCAAAACATCAAATATTCCACAGATACTTCAGAGTAGTAGTGATCAGTTGCAAAAATGGATTGGCTTCACTTTAACAACATAAAGCATCTTGTTCTAACTACTTTAAGGGGGTCCGGGACACATTTTAAAAACTTTTTATTTATTGAGTTAAAATTTTGAATTTTTTTTTGTGATGGTCAACCCTGTAATTTGTAAACAAAATCACATCATAAAATTTCTCAAAAAGCTTTTAAAATTTTTTTAAATTTAAAATTTTTAATAAAAGTGGGTTAATTTAAAATCTTTATAACTCGAAATATTATTTGTCGAATTTCAAATTTTTTTCATTCAATTAAACAGAAATATATAAGTTTTAATTTTGATTCAGCATTTTTTGAAATATTAATTTTTAAAGAAATTAAAAATATTTAGATTAAAAGTTACAAAAAAATTATGTAACTTATATTTAAAAAATCATATTTTCAAAAGTAGATTTTTTTTCAAATTTGCTGAATCAAAATTAAAGTAAAATAGTTGAAAAAGACATGTTCCAAGTTTCAACCATTTATCTTTAACGGTTCTTTACTTATAACAATTTAAAGATGAGAAATGGTGAATAAAGAAAAACGCACTTACAGGTTTAAACAACGATTAGCTACTATTAGAATGTTACAAAAAAAATAATAATCTATCCTGTTCTAATTAAGATAGAAACATGATTTAAACGTCATTTTAAGCGTAAAAGAACAAAAAAAAATTTAATGCCATAAATTTTTTTTCGAAAATTTGAACAATTTTGTGCCCTGGACCCTCTTAATTCCTGAATTGTTTGATACATCGAACTGCTGTCAACAGTTCTTGTGTCTGTGCAACTGCGAATAATGTTTGCCACTGCTAAGTAAATTTGATTTGCTGACTGACTTTTATCTTGGAGATTTTATCTTAATTTACGGTCGACTAATCGATCCGGGGCCAGGATTGCTTATGGATATCATAGAAATTCCAAATTTAGAGAAATCAAACATGTGATGCATTTTTCCTGCAGAAACCAATGAGAATTTAATAGTCATCGACACTTAGTCTCTGTAAGTTACTTAACTTCAGTTACGTAAAAACATAGGAATATGCTAATGCATTAGAGATTACGACCACCCCAAATTTCGTGTACAATCCACTGGCAAACTGAAGCCCTTCGCTGAGCAGCAATTCCTGCAAACTCAGCCGAAGGTTGATTTCCCATGTTCGGTGGTGTTTCTTATAGGCCTGGGTGCCGGACGGACAGTATACGCCTGCCGACCAATTTAGGCAACCCTGGGCCCCTTGGGAATATGGCAATACTGATATATATATATAGTTATTCTATATTGAATATACTATGTAGTTTGAAATCCTCAATTAACATAGAACAAAATTGTTGTTTGTAAACTGCACCAACACATCCGATCTTTGATTATTTAAAATACTTTATATCGTCGTAAAAAATGCTTTTTTGCTCTAGCCTGTTTGGCTGTGTTTCAATTTTTCAATCATAATTAATCAATAACACAGTTACATTACTTTTCCAAGGAGAAAATTTATTTACAGGGCTATTCAAAATGCGTCAGAAATCCTTACCGGCCTGTCGGAACAATAACACTAGCTCCCACTGAAAATTATAAATCTTAAAGACGAAATACATGACTGCCGACACAAAAACATAAAAAAAACCTTTTAGACATATAACAACACTTTCTGGTAGCTTTTAATGTATCAAGACTCATCACGAATATTTTTTTTCAATGCACCTTTTATATGTATTTTTTTAATAATTATTTTTACATTAAATTTAAACCATCTGCTTGTGAACTATTTAGACTACATTCCAATCGTAAATGAAGGAAAAGGAAACGCAACTTATATTTCATTACTTTTATTATTTCTGAAAGAACGATATATATATATATATATATATATATGTAATATCGGCGACATGGAGGAACAAATAACAGGCCAGAGTGGATGACGTCGCCGATACACATGATGACAAACCGAGCATTTTCCCGCAAAGACTCCCAACGCAGACACAGGAACCACAGATACGTAATTGAATCTAAAGCATTTTATTAAGTTTTCCAAGTCGTCCGCCCGGGATTATATGACAGACCGATTCTTACAGAGTGTGTCTAATTTTAGACACCAGATAGTTTTATAAAGTCATTCCATCACGTGACACAGAGGTGTGACTTACATTTTGATTGGATAAAAGTTATTTGTTGATGCTCTGATCTGATCTAATTCGGTAGCCACGCCGCGTCGAGCTTAATTTCGTTAAAAAGTCAGCCATCTTTAATAATATTGCCTGGGGTTACAAAGGCTATTACTATGGGATTTCTATATAAGTTTTACTGGGATGACATTGCTAAAATTTAGAATATCTCTTGGATTTTAACACGAATGCCCAAGGGAAATACCTGTTTCAGGGAATTAAAAAAGGTTTGTAATTTGGAATAGTAAAGTGAGGAATTAATAGTTTTTAAATGTTAAGATTGTTGAATTAAGAAATTACTAGTTTTTAATATTATAGAATATCCCCCCCGTCCGAGAAGAGGCTGACCTACAATGCCTGCATTTGAGGGCAGACTCACTCAGATGAGTGAGAAGAATGGGCATTAAAAAATTTGGAATAAGTTAACGTATCAAGTTCAATTAAAGTTAAATTGCAAGAAAAACATTTTTAAAGATCACTTGATGAGCTGACATAGCAACATTATCAAATTTACTGAAAAATATATATAAAATCACTAAAAAGAAGGACACATAATATTAAATTGAAGATTCTACATAAGTATGTATTTGAAACCTGTTGAATAGGGACGTCTCCCCACACAACAAAATCTCAAAAAAAAATCAATTAACATAACCAAAAATTTGTAAACTACCAAAATTTTTCACTATAAACATACATTTAATACAATATCTACCATCATCTCGATTTGAATAATACAAAATAACAAAACATAGTAATAAAAATATCAAAAACAAACAAAAATTAAGTAAATGAAGTTGACTTTGATAACAGGATGAAAAATTCAAAAATTCTTCCTCAACGTTCACTACTATGGAGTGAGTCCAAAAAAAATTTTTATTTACTTATCTTGTAATGATTTATCTGTGCAACACTTTTAGTCCTTTCACAGTCATTCGTATGTTGAGGAAAAAACACCAATTTAAAAAAAAATCAGTCTTTTTAGTGCTGTGTCATTTCTGCTTCACAAACGTAGAATGCATAAAACATAACATTATTTTGGTTTGTTTACATATAAAGAAAATTAGTTCTTTAGTTACATAATAAAAATCACAGTTTATAATAAAAATCACACTTTCAATAAAAATCACAAGATTTAATAAAATCACACTTCAAATATATCAATTGTACATAAAAATTACAAAACATATCACTCATTATCTAGTTTTCGTATCTTTATTTATCTCATTATTTTTTCTTAATATCCATTATCTCCTTTATTTCAATATTACTTATTATCAACAAAAAAAATCTCTTTTCAATATCATTTATATTTCTTATTCTCATTTCATCATTTCTTATTTTCATTTTATTTCGACAATATTTATTCATTCCAAAATTCTATTCAATATTCTTTAATTATACTTATTCATATTTATTCTAACTTTATTTATTTATTTATAACTTTATTTATTCTCAATACTTTTCACTTTATTTTCAAATTATTTATTTACTATTCATTTGTGTACACTTATTTTAATTCTACGTGGATATCCAATTTTTTGTGTTGAAGGTACCTTGTTGTATGTGTGTTACCCAAACTCTTAGTTTCAAATTTTTTAATTCTACCTCTAAGCAGTGAGGGTTGTGTTTATGTTTGTGTAACAAGTGGGTTTTCTTTCTCCATATTGTTCTCTGACTAATAAGGAGGAAGAGTCTTTTAGCCGTACAGTGGACTAACCGTAAATCTCCGACAGAATATGACTGCGTTGGAAAACAGCATCTTGCATAGTACACAGATGGAGAAAAAGGAAAAGGTGCAGTTGTCATACCTGTGGGAGTATAATATATAGAAATGGGAGGACAAAAGGAGTGGCCATCCCAGCCCTGTTTTAGTCATTACTCAAGCAAATAGTCTTCAGCACTTTAAGTGACTGAGTTGATGAATTAAAAACGAATAGTAAAAAAAATTAAAAAAGATCTTAAACAGTTGGGACGACATCCAACGCGCTTGTAGAGTTGGGTGATAGGAAAGTGTTTTTCAAGAAATAGGAAATTTACTGAAAGGTTAAAGAAGTAGAGTTGTCATAGCCGGTGTTTAAATTGAGATCCAAAAAATTCACATATAATAGTATTCTTAAGAAGAAAGTTTAAGTTAGACAGTTTTTTTTTTTTTTTTTTTTTTATATATATCTTTAGTAGGACAACACATAATTAATTATATCAATTTAAAAAAAATATAATGATGTTAAGCATCACATAGAAAAGAAAGAAAAATGGATCTAATGTTTGTCATTATTCGTGGTGTAGTTTTAAGTTCTCTGGTGCATTATAATAAATCAATCTGCAAGCATGGACAATTTCAGAATCTCGTTTAATGTGAAAGTTTGGTCTATCAATTTTATACACAACATATGAAAGTATTAAACACACAAGAATAAAATACTCCTAATACCAATAATACCTTAATATTCTCTATCAATTGCCATAATTTAATGTTAATGTTCAAATTTCAAACTATTATTCTATCAATTGACACAAATAATCAAAATTACTTTACCAATATCCATCTCAGTTTTATTAAGTTAATCATGAAATCGATAAACCAAAATTAATTTTTCTTTTCTTATATCACATTTTGGTATGAATCCTCGCTGTAAAGTTCCCAAATATTCATCATTTGTATTTAATATCTTAAAACATATTTCTCATTATAATATTATCTTTCTTATTTATTTATTATTCTTCATTATTTCCATTTCGAGAATTTTCTGGGGCGGATGAACCAAATATAACATACAATGTTTTTTTCAATTCTCCAATTGTGGTTTTTTGGCACCCTAAGTCATGTTATAAAGACGTTCCGTTTATATGAAATCCATAGAACGCCTTTTGACTGTCGACTCAAACCTCCGGAAATCTCCTTTACTTCAATTCGTAGAACTATTCGAGGGCTCAAAATCAAATGTAATATGTCAAAGTACTTAAATTATAAAATTTTCTTGATGTCTGAAAATTACTATGTTATCCCTGCAGATATTTTCCAAAATCAAAACCACAAGCATCTGATGTTAGATTTAGAACCGCAAAAATCTCAAGTTAAATGAATCAAAACAAGTTTGGCTCTTTTCGTGATCGTGTTTACAAAACTAATGCTGAGCATTTAAATTTATTGCGGAGGCGACCTTCGAAATGTAATACAACGCGCTCGAAAACGGAAATGATTTACGTTATTATTTTTTCTTTTTCTCCGCGACGATTCAGAACTGCGTGCAAAATTAGATGCTCATAACATTACTTTACTCATTTAATATTTCAGTTTAACGTAACCAAGGATCATTAATTATCTTAAAACACTAAAATATTCATTATCAGAAAAAGAACATGGAAATATTATATGAAACAATATACTCTTAAAATTCTATCAAAATGCAAATCAAAATGAAACCTTTTAAAATCAAAAACAAAATACACGTTTTAAACCAATGATTTTTACTTTCGTTTTACTTTTTATCGATTTATTTTTTATCATAGGTACTTAATTAAATCAATAATTTGAAAATACTTTGACCGAAACACATTTATAATAAATTGTTATCAGTATCTATTAATATTAAAATTTTTCACAATAATTTGTAAATTTTAGCTTACCAATTGAAGTGTTATTCACACTCTTTACCATTATCCTTATTAATTTTCACTATTACATATCTTCATAATTTTAACATTTGTAGCTCGGTTCTGAATTTATCTTGGTGAAGTTCTTGGCTTAGTTAGTCCCAGTACACAGTATCCCAATTGGAACACTATGAAAGAGCACTTTAAAAGAAATTTTTTTTTTCTTTTTCGGAAGTTGTAGAACCTTTCCTTTAGGTAACATTTTAAGAAGGCACTATTGCGTTAAACTGCTGGAACGAAGTTGTATCGCTAACACATTTTTCTGTTATGCACACAATTTCGATGACCTACTATTTTCACTGATGATTTTTAAATGGTGGGGATTACGCACTTTTTACATGATGACACTCGCGAAGAATTTAAATGGTGATCACGCTGTTTGACAAAACACCGCACGATAGAACGCTGATAGAACTTTTCACTAAGGAGAACATGGCTGGAAATTAACTTTCGATTTCGCCCACACTTTTGTTGAAGATACTCGCGAAGAATTTAAATCCGCAGTCACTGGTCGTCACGAGGCAAGAAAAAAAAAAAAAAAGAAGCACATTTTGAAATCCGGATAGAAGAACGATGAATTTAAATCCACAATTGCTGGTCATCACACGGCAAGACGAGAGGAGAGAGAGAAAAAAAAAATAGGAGCGTCGAAGGCGCACAAAATTTTACGATGTACTCCCGCTTATTTCGTTGGAAATCCATTGGGATTTTCCCGCGCAGGTTCGAATCCTGCCGACTTTCCTGTAATATCGGCGACATGGAGGAACAAATAACAGGCCAGAGTGGATGACGTCGCCGATACACATGATGACAAACCGAGCATTTTCCCGCAAAGACTCCCAACGCAGACACAGGAACCACAGATACGTAATTGAATCTAAAGCATTTTATTAAGTTTTCCAAGTCGTCCGCCCGGGATTATATGACAGACCGATTCTTACAGAGTGTGTCTAATTTTAGACACCAGATAGTTTTATAAAGTCATTCCATCACGTGACACAGAGGTGTGACTTACATTTTGATTGGATAAAAGTTATTTGTTGATGCTCTGATCTGATCTAATTCGGTAGCCACGCCGCGTCGAGCTTAATTTCGTTAAAAAGTCAGCCATCTTTAATAATATTGCCTGGGGTTACAAAGGCTATTACTATGGGATTTCTATATAAGTTTTACTGGGATGACAATGCTAAAATTTAGAATATCTCTTGGATTTTAACACGAATGCCCAAGGGAAATACCTGTTTCAGGGAATTAAAAAAGGTTTGTAATTTGGAATAGTAAAGTGGGGAATTAATAGTTTTTAAATGTTAAGATTGTTGAATTAAGAAATTACTAGTTTTTAATATTATATATATATATATATATATATATATATATATATATATATATATATATATATATATATATATATATATATATATATATATATATATATATATATATATATATATATATATATATATATATATATATATATATATATATATATATATATATATGTATGTATATATATGTATATATATATATATATATATATATATATATATATATATATATATATATATATATATATATATATATATATATATACACTGCTGGCCACTGCAAATGCAACACCCTGAAGTAAACATGCAAATAACATGAAATTTACAACATGCATTAGCGGAGGTGAGATATGCAAATGATTAGAATTTCAGCGCAGACGCAAATCACGCGCGCCCGTGGCGCCATTTCAAAGCGCTATTTAAGGCTTGGAGATTTCGACGATTTTAAGTTCGGCAATTGTGTTTTTCTTGTGGTTTTTTCAAAAAAAACGAACAATTATGCCTCGTCGAAAACAGCTATCATCTTTTGATCAAGTATCCGAGTTCGACAGAGGAAGGATAGTGGCCTACCGAGATTGTGCATTATCTTTCAGGGAAATCGGTAGTCGTGTTGGACGAAACTAAACAACTGTAATGCGGATATGTGATCGTTGGATGCAGGAGGGTACAACGGACCGGCGTTTTCGATCGCATCCACCTCAGCGCACCACTTCACGTGATGACAGGCAAATTGTGCGCATGGCAGTGACGGATCGCTCCGTCACATCACGAACCATAGCACACCACATGCAGTCTGTAACGCATCATCCAGTGTCTGCGCGTACCATTCGACGCTGTTTACAGCAGAGTGGTCTGTCCGCAAGAAGTCCATTGCTTTGTCTACCCTTGACGCAGAACCACAGACGTCTCCGCCGCCAATGGTGCGATGACAGAAGGATGTGGACGGCAGAATGGAATGAAATTGTCTTTACTGACGAGTCACGCTTCTGTCTGCAACACCGAGATGGTCGCATTCGAGTCTGGAGACACCGTGAAGAGAGGATGCTGAACAGCTGCGTTATGCACCGCCACACTGGTCCTGCACCGGGTATTATGTTATGGGGCGGTATTGGATATCACTCTCGCACACCTCTAGTACACATTGCCGGTACTTTAAACAGCCAGCGCTACATCTCCGAGGTGTTGGAACCAGTTGTCCTTCCTTACCTTCAGGGCTTGCCCACAGCCATATTTCAACAGGATAATCCGCGACCACATGTGGCACGCATAGTCCAACGGTTCTTCGTCAATCGCCAGATTGAATTGCTTCCCTGGCTGCCTCGCTCTCCGGATCTTTCGCCGATAGAAAACATGTGGTCCATGGTTGCTCTACGATTGACCCAGATTCCATCCCCAGCTGCCAAAGCAGATCAACTTTGGCAACGTGTGGAAGCTGCTTGGTCTGCTGTACCCCAAGATCTCATCCAAAGTCTCTTTGAATCAATGCCGAGGCGTGTGGCAGCGGTGATCTCCAACAATGGCGGCTACTCTGGCTACTGATTTTGGCAGGAACCACACTTCAAAGAAGTCTATAACTTTAATCATTTGATACTTGATCAACATGTTATCTACAAAATAAATTTTGTTGTGATATCGCTTGTTTTTTTTGGTGTTGCAATTTGGGTGGCCAGCAGTGTATATATAATATATATATATATATATATATATATATATATATATATATATATATATATATATATATATATATATATATATATATATATATATATATATATATATATATATATATATATATATATATATGTATATATATATATATATATGTGTGTGTGTGTGTGTGTGTGTGTGTGTGTGTCTGTAGGTGTGTGTTGGTGCGTAGTATATAAA
The DNA here is from genome assembly GCA_907164885.2 of Dolomedes plantarius. NCBI lineage: Eukaryota > Metazoa > Arthropoda > Arachnida > Araneae > Dolomedidae > Dolomedes > Dolomedes plantarius. Next base: position 186,316,305 of record OU015497.1, read on the forward strand.
TTCCATATGAACATACATATATCGCCATTTTTTTAATCCTCTTAGTTAAAATCCCTAAAAGCCTTATATGGATGACAGATCCTCCCCACTAATTTTCAGTGTCTATACTTTAGTAGGTACATAATTAACTTGCCACTGCGTTTATATCTCTTAGTGTGCTGGAGGAAGAGGTTTGGGCCAAGCTATGACTATGCAATCAGCGGTACTCTTACTCAAGGGTTGTACTACTGGAAGTCAGAATCCAATCTGTTCTATCATCATCTTGCTGCATTTTTACGGGGATATTTAAACCTATCTTCATAATTCAAATGGCATGGAATAATCTGTATGAAGTATGCCTTCAACTATTTACTCCAAATGATGGAATTCGAAATTTGCACATAATGATAACGTTACTTTTCTAAATTTACATTGAATAGTTTTCATACACAGTCTACATTTTGAAAATTAATTATGCGCTATTATATACTCACACATGAACCAATACTAGGAAAATGTAATACAAAAGTATTACGTATTATTCTGTTTAATCTTTCTTCCTGATAGAAAGAAAGATCCCTTTATTTCTTCTTCTCTTCTTTCTGCTTTCTTTTTATCTTTATCTCTTCTTCCCCTCTCTTCTTTTCCTTCCTCTTTCTTCCTTCCTATGTTTCTTCCCTCTCTTCCCTAAGTTTAACACTATGGGGAAAGAGAGGTTATTAAGAATTTGATAAAGACGTACTTAATGAAAAAGTACTTAATAAATTTGAAAACGACGTATGTTAAATTATAAATATCGGGACATATTGTTTAAATTTAAGTCCGTGTAATGATATTAATGGACCAAATCGAAGGTTAAAATAGTTTTTGCGAGAGATTGAATTATAATTTGTATCTCGCCTCTGTATCATATACCAACATTGACTACATTATTTATTTAAAATGCTTTTATGTCCAATATACAGATATCACATTACACAATATTCTTTATTAGAGAACAAACTTAAATTGAGCTTAAATTAATAATACATAAATCCCATCTCTGTTTCATGTCAAATATTAATTAATATTTTTAATTTAAACAGATTAACCAATAATAAACGATAACATTTATTCATAATAAAATTTTCATATCATGAAGTAAATGGACAATACAGAAATCAAAAAATATTGATATATCTACAATTTTTATTTTTTCATACTAATCTCAGTATCTAGAAAATTCTCAGACTGACCTTATGTTGAACTTGTGGTGGAAGTTAAATCTGATAGAAAATAATTAGTTTAGTTTAAAATATCAAGAGATATTGACCATGGTATCTTTTTCAAATCATAAAAGAGAAAATTAGAAATTCGACTGAAAAATATTTTCCCAGTTTCAACAAAGAAAACAGGTAATATAAGGAAAATTTCAGAAAAAAAATTAACTCTAGGGAAATTAATTTGCATAGAAAGATTTTTTTTATAATAAAATAATTTTTGTGTGATTATAAATAATGATACAAAACTTTTGCCATTTAGTTCTAATTTTTTTAAAAATATAATTGTGTTTATCTTATTAAGCAAAATGTTTCATACGTCAAACAAAATTTCAAAGGACTATTAAGTTCCTTATGTTTTATTTATTAACAACTTTCAATTCCATTTTTTTATTCAGTAAGTAATTAGATTATCATAGCAACAAATGATATATTCCCTTCATCAAACGAATCATGACGAATTTTCATTCGTCAAACAATTTTGAACTTTACTGTGAGGGGGGACGTAATGTAAAACAAACCCTTCTCTTGAAAGTCTTCCTGAGTATTTTGAGAGCAAAATAGATTTTTTTATAATATTATAATACCGGCTATACTAAGAATACATGTTTAAGATAAAGAACACAATGAATTAAGGGAAAATTATAATCAATTCTAAAAGGGAATATATCGATTGTTGCTATGAAAATCTAATTACTTACAGAATAAAAAAATGGGTTTGAAAGTTGTTAATAAATAAAATATAAGAAACTTAAAAATCCCATGAGGGTCTTTTAACTAGGGTTTATTTTTGTGGTAATTCAGATGGTAGAAAACTATCATCAATATTTTTTTTAAATTATAATTTCCAAGTAAAGTAAATTGAGATAATAGACAAAAGTATTTTTAAATGGACGGTAATGCATTAACAAAATAATAATATTTTGAACTTTTACAGGTGTGTTCCACAGGGAATAAAAACTTTCACTTTTAATGATTTAAGTCATTTCTAATATTATTGATATTAAGAGAGTGTAGGCAATGTTTTACAACTGATTTGTCAGTAAATATTTTTTACTCAAACCATTTCTATCTAATTTGAAGGAATAATATTTACAGACGGTTCTTAAACACTTAAAGTAATACGTTACATGCTATAAAATAACAGCAAAAATGCTGCTTTAACTATCTTCAGGTACAGAGAATGCACCAATTATAAAATCAATTTCTAATTCATGCTTCATCCCTATGATTTAGAGATTCTCAAACTTTTATATGCGATCTGAAACACTCACACTCATTATCAGACAGGGGAATTTATAAACGAAGTTTTAGAAATATGGGCCTAAAAAATACAAAACTGTTGAAAAATGAGCCACCTGCTGCTCAAGGTGTTCGCATCGACGTTCCTTTGTCAATACCTCTGTTCCATAATGAAATATCCTAAGAACGTATACAGAAATCACCTTACTGATTTTTACCTTTATGACGTATTGAGAGTAGCATATAGTAAGAAAAAACCTGATTTGTTTAAAAGAATAAGTGTGTTTCAACATTGAAAATCACTCTCATTTTTAAATAAACGCTTGAATCCATTTAAGTTTTCAGTTTCAATTTTTACTTTATTGTATTATGAGGAACAGTGTACTACACTGAAGAGCCAAAAAAGCTGATACAGGCGTACTACACTGATAGGGGCGACATCAGTGATCACAGTGGTGCTGAAACACGACGTGGCATGAACTCGACTAATGTCTGAAGGTATCCTGGAGGCAATTCACACCATGAATCCTTCAGGGATGTCCACAAATTCATAGGAGTGCGAGGGAGTGGAGATCTTCTCTGAACAACACGTTGTAGAGCATCCCATATTTGCTCAATAATGTTCATGTCTGGGGATTTAGGTGGCCAATGGAAGTGTCTGAAGTCAAAAGAGTGATGCTGAAGCCACTCGGTAGCAACTCTCGTCTTGTGGGTGTCCTGCTGCAATTGTCTAAGTCGTCGGAATGCAAATGGACATAAATAGGTCTAGACGATCGGAAAGGATGCTTATGTACCTGTCACCAGTCGTCTCTAACGGTATCAGGGGTCTCATATCATGCCAATTGCACATACCCTATACCATCACAGAGACTCCACCAGCTAGAACATTCCCCTGTTGACACGTACTGTCCATGGATTCATGAGGTCGTCTCCATACCCGTAGAAGTCCATCCATCCGATAGAATTGGAAACGAGACTCCTCAGACCAGACAACGTGTTTCCAGTTATCAATGGTCCAATGGATATCTTGGCGGCCCCACGCGAGGCGTAAAGCTTTCAGCAGTTCAGTTAACACTTTATATATATATATATATATATATATATATATATATATATATATATATATATATATATATATATGTATGTATGTATGTATGTAAGGTTTATATGAGATTCGATTCACAATAATCGAAGTTTTAGGTGAATGAAGTTAAAGTAGCCGCTTAATATATGCTAATTGCGGCATACGCGGTTGGTATAATTACCAAGCAGCTTGATTAAAAAAGTACGTAGTGAGAGGCAGTGAAAGGAGGAGTAGTGCTGGCGAAACGAAGTATCGAGCTGGAGCTAGGCTTAGAGTCTGGTTTAATAATAGTTCAGTTTTGCGAGCAGAAGCTGGAGGCATAGCTAGGTTGCTCCAAACCTACGCGAGTGCATGTTAGGCCCAAAGTTTACGTGGCAGCACTGCTGGTTGACTGTCAAAAAATCTGTGAGTATTGCAAAGTGTATGTTTCTTGAATGAGTAGTTATGCAAGTGAATATATTGAATTGTGTTTCCCTTGCATGAATGCTATATATGTATATCTCGTACTAGTAGTACGTATGCTTTATGCTGAAAAGCAAAATCTATATGTGCAAATATTTAAATAAACATTGTTGTTATGTAAGAACTGTGTATGAATGAAATTATTTAGAGTGCCACTTCAAGATATACATACCCAAATGTAGGGTAGAAATAGCTATTTTGTATAGTGGTGCCCGTAAGTTTATATATACCCTGGTTGTTCTATTTACATTTATAACGAACAAAATAATTGAAGTTTGAACTGTGTACTGTGTTATACTCTGATATTGACAAAATTGTGAAAGTATTTTGATATTATACTTATATACTACTGTTGAAAATGTATGAGATAAGACAAAACCATGCTGAAAATTTACCTAGGGTAATTATGGTTCAGCAATTTGCACCATACGAAGCCACCTTCAATGGAGGCCCCTAAAGCCCATTTCTAATGAAAATTGAGCTTTATTTTCAGTAACATTACACCCCTAAGGGGGAGAAACTTAAAATTACCCAAGCCTCTTTAAGAGTTAGCGCATTACAGTGGTACACGTGTATGCAATGCAGTGATCTGATTTTTGACTATTTGGCATTCAAGCAACAGTTTTTTAGCGTGTAATGCGCTACCCAAGATGTTTAACCAAAGTCAAATTGAAGCTGAAATTTATTCTCTAAGGCAACAAGAAGATCAGTATGCGCTACATTTTGCTATGGAAAAAATTTAAAGTACGGGGAAGATTTAGAAGGGGTGACGGAAGCGGTAATCTTAAACATAGTTAAAAAGCATTTGAAGCCAAGTGTTGGAGCGAATTATAAATTTCAAACTGCGAGAATAAACATGGACTGTATTTACAAAAATAAATCTTTTATATACGCAATTAACATTACGAAATAATGCACCAGTCGAATTGGCGCTCAAAGTGAAATGTGAACATAGTTCACCGACAATCAAATCTCGAAAGGTGCAAAAACTGTACTAAACTTTTAACATAGGTGACGTTGCCACTTACAAGAGAGAAGAACTGCGATCGTCAGCAATGAAGTCCACACCAAGTGTTCAAGATTTTTTTGGACAATTAAAATGTTGCAAGCAAGGCTACCTTCCTTCAAGCTTTGGCTAAACATGACAATAGGCATTTCTACGCAACCCCTTAACCTCCCTCGAGAAGTTTTATTAACCCCCCCACCAAAATTTTTCGCGAATTTCAAACCAACAGCAAAACCAGTACCGGGGGCCAAATAATAGAAGCTCAAGGCGTTATAGTGAAATTAGTGCACTTGAAGTAAATAATGTGCAAGCAGCTTATGTGCACTGGCAAGTTGTTTCACATGATATAAGTCAACCTGTTAAAACTGCTTTAAAAAATTTCTTAACATGTCCGAGCAGTAACCAGTATTTTGATTTTGACCACAGCGAAAATCGAAGTATCTTTGTGGCTAATAAAGAAAGGGAGCCTAGGTGGAATAATGCGATAATTTCGGTGCTAGTGGTTTATAAAATAAATCATCTCATACTTCTATTAATTATATACCTGATATTTTTGATGATATTCACACATCTGTTAATGAAGGAAATTTAGTAGATGACGAAGTATGTGTTACGGAAGTTAGTGAACACTTAATAGTTGACGATAATAAAGATGCTTTAAACGATAGTAGGAACTGGCTATGTAATGATGTTATCGTTTCAAGTTCCCAGCCGAATGAGGATGCTTTAGACCAGGTTGGTAATATAGTCTTAAATAAAGTGCAGGAAAACCAGACTGAGAAGCAGAATGAATGTTTGTCACAGAGTTTCACTGTAAGTAGTTCAGCTAATGCTCCGGAAGACGTAGACGTAGTTAACATTAAAACGCACTGGTGCGAAAAGCTTAATCTTCCTAAAAATGAAGCGGTATTAAAGAATATAAATGATGAAGCAAGTTTTAAAGAGGCTTTTTCGTCAAAAGAGGATAAAACTAAAGTTAAGGGGGATAAAAAAAACTAGAAAAAACACCTTCAGGTTCCAGCATTAAAACTGATAGTACTGAAGTAATTAAGTCGGTAAGCAATAAGTCGTATAAGCACAAATACGAAAAACAGTGTCAGTTTGTTGAAAAACATGAAACAAGCAGAGAACCAAATTTTAAACGTATCATAAATGACGACATAAAGCCAGTAACTGAACACGTAGGTGCGGCGTATAAGTTTGAAAAAATGCAATCTGCATTAAAATCTAATGCCGATACTATCAAAAGTACTCAGAAAAGTAAAGTGTGTACTGCAAAACCACCATCAAAGTATGAACGTGTCACAGATAAAGTACACAAGGTTATGAAAAGAAAGGATGACATCTAAAAACCCTGTGAATAAGTATAGGAAGCGGAAGATACCAGCCGCCCAGCAAGAGCCCCCTCCCAAGAGAATTCCTGTCCACCGTTAAGCCAGACCAGCCCCAGAGGTCCAACAGCTTGCTGCACGAAGGATGCCCACACGGTCAACGAACCCCTTTAGTAGCACTGCGACCATCAAGAGAGTTTCCACTGAATGGATAGACTGGTGCGGCAACGTTCCTGCATTCATGAGGAAGAAGTCTTGTATAAATTTTCTTATTCTATCCCCCCCCCCTTCAATAAAAAGGAACCAAACTGGTTTGATGTTCCCAAGTGTATATGCTGTGTAAAAACAAATTGAGAGGAAAGGGGTGAGCCACTGAAAAAAACGACATACTATTGTTTTATAAATTTTTGAAGGGGACAGGTAGTAAATAGAAAAAAATACATACTGCATACACATAACGAACTAACTAACTAATGTTCTAACTTCACAAAACATAAGACATGTGCACTATGAATTGTGGAAAAACAGCTACAAGCAATCAAGAAATGTCATGCTGTGCAATTGTGGTGACAATTTAACTGAAATAGATTTTCTAGGGAGCAGTTGGCCAGCCCAGTATCCGAAACTCTGCAAAACCACCGTTTGTTGGTGTCAACTGGACCATTCGGGGTTAGTTTTGTAAAATGGGAGTGGCGGTTTCCCACACACAACGTGTGGAAGGTTTTTGCCTTTGCCACCCATTATGTAAAAAGTCAGACCAGCACGCGTTTTCAATTAGGTAGATGAAGCCATTCAGACTTTAGTTACCTAATTGTATTTTCGAGGGAGGCCAATGTAAGGTTTACATAAGATTCAATTAATAATATTATAACTTTTAGATGAATAAAGTTAAAGAAGCCGCATAAGATATGCCAATTGCGGCATACGTGTTGATATTAATACCGAGCAGCTAAATTACAGGAAAGAAGAGTTAAGGAAGTGTTGAGAAAGTGAGAAGAAGAGAGAGGAGGAGGAGTTCTGGCTAAAAGAAGTTTCGAGCTGGAGCTAGGCTTAGAGTCTGGTTTAATAATAGTTGAGTTTTGCGAGCAGCCGCTGGAGGCATAGCTTGGTTGCGTCAAACCTAGGCCCAATTTTATGTGGCAGCGCTCCTGGTTGACTTTCAAAGTATCTGAGAGTATTGCAAAGTGTATGTTTCTTGAATGAGTAATTATACAAGTGAATATATTGAGTTGTATTTCCCTTGCATGAATTCTATATATATCTCGTACTAGTTGTACGTATGTTTTATGTTGTAAAGCAAAATCTATATGTGCAAATATTTAAATAAAAATTGTTGTTATGTAAGAACTGTGTTTGAATGAAATTATTTAGAGTTCCACTTCAAGATATACATACTCAAAGGTAGGCTAGAAGTAGCTGTTCTCTCTCTCTCTCTCTCTGGATATATATATATATATATAAAGTATAAGAGAGATATTGTTGGAGATAGTAAAGTACTTTTGAAAAGAATTAAACACAAATGAATTATACCCATTTGTTTTTAAATTTTTTGCCTTACTAATCCTGTTTAAATTAAAAGATATCTTGTTCAAATGGCATACGTGATTCAATGGTAATCTTTTCATATGAAATTCTCTTTTATAGCGAAAACCTTAATGCATAGTTACGTGACTTTAAATAACAATAGACTTAAGTAGCAAGTAAAATTTTAAATTAACAATTGCTTTGTAATTGCCTGGAACAGTTTTAAATGACAGACTGAAGTTTAAAAAACAATAAATAAATAAATAAATAAAAAGTATTATTAGAATAAAATTAAGACCATATTATGCGTGGAAAATACTAATAGAACTAAGTGATCTGATATTTAAAATTATATGCTGGTACAACATGAAAATAATATCTCCTGGGAAAGCAACAATATTCGAATATTTTGTAGATATATTGATAATTTTTGTTTACGTGGTTTATTTTTACCGCTAAATATATATTTTCGATTAACAATGAAAGGTATAAATAAACTACTTTACATTATCAAATAACATTAACTTCATATTCAGTTCTATTATGATTTGTGTAGATATTAAAATTAATGGGCTTTGTATTCTTTATCGAAACAACAATCTAAAAAAATAAAGTATCCTTATTTAATTCAAACGATACAGAAGTTTTTATAACTTAATTTAAAGTAATATTATATGAAAACGCAATGTTTGATTTAATTTATTTTTGAATGTAAAATAAATGAAGTGTTAAAACAGATTTTATTATTTTAATTAATACGTATTGTGTTACAATTAGACTACTGATTTTTCCGTAATTCAACAATAAATGTTATATTTCATAATTATCCAAGTATATTTCCTTATCAAACCATAGAGCATATTTTAAATAATCATTGTTTATTGTTACGTTCAGAATGGAAATTTATTCCTTGTAGTATCAAATTGGCTTCAACTAGAACTTTACAGAAATAAAATCTCAATCAACTATTAATATTAAGGACGAGTATCTAAAGAAATGGAACTAAGTGTTTGATAATAAACATATGTGTGTACTTATTTCTGTGAAATTCATGACACAAAATTACCAAAATTGCTCCGTCCATTGCAACATTTAAATTTTAATCATTGAATGCTATGCAAAGACCATCTTTATATCCTCCAAGTAATGAGTATTTATAAGAATCTTTGTACAGCTAATGAACTGATATAAAATAATTCTTTACAATAAGAAGCCCTTTAAAATTCTTGCTATTTATTAAAAATTTTTCTTTGATTTTTATGCTTTTCAGTCTGTATTTATGTGCGATAATTCTTCTCCCTAAACGAATTTTAAATTTACATTAATGTATAAAATTGAAAGATAACATACGTGTTTGTTTTGAGCATCTCGCTTGATTTTGAGAATAGTTTTCATATTTTATAAATCGGAAGTTGTGCTTTAGTATTTAGTATATTATTAACAATTGGAAACGTTCCTCTTTCGATCGTCTTCCTATTACGGCTGCTGTGTACTAACCCTATTGGAGTCCCTTCCTATTGGAAGTTTAAACCATTTGAAACCGTTTAAAACATTTGAAAAATCAATTTATATGAAAGAACTTACCCATGAAATAGAAAACAGAGATTATTTTGTGCTTTATTCAGTGTTTTGAATCCTCCAAACGTCTGCAGAGTGAGAAATTGCATTAATTATTTTTATTAATAGGTTATTCAACATTGGATAGTAAATAAATTTTCACTTTAGGAGGAGAGTCATGACCTGTTTTGCCCTCCTCCAGCATACATTGCAACAAGCTTTCCAGAACCTGTTCGCATTGGGACCAGCCTATATAGCAGTGATTCTCAACCTTCTTATGTGTACGCTCCCTTTGGTGGACTTTCAGACCCTATGTTACTGCCGAGGCCTGAGACAGAACTACATCAATATACATACTGTTGTAATAGATTATTGCGTTCAGTACTTCTGCTAACTTTAGTAGGGTAGTTTCATTTTAATTTTTTCATTTAGATTTTGAAACATTGCTTTTTTTATACATAACTTTGGGCGTTACTGTATTCACTAGTCTTCATGTTAACATCACCATCACACACACACACACACACACACACACACACATATATATATATATATATATATATATATATATATATATATATATATATATATATATATATATATATATACTCATTAACCCGAGTCGAAACTCAGGTACTTAAATATATTGCTTCTGTAAACGTGTTTTTTACTCATGCGCTATGGAGAAATCGGACAAAATTTACTCAAAACCTTATTGATGAATACTTTCTCAAAAGTTTTGGCTGATAAAGTATTTCAAACATACCACACAACTGTTAGAACATTAAGTATTTAATTGTAACTGGTATTAAATAAGGACATTTTAAATAAGTCTGTCGACATTTTTTAAAGGAAAATAGGATAACAAACCAAAAAAGAAAGTAGTACAAATTAATGCTGCCAGAAACTAATATCGGAAGTAAATTAAGAAAAGGTTTTATTCGAATTTCAATAGTTTTATTTTATGCAAAGCAGTATAACCTCCGAAAATAAGATTAACAAATTAAAGAAAATAAGATTAACTAATTAAAGAAAATAAGATTAACAAATTAATATCTACTAGTACGATTAATTTAGGATTGTTGTAATAGGATAAATATATTTTATTTCTATTTTAAATTATGAGTGACAAAAAATGTCAGTTTTCATGAAAAAAATAATGCATAAAACTTTAATGTCTTCATTTTTAAAATTCTTTTGAAGGTGTTTAGTCATAAAATAATCATTGAAATGAATTGTTACGCCCTACTTATTCTAAGACATTTTGCCATCACAGACTCACTAAATAATTGTCGGAATTCAAACTTTGGTTAGGTCCACACCATCTCCGCTTCGAACGACTCTTTTCAATATTTAGTTGCCAGAGTATTTTCTGTACTTTTTGCCTCCGTGGGCTTATCGAAAAACTATAAAATTCTTTAGTATATGTATCAAATTGATAGATAGTTGATTTCCCAGAATGACGTTATTTCATTTCTTAATATAGTGGGATGGTAAGGAAACATTTTTCCTTTCTTATAAAAATAGGAAATGTTAAATTTCAGAATAAACAGATAAATTATACAAAATTTATAAATTTTGAAACGTCTGCATGTATGCTATGACTAAATTATCACAATGAGGAATTTCCATGATTTTATACAAGGATTTGAGGTAAGTATTCTTCTTTATATCCAAATATAAAAATCAGAATTGGAAAGTAATTTAATGCCTTGCATGATAAGATTTGTGTTAAATCAAATATAATTCATTTGTTAAACTCAAGTAATTTGATAAACGCAATTAACTCTGATAATTATATATTAAAAACTAATGTATTACACAAAAACTGCTTATATCAGCTCGCATAACAAAAAGTTGTTATTTCTCCAAATGTAATTTCATCAAGAATGGACAGTACTGTTAATGTGAACAAAAATTTTGTGTATATATATATTTTTGTGGTATTTCCAGAAATAAGGTACATAAATTTTGATTCTTGTTTTATATATGTTGTTTCAATGTGCATTATAAATTTAAATTACCCTCGCATTCTATGGCTTTCATAAATCAGACTAAAAGTTAAAAGTAGTTGAATCCTCAAGAAATATTTCAAAAATTTGGATATCTATAAAAGAAGAAAGTATTTCCCGTGCAAAAAGACTTTTAGCTGGATCAACCTGCTCCTCAAAATATTTTAATAAAAACCGTTATTCGTTTTCCCAATCTAATCGAATATGAGATATTTTCTCAAGTTATTTCTAAAAAGTTGAAGTATTAACATTCTGTATATGTATATATATATATATATATATATATATAGTTGAAGTATTAACATTCTGTATATATATATATATATATATATATATATATATATATATATATATATATATATATATATATATATATAAATATATATATATATATATATATATATACATATATACATATATACAGATATACAGGTATATATATATATATATATATATATATATATATATATATATATATATATATATATATATATATATATACAGATATATATATATATATATATATATATATAAGACAGAGAGAAAGAGATAGAGAGAGAGGTAACATTACGAAGGTAGTCAGAAAAACCTACATAGAACAGAATTTTACGAATATAATGGGTTTTGATCTCTTGCAATTAAAAGAATGCTTAGTTTATTTAATATTCTTACTACTGCAAACAAACACTTGTTGAAAACTTTTAATTTGCACTATACTTTGCGAGACCATCATAATGAATGTAATTGTTAAAAAATAAATTGCTAGTAAGTATTTTGCGAGTAAGATATATATTATAAACTAATATTTTTACAACAAAATACTCATAGAGTTAATTGTGTGAAATATTGCGTAGATATGAAATATGGGTATTAGGTTAAAAAAATACAATTTGCTAAGAATCGGGAATTCTATTTATTTCATAAATAACGCAGTAATGACCTTATCTGAATTCTAAACTTCCACATTCTAAATGCACAAAACTGTTAAAACAGCCTCCTAGAAAATATACATTCACTGTAAATAATGATGTAAATTTTTTGAGCCCATCTTATTACTTTAAGTACCATTTAACATCCTATTTTTTTTCAGGATATCTTATTCCCTTGTCATTATTCTAACAGTTTAAATCTTAATTTGATAATTACCTCTAACAGCACATAATCTAACACACAAATAGATTGACAATAAAATTCTAAAGTAATCAATATAATTAGGATAACGTCACTGCTTTCATGGAAAATTAATTTTACTGAAAAGAAATAGCATCGACATTCCAGATGCTAAAAAAAGATGAACTTTTTTTTCTTTAACTTGAGTTATCCGGGTTAAAATATTTCTGGAAATTTATTTAAAATAAATTGCTTAATGATTCGATGATTTTAATTGCGTCAAAAGCAGCAAAAATAGTCGTTGTCGTTGAAATCTTAGAAACGTATACAAGATTCTTATAAAATTCATGTTGTCAATCAGTCCAAAATAGTGTATACATTTCAATTTCACATTAAATGATTCATAAAAATACTCATCTGTTTTGTTTTTTTTTAATTCGTCAGGAACATATCCCGAAGTCAGTCGTTTTTATAAACTGCGAAAATTTGTTGGCCACAGCATTACGGAAGCAACCACAGATGAACCGATTTTTACTATGATAGGAATTATGTTAGGTTCACTCGGGGTGGACAGTACAAAAATGTTTATGGACTGGCCGGAATTGGAACCCAGGCAATCACAGTAGAAACTTTCGTCGCTAAACACTATGCAACGTTGGAGGCGCCTAATGTAACGTTGAATTGAGAATTTTCTGGAAAACTTAAACATTATGCAATGCAAAAATTTCCTTTTCAATTTTTTCCTGCAAACGAATTTTACATTAATTTAAATTCAAATAACATGAGGGAAAAACATGTACATTAAAAGATAACTGTTCACTGTTTTTTGTACGTACAAAATTAAAGTTTTTCTCATATTAAGGTTACATAATAACAGCTTATTATGTAGATACTGTATATGTAGATTCTATATGTATATGCAGTGAAACTTCTGTAGCCAGCCAACCCTCTAAACGGCCGTAGTTCAAAATCGATTCAAGATTCAATGTTATGGAAGAAGTACAGCCAATGTTGTGGAAGAAACCGCTTTTTGACGGCCACCTATCAAAACGACTACTTTTATTCGGAACCATCACTGGCTACCATGGGGAAGTTTCACTGTATATAGAGTGATTTCCGCTTATAAGAATCACGTTTGTTATTACTGTTTTTGATTCTTATAAGCGGTTGATTCTTATAGCCGAAATTTAGGTTTTTGGACAGGCACATACACACACACCTATATATACATATATGAGATAATTTACCATAAAATACTCTTTATTTTACGTTAATTATCTTTTATTAAAATTAATTTTTATAGTTTTAAAAATACAACTTAATTTCTAGACCTATAAGTAGATACACAAGATTATAGTAAGAGAAGAAAAAATCCAATATTTGTTACAATATACCTGCTTAACAGTTAACAGGGAGCAAGAAAAAGTCTTCTATGATAGTTTGACGTAATGAAGTTTTGAGGAGGCTGTTTATATTTATTTCAATATTAATAGTCTCAAACGACGATTCGCCTTCTAGCTTACGTTTCACGGTTTGATAACGTGCTGAATCTACTAATGTCACGTTTGCCAAAGTGGTAGTGGACACTTCGCAGAAGATTTATGTGTTTTAGGATCCAGGAAGCCGCAACCAGGATGTGGGAGATGGGAAAAAAGAGTCCCTATTTTTGTGCGTCAGTGGAGAAAAGTGAAATCGGACCCGGACGGGTAAAGATGCCCCCGCGTCAAGCTAATAGAACAATGTTTTGCTAAAGCGTTTAAGGGGAAACTATTATGTTATGTCTAACAAAGAAAATGATGAATTTTATGACTATATTCCATCCCATTTTTTTTTTTAAACAAGAAAGAATTTCGTGCCTTTTGAGTGTTTAAGTGGCTTTTTTGGAAAAATGAAAGGAAAGCGAAGAGTGTAAACTGATTCTTAAAACCGGTGGATTGATTCTTTAAAGCGAAAATTTTAACGTGGAAATAATACATTTGTTTTTGTTTTCACGATATTGATTCTTATAAACGGTTGATTATTATAACCACTGATCACTATAAGCGGTGGTTACTGTATTTTCAGTTTCTATGGCAGGTCATTTATTGGCATTTAGTTCCGTTTCTGGTAGGCACACAAAGCAGTGGTTTGCATGTTCACACCACGTGTATATCTTTTTACTTTTAGTAACTAAAGATATTGATAGCATTTAAAATTTTGCCGGTGATTTAAAATTTTAATCGATAGCATTATACAGAATAAACACCTTTAATCTACTAATAAACCAAAATACGTTAAAAATGTTAATAACGTGATAGTATGCATTTAGAACACAGGATTATACGATATTAAAATTTTATCACATAATTTGAAATTAATCTTTAACACCACAGTTATGCAATTCGCAATTTTGCATGATTTTAAATAATAATGAATCAGCTTCCTTTTTTCATTATAAATTGCATTACCGGTATGGATTATGAATAGATATTCTTTATTATACTTTCGAAAGAAATATTATTAAATTGCCATTGACCTGGCAAATAAAGTAACCTAGAATAAGAAAATTTGTATAGTTTACCCCCATGGAATCGTACTGCAATAGCAAATATTTGAAAGAGAATTAGTAAGAAGAGAGAATCAACTGTTTCTTGATGGATAAAATGGAATCCAATCAATATTCTGAAAAATAGTAGAAATTGCGGATATCGGAATAGAAGAATCGAACCTTATGTTATCAAACATTATTTTTTTGCCAATGCAGCAAGCTTATACAAACAGGTCCTTCAACATCATATACACACATATAAAGTTAAAATACAAACAAATGAATAGATAAAAACACTAATATAAAGTAGTATACACTGTGAAAAAAAATTTAAAATATCGAGAGTATTTGGGAAAAAATGGTAAAATACAGTGGAAAAGTCACACACAAATCCTTGGGGAGCCCAAAAGACTTATCCTGTACAATTCATCAGAAAGAGCTGAGCATGAAAGGAAGCGTGCCGAATCCATAGGTGTTCATATAAACAAGGTTTGAGGGGCTGTTGATCATAACAATACGATGGAGGTCGGAAGTCAAGCGGCATGTAATGTAAACAGTCTGAATTCTGCAACGGCTCTGTCTCTTGGAATTTCGGCAGGAAGAGAAGTGATTCTCTCCATTTCTTGTCTTTTATTCAGTCAAAAAGTCTGGTTTTGTGTTCAGAAAATAGACTTTATTTTATAAGAGAGACCGCCGTATGATAAGGGACCTTACCTCTTGAAGTCTACAGGATCTGAGAGTATCATTTTTTTGCCAGTCTGTCCAGTGTTTTATTAGAGGTTATTCCACAGTGTCTCAAACCACAACCTTTTGAGGTCGAGAAAGTTTCCATACACGGTGATGCAGTCTTAAAATCCCGTGACAGGCAACTGATCACCACAAATTCGCAATGGCTCATTTTGAATCAGTAAAAATTATTGCATTTTTCAACTCCTTCACTGTGCATATAATTATATATATATATATATATATATATATATATACAGTGCGTCAAATAAGTTTTAAGACTGGGTCTGTAAAAAGAAATGGAAACAAGAAATTAATACCTGTTTTGGTTTTTTATTCAAAATAGGACCCTCCGGCTTCAATGAACTTTTTACAGCGATTTATTAATGAATCGAACGCCTGTTGTAAATCACTTTGTGGAATGGCCTGCAAAGCACGCGTCGAAGCTTCTGGTGTGGTCGAAATATCCTCAAAATAACACCCTTTTAACTTCATTTTAAGTTTTGGGAATAAGGAGTAGTCACAGGTTGCTAAATCAGGTGAATACGGTGGATGGTTCAACACACAGACATTATTTTTTGCCAAAAATCGACGAACAATAAGGGAGGTGTGACTAGGTGCATTGTCGTGTAACAAACACCAACTGCTTTCAGTCCTATAGTCTGGACGAATGCGACAAATTCTGGCCATCAAACACTTTAAAACAGCTAAGTAGTGTTGACCTGTAATTGTTTGTCAAGTTGGAACAAATTCTTTGTGGATAATACCTTTACTATCGAAGAATGTAATGAGCATTGTTTTGATTTTGGATGGAACTTTTCTTGTTTTTTTGGCTTGCGGTGAATTTGGTGACTTCCATTCCGCACATTTTCGCTTTGTTTCAGAATTATATTGGAAACACCAGGTTTCATCACCTGTAACAATGGACTTCAAGAAGTTTGGACCGTTTTCACCTGCTGAAATAATGTCTCCGCGATGTGCACTTCTCATTGCTTTTTGTTCAGGGGTTAAAGTGTGTGGAACAAAGTTAGCACACACTTTTGTTTTGCCCAAATCTTCATGCAGGATGGTTCGAATTGTATCTTTGATGATATTTAAAGAGCCTTCCATCATTCTCAGTGATGCACAGCGATCATTTGTTACGAAATTTCGTACTTTCTCAATAACTTCAGGTGTCCTAGATGAAATTGGTCTTCCACTACGCTGATCATCTTCTACCGTATCTCTTCCGTCCAAAAAACGTTTGTGCCACACAAAAACAGTTGATCTACTTAAACGACAGTCACCGTAAACTTGTTTCATGAGTTGGTATGTTTCCAAAGCACTTTTACCAAGTTTTGCGTTAAATTTAATTTCAGCTCTTTGCTCCATCTAAAAAAATCAACATGAAAAAAATTCACTTCTGCAATAAACGCTCGACTTCTCTCAACTACTTAACGAAATGCGCACAACTTGTTAGCAGTGTGCCAGTAGACGATGGACGTTATGACGCATGCGGATTTAAACTAACAGCGCCTTTACAACCTGCGCTCTGGGACGAGTCTTTAAACTTATTTGACGCACTGTGTATATATATATGTGGGGTTTTGGGGGGAATAATCACAAACAGTGGTAACATATGTAACATTTATTTAAAGAGGGACATTATTTACAGGGGAAACTAACGTCTAAAAGGTGGAAAAACAAGCAACGCGGCACAGACACGTGCGCGCTCGTCGGTAGCAAAACATCGTCTATCTCTTCTGTTCTTCGCGGCGCCCGCTAGGTGGCGCTCGCCGGTGCTTACAGGGGCGCCCTCCACATGAGAGTGGCATGCATGGGGCTGTATGGATGGCATCCCATATATATATATATATATATATATTAGTCTTTATTATAAAATTTAGGTAGTTTTAGCACTACAAAAACAGCAACTACTTCGCAATTAAAGGCAGAGTTATAGTCACTCAAAGGAATAGAGTGAGAAAACAAGCTAGTGAGAATCCCGGCATTAATAGATTTACACCTTTACTCATCCCTACGTATAAGGAGAAACAAATGGGATATAGAACGTGCATAGTCTCCATAACCGTTGCACACAAAATCTTGTCAGATGTATTGGATACAATAAATCAGGATGAAAACAAGTACTGGACATTTCAGTAAGGATTGAGGTTTGATGAAGGTTTTTGAATGAAAGTTTTTGATGAAGTTTTGATGGAGGTTTGAATGAAGAATAGAAAATTTCTGAATTATGCCTTCCTGAGTTTTTCATTTTTTCGATCTTAATTCATAATTTCACCAGTTATTGTTCTAAGGCAGTCTCAATATTTTCTAAGGCCATTTTAGGAAAGACTTAAGGATTCCTTCTTTTATGGTTAAATTTCTATACAGCATGTATTGGGATAGACTTGACAGGTCCAGTGATAAAATGAATTTGGTACTAAATGCGTTCTAATTTTTGCCACAAATTCTAAGAGAGAGAGTAACAAGCACATTACAACAGTACTTCGGAACTGGTTTGATAAAATTTTGATATTTAATGCAAAAAATACAGAGAGTTCTACCCCATCTCATATTTTGAGACGTTTTATAGCAAATAGACGTCTATGATATAATTTGTATATTCTCTGTAGGCGATTTCCACGAATGGCAACTATCGAAAGTTACACCAGGATGTATTTGGACGGTTCAGAGTTAAAAAGAAAAAATATCCTTTTTTGGCCAGTTCATTCTTATTCTGCCATGATAAAGTCAAACATCATATTTTTCAATGAAATGGTGAGCCAAGTGCATAGAATAAACTTTACGTTATTGAAATAGAAAAACCAAGCAAGTGTCAGTGTTTAATGAATACAGTTGTTCAACATAGAGATCGGTGAACTTGGTTCATTTTAACTCTTAATCCTCCTTTTAAAAGTCTTGGCATGTCATAACAGGTAATCGTTAAATTTTGCATATAGTTCCGATGGTCTGTGGCATAGTGAAGTCTGCACGGCCGTTTATCAAATACACCGAAGTGCCACTGAATTAGGGATACCTACCTAGTAACGGGTTGGGCCTCCTCTGGCCTTGATAACGGCTGCCACACGATGATCCATAGATTCAACAAGTTTCTGGAAACGTTCCACGGGAATGGCTTGCCAAATATTGGCTAAAGCTGTCCATAATTCAGTAAGGTTCTTTGGTGCTGTGTGATGGCCTTTCACATCTTGTTCCAAAACATTCCAAAGATGCTCAATAGGATTTAATCTGGGTTTCTAGGTGGCCAATTCATGACAGAGAAGTCAGAAGAATGCTCATCCAACCAGCCAGTAGCCAACTGGGACTTGTGAGAGGTACAGTTGTCTTGCTGGAAAACTCCATTACCGTGAGGATAACAGAACAGCATAAACGGATGGAGGTGGTCACCCACGGACTGTCAAGGCTAATTGTCCTTTGCAGTTTGCCCGATCGCTAGTTTTTTTTCCACCATCCATGTATTCTTGGTATACCCTTGAAAATTCTAGCTGTCTGACGATTTCGGAAATTGAATGGCCCATGCGTCGCGCACCTACGATTTGTCCGCGATCGAACGCGTCTAAATCAGGCAGTTTACTCATACCGGCAATTCCAAAAACTAATTCAGAACAACCACAGTACGCGCTATATAGGCAGTTACCACAGTGCCCTCACTTGCGCATACATGATGCGCAGCGCTACACAATTTGCATAGGCTTTGCTATCCCTAATTCAGTGGCTCTTCAGTGTATTTACTTTCAAATTACTTTCAGGGCACCAATCAGATAATCTTTTCAGTGCTCAATTTAAAATTATCTCTGCGTTCCCTCCGTGATTTTTCTTTAACACCGAATTCCACAAACAAGTCGGCAGCATAGATTAAAGCATTTACATATTATCAATTAAGAAAGCATGCTATCAATTTAAAAATATGCACATACATAAAACTATGTACATACAAATATATAAACACATATTATCAATTTAAAAAATACCCAATTCTCCGGATGCTTGTTATCAATGGTATAGAATGATAAATTCATTCTAGGCAATATCTCTGAAACATCTATTTAAATACTAAAATTGAAAATACTTGTAAATATTACAATAACCCATTAGTTAAATCCAGTTGATAGACACTAACATCATTTATTCAAACGAAATATATTGTAATGGAAGAAAGAATTTAAGCTTGAATATAGCTCTAAACTAGGCGGCATCATTTATTTTAAAGAAACTTTGCCCTTAATAATTACAATAAAAAATTTCAAACACAGTTTGAATTTTTTTGCATTCGGATTTTATTATGAAAGAATCATGATATCGATCTATTGTTGCTACGATACTCAAAGGACCATTTGCTTTTAAAGATAGTGTTTAAAAAGAGAAATTTTGAACAGTACAGAAAAGCGATCCAGTGTCTTTTATTTATTTTTTCTCTTTTGGAATTTTTTTTAACGTTCCGCATCTTAATTTGACAAACATTTTCAGATGACATCCTGTAATATATTTGGCTTTTGAGCTAAAACACTACTCGAAATAAATTGAAATTTCCCTTCTTTCTTTTATAAATATCAAGAATGGTTAAGAGTTTCAAAACACTATGCCGTAATCATTCAGCATTTACTTAAAACAATTTTCTGAGTACTTTAAGTTTCCTGACGCGTATAAAACAAATAGTTAGTTCATTTTTCGTTTTCGTTTCGAGGTTTCTTTCTTTTCTGCAAAATCTTCTTACACATTGTAAAAATGTATATAACCTCCCAAAGAGGAGGAGTATTCAACTAAAATACACGTATCTAGCATACAGTTATCCAAGGAGTTAGGTTTCTCCCTTGTTGTGCATTATGCATGTTTGCCCAGGTTATGCATTTTGTCATGTTCTCTCCCTGTTAAGGGGATGGTGAACATTGCAAAGATATTTTAAAATTTTTACCTCAGAGGTATATTTTGCATATATATTAATTAACGTATAACTATATTAAACACTTTATAAAATTTTTAAAAATATTTTTAAAAAAAATTATACTTTAAAGAATTCAAATATAAAAAAAATTAATTCTCCGTGCGATCCAGTTTTTAACTTCCCTCTTTAATTTCGCATTTATATTGCTTATAAATAAATTTTGAGCAGAGTTGTGGATTACTTTGCGCTTTAGTTGGATAGTTAATTTTTAGGAAATATTTTTATGGTTGTACTCTGAATTTTCGTGAAATTTTTGTACTTTTCTACACTTAAGTTTAACTTTGATAATCTGAATGATGTCGAAACCTAAAATGGTTAAATAACTTCATTTTGATGTTTTACAGGAGTCTTTACTATAAATGTTATTAAATTTCGTCAAAAATTATGACGCAAAGGGCATTTCAAAGACTTGCAAATCTGGAAATTGCTAATTTTAATGAAAAGTCATTTAAAAGTCTTTTTTTTTCATCTTCCTTTAATATTTACTTTTCTAAAGCCACCAAGTTTTCATTTTACTTTTCACTACACATTTTAAATACATTTTATTACAATATTTATATATTTTGTAAATTAAAAAAATATTCTAATTTTTGCTCTTGGTAATTTGAATGTCCAACATCCCCTTAATTTTTTACCACAGTTAGTGATACACGATGGTTTTCTCCGAAATGTGCTGTGTACTGCACTGACCAGCACGGCCTGATTTAGAAAATTCTTGACTATAGGCACAACTCGCGATATCCCCCCCACTAACACTGAAGTGGGCTTAAAATTTTCAAAATTTACACACACAAAAAATAAATATTAATCATTGTGAAAGTAGCATTTTACCAAGAATTGGCTATTTGAAGCGTAGAAGCGTAGATCATTATCAAATAAAAAAAAGCAATACAACATATTAACTTCATCAATAAAACACCAATGCAATGCAACCAGAAAACCTTATTAATCCCGTATATGCACTATAACATAGTACATATGATGAACTATACTATAACTATACATATAACGAACCTATCAATGAAATTTGTAAGGATATATAAAAAAAATTGCTATTAAAAAAGGTAAAATAAAAAAAAAATTGAATTGGGAAGTTTTTTTTTTTAAATAAAAATTTTGGTGGGCCCTTAGGCACAGGCTAACTGGGCCTAATGGAAAATCGGGGCCTGCTGACCAGTAAAAATTCACAGAAATTCCGCTTTCGGAAACCTTTTCCCTCCAGTGACCCCATCAATTATGCCCTGCTGAAGGACCCATGCAAGAAAGAAATCGAGGTACAATGCTACCTATACACTGGATACGTATATTCTTGCTTCACACTCTTTGTTTACATTTATAATAATGTACGCACCCGAGGTAGACTAATGGCAGCGCGTTGCGCTCAGAACACGGGGGTGCTCGGATCGAATCCTGACGACCATTGAAAACCTTCTAGTCTAGGTCGGACATCCATATTTTTAAGTTGCTATGCCGATTCTTTTGGAAAGACATGACAGAAAACTACTGCACTAATTTAACCCCTTCCTTCTCATTCCCGTCAAAATTACGGGGTGAGGTTTCACCCTTTATTTCTCGAGCCCGTGATATTTCCGGGCTGGAGTGTTCAAAAGTTAACACACCAAAAATATTAAAAACAATCCAATTCATTTAACCTAAAAAAAATTTGTTTCTTATTTTACATACCAGATGGCAGCACTATACATTTTATAATGTAATTGGGGATGGGGTTTTTTAACTTGATGTGGCAGATCAAGAAATAAATGGAATCCTCCGGGAAATATAGTCACCTTATTTTACCGTTTTCTTGAAAATTATGAGATCGTTAAGGGGTTAATTCATTTTAGTCTTAAACGAAAGATTTTGATCTATAGATGTATCAAATTTGGTTTTTGTAACCGCAATTTCTATTAAATAGCGATAATTTACAATTAAAAAATTGCTTTTTGCGTATGCTCAAGGACATGTTTAAATCTCGTTTTAGATACTCACCAAGTACGAGGCCGCATAAACACGTTGATTTGTTTCTGCGCATGCTCGGCGGCATGTTTAAATCTGGCTTTAGATGCTTACTAAGTACGAGGCCGCCTAAACACGTTAATTTGTTATCCGGAGGAGACTTTCTATCTGTCTATCTGCCATTTTTATTTTTAAATATGTTTGTGAGATTTCGAATTAAACCTGGCGGAAATTATTTGCTTCGAGCTGTTGAGTAACCCTATTTCTTTTTATTGGGTTCAATAGTGATTCTTTAAAGTGTATTCCTCTATTCTTAATATTATGATTTTCAACATTTGGCAATGATCTGTTGATTACAATTTGTCTATTAGTATATTTATTTACTATTCAGTCTTCTTGTTTTTACGGTCACCATCAAGTGAGCACTTATGTCTGTAGACAGGAAAGTCCTTCTTTGCGGTTAGAGAGGTTAGGAGAACGTACAATCCCCCAGATGTTGCCTATGAGGGTGCACGGTCAATATTGCAGTGGCACCTGGTCAAGTCGAACTCCGACGCTTATAGTGCAATTATGAAGCGGAGCCGCGTACCTCTGTCTGTTGCCATCTATGGACCTGATCTGGAGTTCTTATTGCCGAGAGACATAATAAAAATATTAATAATATTCAATTTTTATTAATGCTTCCAATTTTTATGCATAGCCTGGCTATATATAATACGTTTATACCGTAGGATTACATTCCTCCAAAACGGTTCTCCGGAAAGCAAAATTTCAGACGCTAAAACCGTCCGTACCTCACTAGTTATAATTTTGGCAGCGTGCCAGACCCATATATACATATGTATATATACTTATGCACATAACGCATACATACATACAAAAGAAGTTATAAAGAATAGCTAACTTCTACCCACACTTGGAATATATAATTCGAAGTGGCACTCTAAATGAATTTGATACAAACACAGTTTATACATGAAACAATGTTTATTGAATTCGATGCACATATAGAATTTGCTTTTACAGCAATAAGCATACGTACTACTTGTACGGAATATATATTAGCATTCAATAAAAATACACTTTGCCCTACTCACAAACCAGCAGAGAGTCAAACCAGCAGTTCTGCCACGTAAACTTTGGGCCCCGTAAGTACAAGCGCCGGTTAACACCTGGAGCTGCTTACCTCGTAGCTCCCTTAACTCGCTTATCTATCAACCTTAACAACCTTTCTATTAATCAATCTGCATGGTATTTATACCAAGCGCGTATGTCGAAATTAGCATATCTCAAACAGCTTCTTTAATTTATTCACTCAAAAGTTCGATTCTTGTGAATCGAATCTTATGTATACCTTACAAGGTAAGCAATGATAATTAAACCTACGTTAAAAACTCGCGGTATTTTCGTTAGAAGAGATTACTTGAATTTTTATTTAGTTTTCAAAATGTCGGCTTAAAAAGAAAATCCCCATATTTAATAACATATTTATCCAAGATTTCCACTTGCGACAAAATTCCAGTAATTTGTTTTTATTTCGTTTTATGATTAGCAAAACACAAAGAGTCATTTCTTTACGGCATGGCTTGCTAATTCACTGGTAAAATAGTCAATAAATATCTTTCTATAGTTCCTTAAGGGAACGGTGGACCTTTATTTCAGCAAATCTTGTCATTGTAATACTGATTGTGTTATTGTAAATAATATATATATATATATATATATATATATATATATATATTTCTGTAGATTATTAGTACCAAAATAATAAATAAAAATGATTTATGAAGCTTCTACAAAATAATTTATAATGGGTAAGTGTAGTAATAAATTTTAAATCTGTATTTCTCAAACCAGATTTTTCAAGGTTTTTAGATTTTTTAAATGCTCCATACTACTTAATTTTTCTTCAAAATTCATGAAATTGATAAGGAAAAATCCTGATGCTGTTTACAAAAAAAACTGGGTATGCATTTTACAATTCGACTTCATTAAGGTAATTAAATTTGATTTATAAATTTTCAAAAGGCAAAATTTTGATGAAAATCGGGATGGAATTCAGAAAAAAAATCTCTCGAAAATTAACTATTCAAGGGATTAAATAATTAATACCCAGATTTGTTTGTTATACAGTTCAAAGAGATTACAATGCAAACTCGAGGAAATATCTCAAAAATTAAGTAGCAAGGAGCATTTTAAAATTTTTCTTATAAATTTCAAATTTTTAAAAAAATCTTAAAATTTTAATGAGATTGGACATTTTTTTAAGGTATTCTATTTATTTATAGTAAAATGTGCATATGTACAAAATTTCATATCTCTATGATGAAAAGTAAAAAAAGTAAATTTTAATGTCCACCGTTCAATTAAATATATCTTTATCTTAAAAGTGTTTATGGCTCATGTTTTACTAATTAAGAGTGCTAACTAACGCTCCATTTATTATAAAATTTTGCAGAACTTATACACAGTGTAAGGATATAAAATGTATGAGATGAATCCAGCATGCTGGTTTAAAGAAAACCGGACAAAATATTTTTATTCTCAATGCATTCATTCAATAAAGCTCAGCACTTTAGCTATTCGAAAGCTTTGTACATTATTAGGTTTCTGAAGAATGAAAATCTTATCCATAAATTGATAAGATCTCTTTTAATACTCTAATCAATGGGGCTTTTTGAATTGAATGGTTCACTGCCGCTTTGAATTATTACAGAATGAATAATGCAGGAAAAAGAAGGGTAATTGAAATTCCCTCTCTTATCCTCGTGCTATATCGATGGGATGTGACAATATTTTTAATATCGAATAAAAGACCGTGACATGCGGTGTTGCAATAAATTCTGTGTATAAAGTGTGTTTGTCACGATAAATCTCGCTTCAAAATTGCAGATCCTATTTAGACTCTGTATCTCAAAGAATACTCTTCTCAAACTCTGAAAATATATAATACAATTTGGATACAGAGTACTAGATTACACGATCAAAATCACATCATCATTTATTATTAGTGATATAAGTTTTGAATAATTTTATGCTTTGTGCATGTCTTTCATAGACCATTGCTTTAAAAAGGAATTTAAAGGAAATCGATTGTAGTGCAGTTATGGGAACCTACCTAATTTATAATGATTCATCCACAAAGCATAGATAGCAAAATACTGAACAGATATTTACACATAATTATATTCATAGTACGTGTAAACATTATCTACAAAACTGTTTAAAAAAGTTAAGAAAAATGGATATTTTACGATAAATATAAAATGAGTTCTATTGTACAATTATTATTTATTTTACTTAGGCAACTTGAGGTCGATCATTTAGACCATATGTGTTCAATATTTTTATATCCTCTATAACGTAAGAGTTCTCAAAGTCTACAAAATAAGCGTTTATTTCTCTAAACACTTCCGATGTAGATGCAAATTTTGTGTGTGTGAGAGAGTGTGTGCAAAGTACGTGCATAGGCATGGAGAAAGGAAGAGTAAGTTGTAATCTTTAAAACATCACTAAAGTTGTGGACTCCATCGTATATAAATAATATAATCATCTGTTCCGGTTGCATATAGTTGCATATACATTTTATGTGTAAATTTGAACTGTAAAACGGTACATATAGTACCGTGTGAGAACACAGTAAGTGAGAACACAGTTTTTTTTTTTTATCTACACCAACATATGATAATTTATACCCTAACTATTTTTTACCCCTAAAATGTATAGTTTGATTTGTTTAAATAATTCAAAATATAAGATAATATACCGAAGAACGTACATTTTTAGTCCATAATAAAATTGCATGTTGCCTTAAAAATAAACGCAATATGAAACAAGAAAATAATTAGTCTGTTCTAAAATGTTGTAAATTCAAGACACAAAACTAAAAAAACAAACTTTTGAAAGAGAAATTCTAAACTGTTGTAAATTCAAATCAAAGATTCATTTAAGTCTGATATTTTTTTCACTTCATTTAAGTTTCTCTTCATAAGTATTTAATCAAATCGAAATGACATCGATAGCTTTCTGCCAATTAACTTGCTTAAACTTCATGACATAAAACTAAAAAATACTTTTGAAAGAGAAATTCTAAACAATTTAAATAAAAGTTTTATGAATTTAAATAGATTAACATGCTATAAGAGCTTACTTATATTTCAAAGCTATTAATTACTCAGTTTTATCTCTATCTAACATAGCAGTATTTCTCATCTTGTTAGTAGTCTACCGCTGGGATTGGATGTAATATAAATTACGAATGTCTGAAAATTCTGACAATTTGAATGCTTTTGCTTTTTTGAAACTCACACCATCTAAGTGAATTTCAGTACTTAATTATATGCATTGAAATTATATATGAATTATATTTTCACATGATATTTTTGCAATTAGACACACCATTTCTGAAATTTTCAATTTCGTAGCGTAATAAGAGGAGACAAATTTTATAATATACTTAAATATTAAGTAAAGTTGACGATGATGGCATAGTTCTATTATGTATGATTTTTATTTAATAGGTTCAGATTAATCTACTAAATCTGCATAAATACCAAAATGAATTTTGGAATTTTGAAGTTTTGTAATGTTACGTAGCATATAATCGGTATTTTCGAGAAGTATAAAATCAGTAAACTTAATTTTTAATGAGTGAGGAGCATTTTATTTTTTTGTTCTAATTTTTAAAATATCAAATTGTCTTAAAAGTCTTGTATATTTTTAAGCGAAAAAATTTAACATTTTTAAATGAAAAAAATGGACTTCCCCTATTACGTTCAGACGTGTAATACGTGTGTTAA
Source organism: Dolomedes plantarius (assembly GCA_907164885.2). NCBI lineage: Eukaryota > Metazoa > Arthropoda > Arachnida > Araneae > Dolomedidae > Dolomedes > Dolomedes plantarius. Next base: position 186,343,824 of record OU015497.1, read on the forward strand.
ATAGTGTTTCATTTTTTGCTCCTAAATAAAAAAATGGAAAATATTTTGTGTAATATTCTTGCCCAATTTACGACACATTATGATAAGGACTAGAATTGGAAGGTCATGCAATTTTTTGTCTAGTTTTTTCTTTTCAGTTCGGTAGGCATATGTTCTGACGTCATGTTCGAATTTATATACCCAAATATTGTTGGGTATTTGATTAGGGAAGCACCCGAAAGTAAACCTTCTCCTTCTGAAGGGATAGCTGAAGAATATGAATTCTATTTGAGGAACCTTTCATGGCTAATAACCATTATTAAAGAATATATATATTGTAAGAAATATAATTTTCGTCGCCGCTGGGGCAAAAGCCCTAACCTTTCTCCTAGTATTGATAGTAGACTCAAGGGTATGTGGGGATAAGAGATAGTCCCCACCTAGAAGGAAAGAGAGAGGGACAAGACAATCAGTGAAGATCTAAGTGTATGTGCATTTGTGTAGGTATAAGTGTCGAAATAGTTTGTGTTAAAATTGTAATCAAAAGTGTGTCCAGTGTGTGTTCCTGTAATTATTTTATAACTGTGTCTGTTCTCAAAATATGTGTTCATCGTTGTAAATGCGTTGTATAGGTGTTTTAGTGCTAAGATGTTCTGTGTAATAAAGTCCATATCCAGCTAGCCGGCTGTCGTTATTTACTACATTTAGGACATTATCCACAATATCTAACAGTAACGTTTAAAACTGAGCAACAGTTAATATTTAATTAAAGTTACCTACTATTTAAAGAGTGTTTTTTTAACAGGCTCTAGTAGAACTATCCTTCAACCTAGTAAATCTTTTAGAAACATAAATATGCATTTTATTTCTTTTATTTTCATTTAATTCGTAAATCCCCTGTAAAATTATTGGGTATTAAAACACAATAAATCTAAAGTTAACAGTAATCGAGCAACTTTTCAACCGTTAACAAAAACGATATAGATTATGCTGATTAACAACTTAATAATTGGTATCACTGAGGTCAAATACATTATCAGTAAAGTTATGAAGCCTATTACCAATATTTTAAAGCGTAAAGATTATAGGAGTTTGCTCCATTATTATTCTGGAGATTTTTAGGAGGATATTCAAATCCGATATTTCATAAAATTACTAAATTTCTATACAGAGGAAGAGGAATGTTATAATCTATGGATATTAGATACATGAATAATATAATGACATTTATGTAAATTTTACCTTTAATCTTTTATATTAAGTAAAAGCTCACCAAATATGCTTTCTTTATGAACTTCAAAAATTCACGGTAAAAAAAAGAAATGAATTCCTGAAAGCTTAATCCACTTTACAAAAGATGCAATAAGTTTTGCTGTACACCTGACCCTCAATTTACTCGACAGGTACGTTCCACGTTAAGGTGAAACCGCGTAAATTGAGGTTATGGAAATCATAAAAACACGGGAGAAAAGTAACGAACCCCAAAAATCGCGTACAAGAGTGCATTGGGTATATCAATAATGGCAACATATGGCACAGGAAAAAATGTGAAATTGAAGATGAAGAAATGATTGAAAAAATATCAGATTTATAAGTGCATATAGTTTTGGTTGATAAATAATTAATGAATTATTAATCAATGCAAAAAATAACAATTTATTTAAATAAACATTGAGGGAAATAGAATGATGATAAAATTATCTCACACCTACCGATAAATTTATGCATGCATTATTGTAAAGCAGTGTTAACGGGAAATTCCCCTATTATAAAATAATTAAATAAAATAAACCGCATTAAATTAAAACAGAGTAAATCAAGTATCACGTAAATCGAGGGATGACTGTACATATATTTAAAAAAATATTTGATGAAATTAATAAACAACCCATACCTTGCAACTTAAATTATGCGAGACAGGATGTTTCGTAGCCTCTAGTCCTAATTCAGAAGAACTTTAAGCATTAGCCAGTACTAGTTCTAAACTTAAAAGTTTATTACCTTTAAGTACTTTAGGGCGAGTAGAAGACCATAAATATAACATGCTAGCTCCTCTCAGTATTTTCCTCGAAATCCATTCTTTATTACGCCTAATTAGGCAACCGACCCATTTGCTTTAATGATCAAGTATTTCATTCTGAACGTAATTCTGGGCATTATTTCAAAAAGATTTTTCACTCTTCCCTGAATTTAAGTAGGTATAATACCAAGCGTGTGTTTCGTTTGTGAACGTATCATACATTCCGATAACTTCATAGTTTCCAAATATATATATATATATATATATATATATATATATATATATATATATATATATATATATATATATATATATATATATATACGAAACAAAAAAAAACGATGCACCAAGGAGTTATCTGAATGGGCCGAAAATCGGTAGATGTGGCGTACATATACAGAAAAGCAAATGATTACAATTTGAGAAAAAATTGATGATTTATTCAAGAGAAAGAGCTTCACAAAGTGAAAAAGTCAATAACGTGTTGGTCCGACTCTAGCACTTATGCAAGCAGTTATTTGGCGTGGCATTGATTGATAGAGGTGGCGGTTGTCCTCCGCGGGAAATCGTACTAAATTTTGTCGAATTGGCGCGTTAGATCGTGAAAATTCCGAGCTGGTTGGAGGGCCCTGCCCATAATGCTCCAAACGTGCTCAATGGGGAAAACATCCGTCGAACTTGCTGGCCAAGGTAGCGTTGGGCAAACACGAAGACTAGCAGTAGAATCTCTTGCTGTGTGCGGGCGGGCATCAACTTGCTTAAATGTAAGTTCAAGATGGTGTGCTATGAAGGGAAACACAACGGGGCGTTGAATATCATCGACGTACCTCCGTGCTGTAAGGGTGCAGCGGATGACAACCAAAGGGATCCTGACTTACTTTTCTTCCTTTAGCCTTCTCCTATAGGGAATACATGAAATTATTGGTGCACGAGACAACTGTGTACTGCGTGGAAGATCTCGTTTCGAGAATCGTTATTGCAGCGGACAAGATTAACCAGGAGCATACGAATGATTGCGCCAGTCATTCATCCGTTGTTTTCAATTGTGCAACAACACTCTTCGACGGCATTTTCAGCATCTACTTTGAGTCTTTCTCTGATTTGAATGCGATTGTGCAACTTAGTATTTGGTTAATTCTCATTTTTTTCAGTTACGAAAGTTCAAGTTAAACACTGAACTTTAAGCTTTTCTGGCACAGTGAGTTCGGCCCTAGATTGCAATGTAAATATTGTTCATCTTGCTGAGTACTATTACCACTGTCATTTTGTCAACATATTTTACGAACACCCTGTATATTAAAAAGATATTTTGATAATTTGCTGTGAAATGTCGTTCTATGTAACCTCTAAAAATATGACGTATCTATTAACTTTTAATATGTCACAAAAGGGATAACACTAGAATTTTTTTTAAGAATTTGTGAGGGCAAGAAACAGAAAAAAGTAGTTCTATAAGTAATACACTGTATTCTATTCTTTCAACTTCCATTACTCCTTAAGAGCATTTCATATGTATTCTGGTATATTTATGGAGCGCATAATAAAGACCTGTTACTTTCGGTAGTATATTATATAAAAGCCCCAGAGACTTCACACAGACACATATTTTCAAAGCGCAGCATTGCAGAATTCCTGTTTAGATTTCATTTGACTCTGCAGAAGTCATCGCAGTGTTGAATGTGTATTAAAATGAAGTATTGTTTTCTGAAAATTATTGCATGCTGAGAGACGTATAGAAAATGCTAGAGGGGCAAACTCTAAAACAAAACTTTTCTCGGTAATCAAATGCAATTGATATGGAAAAATTTTAGTCATTGTGTGACAACGTATAGCAAAACCTGAATTAGGGTTTCCAGATTAGTGCAACTGACCAATAACTAACTAACGATTAAAGGACAATGATTGAATTCTATTTTGATTAGTTTGATAGGATTGTTAAAATGTCAGTTGTTTCCTCATGTTTATTTCAAACACACTATCAAAGCTATTACCAAATAATCTTTTGGTCTAATTAGCCCTTATGAAACCAAAGATAACCTTAGTTCTTTCAAAAAGCAAGCAACAAAATAATCTTTTGATAGTTACGATCCCCTGATATAGGCTAAATTGTTGACAATGAGGGATTTTCCTTCTCAGAATGACGAATAGAAGAACCACAAAATTTCTCTATTTCAAACTTTAAAAAACATTGTTATCTGTAAGGCGATACGTCATTATGTTCTGTTTGCTAATCCGGTTATTATTATATTTCTTTGGTTAATGACCCTATCACTGCTATAAAGATTTCAAAACACACTCTATAACAAAAAAATCGACGCACCAAGAAGGAGTTTCCTGAATCTAGTAAAATTTCTTTTCCAAAGATGTTTCGACCGTACATGCAAAGGATTAACATTGGTATCCAATGCATGAATAACAGGAGCTCCAGCGCAATATAACTGCGTATCCAACAGGTGCATATTAGGAGAGATTCTCGATTTGATGTTCAAAATTTCTGTCGCCTTTCGGCTGAGGATATCTATTTTCGGCTGAACAAAGTCTCGCCTAAGTATTCATGCTCATTATGAGCGTATTTCCGAGTTTCAGAGAGGTCGTATCATCGGATTAAAAAGAGCTGGTTCGGCAAATCGGAGAATCGCTTGACACCTGGGTCGAAGCCATGCAGTGTTTAGCCGAAGCTCGCAAGAGTGGGTCATTTACTACAGATTTAAGTGTCAGGACGGTAGCGGTATAGTTAGGACCACAACAGAACGAGAAGACAGAGCGATTGTCGGATCAACTGCCACATCACAGGATCCGTTGTTATCAATCGTCCCGCACATAAGTGCCCAACATGACCATTGACAGACGACTAAGAGAGCGGAATCTACTCTTACACTGTTACGTACTTAAATATCAATCGGTTCGGAAAAGAAATCCATCCGGTAGTCAAACACAACAGCAGATTTTATTTACACGTTACAGGTGAGGGCCGATCACACACTACTCGGCCATGTAGCTGTACAGCTCTTATAGCAGCATAGCTGACTTACATTTGCTTATGCGTAAGCAGAATGCGCAATGCGTATGGCGGGATCACTTCTTCTGCCACATACACCAACCGTTAAGCCGCTTACACCTCAAGTTCGATTACAGTGGTGCTTAACTCGATCACTTTGGAACTGATCTGACTGACGACATATAGTTTGGCGACATATAGTTCCAACTGTGCTCTGATGACCACCGAAGACGTGTCTGGAGACATCCAGAGCAGCGTGGGGATCCTGCCCTTATTATCGCACACTACGGCCCACAGTAGGGTGTTATGGTCCATTTCCTTTGATAGCCAAATCCCTTTGGTAGTAATTAGGGACACACTTACAACACAGTGGTACGTAGATAACATTCTACGACCCCTCTTGATACCATTTGTCTTGCACCACCTCGGACTTGCTTTTCAACAAGATAAAGCCATGCCGCATACGACACGTGTTGCTGCGAATTGTCTTCAAGCTTGCCGTGCACTTCCTTGGCCAATTGTTCGTCTGATGTCTCCCCTTTAGAGCACATTCGGGACGCCATGGGAAGGCAAATACAACTATCCCAGAATGTTGTCAATTTAACCCGACAGTCGGAGACAATTTGATAGGAAATCATTCAGGATACCATTAGGGAATTTTTTCAGTCCATGCCACGCCGGGTTACAGCTTGCATCGAGACCAGAGGTGGACAAACGGTGGACTCACTTCGTAACTATGAAACTCTGAAATAAATTAATTGTTCTTAATTTGAACCGTTTTATTTATCTGTGCCTGTTCTTCACATCCGACAATTTTTGTCCCAATCGAACAATTATTTCATGGTGCCTTGATTATTTTTTGTTATAGAGTGTAATTCGTGCACTCATATACTCTATTTATGTAAGAAATGGAAAAAATAGAAATTCCCTTACTCCTTTGGAAATAGTAATTATTCAGAGTACATACTACATACTACATCGATGCAAATTTGAGTTTCAACGAACTAATGCCACTCATACAGGAAGTAAGACGAAAGATCCATTTCTCATTGAATAGTTTCTCGTTATTTCCCTAGTATTTTAAATTTTGCTTTTCGTGTAAATATTGCCTACTTTTTTATATCCTGTAATAAAATATAGTTTTCTTATCGTTGAAATTTATGTTTATTAATTTGTTTCAAAGCATGTTACAACTAAGCATATCAGGGACATAACCAAGATAACTGCTTTAGAATAAATATTTGAGGTGGCAGAAAGTTAACAAAACGAAGTACTCCTTTGTAATGTCTAGTTTTTTTTTGGCATAGGCTGTAGACGTTCTTTGAAATGTATAAGTGAAAAACACTAATGATACGATAGGAGGTCTGCTGAAACTAATGAGTAACACATAAACCCAAATTTATTTTGTATTACTACGTTGGACTAAGTTGTTTCCATTTCTCTGCTAAAATGCATCTAACATTTTCAACGCTTTGTATAATTTTACAGAAGTTTTTGAAAACGTAAGATATATTTATGCCTGTTTTAGTTTGAAAAGGTATTGATGAAGCGATCGAAATCGTATAACGGGTCGGAAATGTACCACGACTTAAAATATTTTTCTTATTTTACATACGTTTGAATTTAGTTGACGAAATACTTCCTTTGAAGTTGAGTGTGGATATTTGAAACATGTATTTACACAATTTCAAAATATTCGTATTGACTCTTAGTGTGAATTCATCATTTGTAATAAGAACTGTTTATTGAAAGTGTCGCACTCACTGGAAATGTTAAATATTAGATACCTTAAATTTAGCTTCACATGTTTCTCTACATTTTCTAGTTTCAGATTTGTTGAGACTCGTCGAAACTTTAGTACAAGTTAATACAGTTTCTCTTTCCGAGTTCATGTAGATAAACAACTCCCAGACATAATAGCAAAGAGTTCGAACGAAATGATTTTATTTAGGAGCATGCATGTGAAACAGAATAAAGAGCAGCAAACATTCATTTAGTAAGAATGTTTTTCAAATGATCATATAGACTTCTTAAACTTTTCAAAGAACTTTTATGAGTCGTAAATACAGCTGAACGCAATCAACTCTTTCAGGATAGTATTATTTATTTAAAATCTACGGCATATAATTTACGTCTCTAAACAGAAATATTTACTGAAATCGAATATGTTTCGGATGATGACGTAAGAATAAGTTATTCTAATTTTATGATCTGCATTATTTTTAGAGTTCAGTTGAAAGTTCTTTCTTTAAATATGCATGGGGGAATCTTTATTCAAAGGCAGTAAAGTTTTACTGGATGCAGTTTCAAATTATCCCTTTTTAGGAGTAAATTCCGATACTCAAATAATTTTGAAATCTAGCAATAAGAATTTAGAGTATCATTTATTATAATGTGGTAAAAAGAATTTTTGTACATTTAAAATGCAACTGAGTTGCGCAACCTTTCTTGTTTGGGTGAAAAAGTTCTGAAATTTACATGTTACCATAAAACCACATTGAAATGAAATGGAAAAAATTTTTCTAAATGTGGGATTGAGTAACTTTGTAATTATTTTTCTTTTAAGAGTAGCTTTCCCAAAATTCATGCCTGAATGATTTTTTTTCTCTACTTATGAATACTTCACTTATAATTGATTGACTAGAACATTTTTTTTCTAAGATCGAAGAAGAATTATGTTATTAATGGCAGTTATGATGAATTACTGTATCTAGTATAATGATTAAAAGGAATATTTTATGTTAGTTATTTTTTTCTCAAATTCCTTTTGAATAAAAATTCGATAAAACTCTTTCTAGTTAACAGCATCAACTCTACATCTTTAATCTCAAATTACATGCAAACTTCACGGCTTTGCATTGTAAACACCAAAAAATTAACTACTAATGTTGCCTAAAAATTTATGCTTGGATAAAAACAGATAGTTAGACAACCGCTCTATCTGACACTTTCATAAAAAAATTTTAGAAGAGGGCATTGAAGGCTTTAGAGATATAAAAGGAAATCTTTTACTATTATAGGTTCTAAAAGAAAACGATTACAAGTATTAGATAAGTAGTTTCTATGATCTTCTAGTATTGATCCTTTTCAGATTTATCATTTGGTGTCGAGTAATAGTAATATTAACTTTAATATTTCATAGTTAGCCAGATAGAAAGAAATGTGATTAATGATTACCAAATGTTACAGTGGATAGTTGTTAAACCATAAGTATTATAACATCTTAATTCGAATCCTTGCAGTCTACAGCAAGCTCTGAACTAACGGAAAGAAGCAGGATTTACTCTAAAAAAACTTACACTTAATTTTGAATTAAAATTTTTCTAACACCGCAAGCAATATACAAATTTGTATTTTGGATTTTAATATATTATGTTTTGAATTTTATATATGTTATGTTTTTAGCAATTGAGTTTGGAAAATATATTCATCTGATCGACGTCTAAATAATTCCCATATATAACCCTCTGTGTAATTAAAGGGGCAAATTTTTGTTCAGAGAGGTGTTTGGGAAGTGATTTCATAATAATCAACATAGTGCCCAACATAATTCTAGCTGTGTATTAGCTAATGTCACAAAATACTTCTCTTATTTTTTTTCCAAACCCAATGGTGACGTGGGTGCAGCTAATGCTCAGGAGAGCTTCATCAAAGGAATCTTTTGCTACTGATATCGGAGCAACACATTTTGAACAAATTTCGAAGGGATAAAGGAAGCCGCTTCAAGGCATCGAAGTATATGCATCGAATGAAATTTCAGTTAAAATAATTCAGTTAAAATATAAAAAATCCATATAAAATTGGAAGAATTAGCCATAAAATAATGAGAATATCAACTTTTAAATTCATGCCTCTAGAGTTCAAACTGAGTTATTTGCCTTTTATTTCATTCAAAATTAATATTAAACTCCTTAGTTTTTTCCTTACTTTCATTCATTTAAATTCAATAGTTTCGATGTTATTTGTTAATATTTATACCCAAATGTAACCATCTGTATAATTAAAGGGGCCTAATTTTGTAGATTTCTCAGCTGTACATTTCAAATTTTATATCAATCACAAAAAAGTTTCATTTCTTAGATTATTACGATACTTTCAATTTTACACCGAAAATATCAAATTTCACTGTCTAACCTTTTTAACATTTGAACTCAGCCTTTTATCTGTTATAATACATCTGCCAAATTTAATCTCAACTTATATCCACTAAATTTGGAGCTCTTATTCTTATTTGAAACTATACAATATCTCAAAAACTAGCTTAGATTTGAGGAAAAAATTTAAAACTTGATTTTACAGCGAGATATATATATATATATATATATATTTATATATATATATATATATATATATATATATATATATATATATATATATATATATATATATATATATATATATATATATATATATATATATATATATATACAGTGGTACCTCGGTTTACGAACTTAATTCGTTCCGAGACTTGATTCGCAAACCGAAACGTTTGTAAGCCGAAGCAGTTGATCCCATGTAAATTAAAGGATGAAGAATTAATCCGTTCACCGCCTAGAACACAGTTATTTTTGCCTTGTTTTTATGGGTTCATTTATAAAGCAATGATGAAAATAAATGAGAATATATTTTATTATGAAGAACAAACACATGATAATTGTTCAGTGCAGAATTTTATCTTTGTAGTGGATAATGGCTGGTGCAGATGATTCATTGTTGAAAAGGAAGGGTGAGGTTACAGTTATTACTGCTTGGAAGGTAAGTCCTCTTCCGTAATATCACTAGGCAATTCTAATTTAGTGTTTTTTCTCTTCGTCTACTTTCAATCTTACTAGTTGAATTTGACACAAGAAACCTATCCAAAGAAATTTGTCTTTTAATTTTCAGAAGAATTTCATGGAAGTAGGACATCACATTGTGATTTAGAATAATAACGGCTCTATTGGTCACATATTTATTAGGGTGACGCTTTTCAATAAATGCCTGCATTTCACTCTACTTGCTACAAATGTGTACTCTACAAAACAAACACACACACACACACACACACACACACACACATATATATATATATATATATATATATATATATAATCAGTTTGTTTAGCAAATGTATTGAAACTTAAACATGCTTTGATTTTAGATAATAACCATACTTGAATTTTTTAATCATATTTTACTTTATAAATATAACGATTTTTATAAAATATATCCTTTTTAACATTTGAACTCAGCCTTTTATCACTTATAATACATCTGCCAAAGTTTATTTAATCTCAATTTATATCCACTTGCTTTGGAGCTCTTATTCTTATTTGAAACTATACAATATCTCAATAACCAGCTTAGATTTAAGGAAAAAATTTAAATTATTGCGAGATATAATATATATATATATATATATATATATATATACATTATTTTAGACTAAAAACATTTAATTTTAAGACTAGATATGCTAATCTATTATGAATCTTTTTTTTAATTTTTTAAAAAGCTTCTATCTATATTTCTCCTATTTCTTCTTTCATTTTCTATTAAAGATATATGGTTTTTTACTTATGCTTCATAGCTTTTTCTTTAATCAATGGTTTTACAATGTTTTTAAATAATCGATATCTCATAACATAACTCTCACCTCTCTTTGGATTGTTATTGGTTAAATTGATTTATTTTATATTTATGTTTGACTGATTTTTATCCATAGAGCTTGATGTGTACTGAATTTTATTAAATGCATTGTTTGATTCCTAATTAAACGGTTTAAGATATAAAAAAGTGAATTTAAGCACCGAACTATGTCCTAACTTTAAAATATATATTTATTAAAATTAACAAATTTTAACCAACTATTTATAAATCTATTTCTAGGCATTACTGTAACAACAACTGGGACCTATAGATCTTCTTGAGTGTTTCAGTAGGAATCTTCTCCGGGTACTTGGTGATATGCACTAAACAACAATAACTTAAAAAACTAATCTGTATCATTTTCATCTACAGCTAGAACTTCTCATTTTGAAATCCACAAACTATTGTCAATGCACAAGCTATTGTCATATTTCCAAAAGGTAAAAGATATTCTATTGGTATGAACTTGTGAAACATTTCAATTGGAGATGAGGAAACCATTTCAGGACACATTTCAGAAATATTCGAAATGCTATCAGTTTTTTAGGAATTTTTTAAAACTTGCATTCATTGCCAGCGATGTTGGATATCTTTTTATATTTTGACTTTATCTTCAAATTCGTCTTCCCTTTGACGTTGAAGGTACTTCAGGAGCAAATACGTCTTCATTAGATATTGCATTGTCAATATTTTTGCAGTTATTTCGATTTGATCACAAACATCTGCTGGAAGAACAGGCTCAAAAATGTCCTCATTTATATCTTAACCATCTGTTAAACATCTACTTTCTTCTCGAGAGAGTTGACAAATATCAATACATTCTTCTCTTTCAGAATCACTAGATAATGAGTAAAAATAATCAAGTGCCTTTTCTACAGTTAGAAATGGGTTTTAATAAGACATCTGATCAGCGAGGTGTATCCCGTCTAACTGAAGAAAATCGCAGAGTAAAGGAAAAAAATGAGAACGCCCTATCACGTATTTTCCAACATATGCGCCCCTCCAAAAGAGTCATAAACATCGTCTAACTATCAACATGCACACATAATTTTCAGCGGCACCTATGATCCACTTCAGACCCATCGGAGAACGAGTATTGGAGAGGGGGGAGAACAGGGGAATTGAAAATAGATTAAAATCATAAACATCTTTCGTTGACACGTACTGAAAGCTAACGTATTAAAAAAAATTATCAATACTTCTATGCACTGTAATCAAAAGAACTTTATCAAATTGGAAAGCTAACCTTTACACGCCAATGTTCCATTTCCGGAGCATGCAAATTTTTTATCTAATAGTAACAACACAATTTAATCGTTTTTGTTATAACTTATGGTTTACCAACAAAATGATCATTTTTAAATACTCCCACTTAATTTTACCAAGACTATAACCAAGATTCTTTCAGCCTTTAACTGAGAGATTAAGCGCACCGATCAACAACTGGTATGGCTTTTCCCCAATCCTTCGCTGATGTCAATGATTCCGTCTGCGGGCCCATTGGATTTCACTTCGTTTTTGCGCGGCTCTCTCCGCGGCCATAGCCGAACGGTCAACTCCTTTCAGTCTCTAGGGGTGGGGGTGAGGGAGCGCCGTTCAGTCTAGGCGCTTCTTGGTTGACCTAGGTGGGTAACTTCAGCTAGACGGGGTCATTCTCATATCCCCTATAGGATAACGCCACCAGACTTTCACTTTGTGCCCGGTGCCTCGTAAAGACAGAGAGCGAGGCGGTGTTTGTAGTCGATGCGTCATCTGGGTTCCGCTAGGCATACGGAAACCAATTTACATCGTAGGCTTACATTTTCCTCTGGTAATAAAATGCGGCCCCGCTCGGCTTCTCGGAATGAGGCCTCTCAAGAAAGACAGATATTTGCGTTTGGGTGGTCTTTTCCCAGGAAAAGCAATGACGTTACAGCGGTCTACCGTCTCCCGTCAGCTTTTGTCGCTTTGACAAACGATCCGGTAGTACAATTTTATAGAATTGTCACGCGACAGCCCTTACCGACTTCGGTTAAAATGAGTGATCAAACGGAAATGTTTCTAGAAACTGTTCTTAAATAGACGTATTTGGTTGACAGTCCATACGATCATTATAAAAATGCTTTAACCCCTAGCACCCCTAGGGGTGGGGGTGGGAAGGGGGCGGCATGTAAAAATAATCGAAAATGACTGATATTAGTGTCAAATCAATGGTTTTCAGAGTCTCTGAGATGAATAGTGACACTCCGGATGCAATTTAACACTTTAAGACTGACGTTTCGAAAACTCAACATTAATTTCTGTGTTTTTTAAAGGCATGTTCTAAGTTTTGTACGACTGAAGTAACATTTTTATATTATTCTCTATACTTTAATTGATCATAATCTGTATAACTTAATTCCAATGTGTATTATTAGTGCTGCCTAGTTTTATGCAGTAGATTGGTATTTCTTTTCATTTCTGATAAGTTTGCCTCTAGAAAAAAGTGATTTTTGACATTGGAAGAGACATTGGAGTATTTTCATGGGCTAGATGATGATGATATTTCAGAATTGTCCTCAACAAAAGCTAATGATGAACCATAATTTGTCATTATCCCTCCAGATCCGGATGATTTGACGGATGAAGAAGCTATTGATGATAATATTTTATGTGAAAATGTCGAATCACCTAAAGACATTGCAGGTGAAATCGACATTTTTTTCTAATAAAAGTAAAAGTAAGCAATATAGTTAGAAAAAGGAGCATATTGTATGGGAAAAATGGATACTCTACATGGATGTAATGAATTCTAAAATAAGTTTATTAGAGTTTCTGAGATCTGTATCTTTGAGAGAGCCATATCTTTGATAAAAAGGCTTGAAGAAATGCAGATGAATTCTGTTTTACCTGAAACTTCACATATTGGAAGACCATCTTCAATTCAAAATCTAATTCTCAACGAAACTCGGAAAGACCGTATGGGCCATATTATTACTAAAATTAGTGAAAATAAACAAAAAATGCAACTCTACAAAAGTCAAACAATTATTGTATGTAATAAGTGCAATGTACCTCTTCATGCGAAATGTTTTAAAGATTTTTAAAAAAAATTTAATTTTTATAATTTTAACTTTTTATATTTTTAAAATTTTTATAACCCTTTGGACTGATGTTGCGAAAACACAGCATTTTGTAACTCTAAAAATAAATTTAATTTTATGGAAACAGCTTATTTGTGTAATTAATGTTCTAAGAAGTGTTAAAAAACTGTTTGATGCATTTCCAATAAAGGAAACATGGAGCGGACCTAAATGGGTTAAGTTCAATTTCAGACCCCATCGGCATAGGGGGGGATGGGAAGGGATAAAAAATAAATTGTCCAAAATGTCCCAAATACCCGGGCAACGTCTGGCAGACAACTAGTTATTAATAAAAAATTAAATTACATTTTATTTTATGATGCATTGTTTCTTCTTTCAGAGTAATCATAAAACGTTCGCGAATTTGAATTCCTACATTGGCCGACATTCGATTCGTTAACCCAGTTTTCACAGATCCGCATATAGGCCATCACTCTTTTTGAGTTTCTGAGACTGTCCATTCTCTGTCATTATTATTTGATAGAACGCAATTGTACAAGCAACAAGCTTCTTTTGCAATATAATCCCCATTTTCTACATCTGTTTCTATAGCTCTTAAAAATCTCTAAAAGAAAGCGACCAGACCGGACTGATCGCACAAAGATGTCACATGCTATGTGACATCCCCCTATTGCTTCCCGTCGCGACAGACTGCTTTCTGTGTGGCCGAGCTTTAAGTATATCATAATCTCAAAATCTCGTGTTATAAAATGTAATGTTAAAAGGAATTATTAGATAAAGTTATATTCGATAGAAGAAAAGGGATTTATTAAATATAAAACAATGTAAAAATATGAAATAGTTTAATTAAAATGGAAATAAAAACAAAATATATTTTTCATTTCTTATTTTGGGAAAAACAATTCCGTAAAAATTATGAATTATTAATCTTCCATATTGATTTTCCGTTATCTTTAAAAGTCTAATGTTGTTCCTGAGGATTGTCTTCTATTCCTCCAAGTATCAATATTTGAAGCCTTGTAAGCTTGCGAGCTTCATAACCATAGCTTTTTAAAAGTTTTAACAAAAAACAAAAGATGCCACACATGGCCGGTGCGTGCCTCATTTTACATTTGCGTTCTAAAATTTTTTGATAGTTGTATTAAATTTTCTATAGTATTTCCTACTTTTTTTCTTTTCATTATTTTCTTATATACACGTGTTTTTACAAATTTTTTTCTAGCGAAACGTTGACTTTTTAGGTAAAGCCTTTGATGCCACGTGTATTCATAATTATCTTTAATATTAATTTTTTTTTCATTTATTTTTTGGCCACTTTTTATAGTAGGTGAAACCTGAATAATTTTACTAAAAAAAATCTTTTTAGAATTTCTATTCCAGGGAATTCCTGTTTCATGAATATGCAAAAGAAAAACTGCACTCCGTAGGAAAACTTTTATTAAATTAATTTCTTTAGCACCTTATTTAATAAAATTTATTTCATATTTTCAGGATATGTATATTCATTTATTTATTTTTGCTTTCTATTGACTACGCGATATAGAAGGCTCTAAGATTATTGAAACCAAATGTAAAGAAATCTACATACTTATCGTAAGGTAAATTATATACGACAAATTTATCGCCTCGTCCCGTCTCGTGCATTTATTCGATACTACAAAATTCATCAACAGTATTGGTATAAGAGAGGAATTTTCAATTACTCTCCATTTTCTTGTTTTATCCATTTTGTAATAATTCAGTAAGGTAGGGAAGGCCTTCGAAATGCCTCATTGATCGAGGGCTATAAAAGCTGCATGCATGATCAATTTATGGATGAGATTTATATTCTTAAGAAACCTAATAATGAACGGGCTTTCTTATAACGAAAGTGCTGTGCATTATTAGAAGCACTCGGCTATGTAAACGAAAATGGAAGTATTTTGTTCCATTTACCGGATATCTAAGATGATTCTTTTCTACTCAAGTCCTTTAATTTAAAGCCCAAAAATATATTGATTATAAAATGCATTAAGAAGGGTGATTGTATCCGACATCCCGTGTGTATCTCGTAAAATATAAACCATAAGTCCTCTGGAGCGGAAATTATTTCGAGGGATTATAAAGTGTGTCGTATCGCCGTGAGGTTTCAGTTAATTTAACTCATTCCTGGGATATTCGTAGAGTGTTACTTCCGACCAAGATTAATTAACTCTACTCCATTAAGCCTAATTTACATTCGATATTTCTTTTTAAATCTACTTCGATCTTCTCGACTTTGTGTATCCTGTATAAAAATAAAATGTTGTTGACAAGAGCAAATTAATTTAAATTAAATTTTCAACATATTGTGCTTTTTCCTGATTAAAAGTACCACGATAATCTCACTTTTATAATTTTGGCGACATAAAAATAAAACTAAGTTTATGATTGAAAAAAAACATTTGAACAAATTTTCTTCAACTGTTCCATATTAATTTATGCTATGTTTTTGAAAAACTGATCAACGGCATAATAAATTGTGGATACATCGCTGGGGAAGAATATTATATACACACACACACACACACACACACACACACACACACATATATATATATATATATATATATATATATATATATATATATATATATAAATAAATACATACTGGGTGATAGTACACTATGTCGACAAAATAAGAGGACTGATTGTACTCATGAAGGTAAACACTATTTTCAATGGAACCTAGGGTCGCATTCCCCTTAGTCTCTCAGAAAAGAGTAAAGTTCAGTGTCTGAGTTAAACATTCGGCACTGGAAAAAAAGAGAATAAACCAAATTGCAAGTTTCAAAATCCTATTTTAGATCAGACAAAGACTCCCGTACTACTCCTCATTACACCAGAAGAGATTTTCAGTGAACATCTGGGCCGGTATCGTTGATGATTGGCTGGTGGGATCGTATATCTTCCCAGAACATCTCACTGGTTTAGCGTACCTTGTCTTCATGGAGCAAGTGATACCGTGCAAGCTCTTCCGCTCACCACACAGAAGTACATGTAGTCTATGCATAGAGCCTCACCGCACTTATCACCACGGTCCACTTCTTTCTGAATGCCACATAACCTTGACTGCGTATTGGACGTGAAGGACCTGTGACTTGGATCCACGCTCACCAGACCTAAATCTATTACACTACTTTTTTTTAGGGGGGGGGGGGGCATGAAATCATTGGTGTACACACGAGGCACCTATGGACTCATCGGAAGATTTCGTCGTGAGAATTGTTTTTCCAGCAGACACGATTAACACGACACCAGGATTGTATGTGAGGGCGGTACAGTCTTTCATTCGTGGATGACAATTGTTCAGCGACACCCTTCGACATCATTTTCAGCATTTATTTTGATCCTTTCTCTGATCTAAATGGGATTGTGCAACTTATAATTTGGTTTATTTTCATTTTTTTCCAGTGACGAAAGTTCAACTTGGACACTGAAGTGTATCTTTTTCTGGCAGACTGGAGGGAATGCGGGCCTAGGTTCCATTGAAAATACTGTTCGCTTGATGAGAACTATCACCCCTCTTATTTTGTCAACAAAGTTTACGATCACCCTGTATATATATGTCCTTGTGTGTATGTGTGTGTTAGTTACATTTTCCGGAAAAAAATCTACTATGAATTGAACTCAAGTAATGCGTTTATTAATAATGCAAATATCTCCAATAATGCAGTATTTGCTCACCTAAAAACGTCGTCGGCTTCTATGTTTTATAAAAAAAATTTAAATTAAACTGTACTGTTATGTTTAATTAAATGTTCTTTAAACTGAATTCTTAAACGAAATAATATTATCTTTTCCTGAAAAATATGATTATACAGGACTTTAAGGGATTAATATAAATGAAATGAATTTAAATTATCATTCCGTGCTAAAAAGTGATTATATAATAAAATTAATTAATTAAAACATGGTAATAAAACTTATTTATATTAAAATTTTCAGTCCTCGAGTTGTTTTATGGAATTCAAGAATTTTACCATAAAAATGAGTACTTAAGTGAAGCTTTCTTGTGATTTTTTTTTTCTTTTACATTCATTCCTCAGTTTCATTACTTACAATTGTCTAATTTTCTAAATACATATGTTTTTTCATTTGTTGTAACTTTCGAATTCAGGCTTAAAAATTAATTTTTAGATTAATATTTTCAATATTTTAGTTCTTCATCTATCTGCATTATTTTTTTACCCTTCATTTGTCTTCTTGTGTTGCCAGTTCTTCTTTTCCATATCTGATGCGTTGCGTACTAATGTCTCTAAAGAATACATAAGTCTTCAAAAATTAGTGAATGAATTCCCATATATTTACCATTTGGGGCGTTAAAGGAAGCGGTAGAATTAAAACTTAATTTTTTAATATCCATTTTATTTCAATAAGAGCATTGAGTAATATTTAGATAATTTAACATTAATTTTTAACTATTATGTATTTCAAAAGATCCGATATAACATATGTTGTAGAAATGTGTTATCTTGTAGATAACATATTTCTATAAAATATGTTATCTACGAGATAGATATGTAAAAGATGCCTTTTAGAGATATACAGAGCTTTAAAGATATACAGAGATGCGATTCACATATTTTTCACTTATAATATGATAAGATTCACATATTTTTCTGTCAAATTTAACCTTTTTTCTTTTAAGAAATTTATTATTTACTGTCAGTGGAAGTAAAATACCTATCTGTGTTGTGTTCAACATGCTGTGGTAGTTCTCAGATTTTATAACTGCTATTTCATTTACGGAAATAACAGTTTCGAGAATGCTTAGAAAAAACTAAAACAAAGGTCTCTTTATTTCACAACTTATTGCAGTTAAAACAGAAAGGTTGTTTAGTTATTTTATAATGAATTTTTCTTTTCTTATTGCTACTTAAGATATCTTATGATCCTTCCAACATTTACGATACTCTTTAATAAAACGAAATTTTCAATACTGTTCAACCGTTTTATCGATACTGTCTTTGAAAGCGTCATGTGTTTCTGGTTTCGTGTTCAGTAGGTGACCAAGGTGTTCTTTTCCGTGTGGAATCTACTTCAGACATTAAGTGCAAGACATTTTAGACATCGTGGAACTGAAGAAGACCGTACAGTTCTAGATCCCCGCAGCCAACTAAGACTTTTTTTTAAGTTTTTTTTTTGTTAAGATATTTACTTTTAATGTAAAATTAAATAACTTCGATGGAAATTACTTAGTGTCAACCTATAAATATGAAATCGGAAATTTACTCATGAACTAGAAAGCAACGCAAATTGGTATCAAACATTTGCATAAATGATTATATCTTAAGTCTCTCAGTAACGTTTTCAAGATGTAGGAAGAGGGTACATCCCCCTCTCCCCCCACCAGATGTCGCCCCTGGGGTTTCTCTTTCTAAAATGTAGTGGCACCAACGCAAAAGTCTTACTCCGACCCACATGGATCACAGTCTGACTATGGTATCCATCATGTGAATCGTCATGTGATGCCCAATAGCAGGTGCTAAAATCGGAGCTGAATCCATTCAGCCCTACAAGTGGAATACCAGAGAAAGCGTGAGAGTATATCTTGAGTTGCCATAATTCCAGAGTTAAAGCGAAACGTGTGACATTAAAGTTACGAGCATAAAAAAGTGTACATACAAAGGGGATTTTTTGAGGAACAAATAGAGAGAATGTAAGTTAAAACTGCTAAAAATATACGACAAAATTAGTATTTTAGGATTATGAATTCAACATCTGAGATTAAGGAAGGTAGAAGACAATTTTTTATTCTATTTTTATTTCTACATGTGAAAATAAGTAACATAACATTAAACAAGTGACATTTTTAGAACCCTAAAATACTAATGACATGTAATGATGTTGTCAGCAGTTGCTGCTAATATTTTTACTTTCGTGCATTAATTCAGTGAGTGTTAATATTCATTTCAACTTTCTTTTATTTTTACAGATAGGGAAACGTGTGTACTGAGCTGCCATATGAGCCTTAGAATACTGACA
Organism: Dolomedes plantarius; assembly: GCA_907164885.2. NCBI lineage: Eukaryota > Metazoa > Arthropoda > Arachnida > Araneae > Dolomedidae > Dolomedes > Dolomedes plantarius. The sequence continues at coordinate 186,363,517 of OU015497.1, forward strand.
TTTTTTTATGCTAGTATTTGTTTAATAGATTTTGATGATTTTGTCTCTACACAACAGATAGTCCAAATATTTTCATTCAATAAAAATTTATATAAGTTTAAATAGTTTAAAATTGTTTGAAACGCTCCATAGTAAGAGGAATTAATTATAGAACGATAGTTTAGCGTAACCCATCTGCAATGAATCTAGGTTGAACACTTATTAAAAACTCCTTTCACATGGTAAAAACACAAGTAGTACACACGATATTTTCATTCAATAAAAATTTATCTAAGTTTAAATAGTTTAAAATTGTTTGAAACTCTCCATAGTATGAGGAATTAATTATAGAACAATAGTTTAGCGTAACCCATCTGCAATGAATGTAGGTTGAACACTTATTTAAGACTCTTTCACATGGTAAAAACACAAGTAGTACACACAATATTTTAAAAATTCTCTGAGTGCTATCATACAGATTCTTTATTTTTTAAAGTGTTTTTTCTCTACACTTCAGTTAATTCAGTCAAAAAGCAGCTCACCAAACAAAAGTAGTCTATCGTCCAAAAAATACCATGTCAAAGGGGTTTAGTAAAGAGGAGTTGCCTATATAACTCTAGAAACATTGGAGTTATTTGGACCTGCTTTTCTTTTATACCGGATTTGTGCACGAAATATGAATTTTCCTTAAAGGAATTTCAACATTCTTTCAACCATTTTTATCCAGTGTAACCATATACCAATGTTGGTTCTATGATTCATGCTAAGATATAAATCATCTAAAGAAAACTTTCAGTAAAGTTTACTGAAGTTCTGATTGGTTTGTCAGCATTACAAGATGTATCTCAAAGTTAACTTAATATACATTTCTATTTTTCCTCATTTCCCTCATTAATCCAATTTAAAAAGTATTGGAAATTTAATAGTATTTTGAAAAAAAAAACGAGGGTCTTAATAAGTGATCGATATTTATTGAACCTCACATTTGTTACAAAAAGGGCGACGCATTTTCTCCAGAAACAGTTTCCTTTAATATGTTAATTTATCTCATTTTAGGGCCTCGACGGCATTTTGTGAATAATCAGAACCCCAAAAGAAAGAGGTTTAAATGAATTTACTTAATCTAATGCTCAAAAGAATAAAAGTTATTTTTTGCTCCTTTTTTATTAACATTTTTGCGGAAATGTTTTTGAAAAAGAACCGCAAAACTATTTAATGAAACTTTACACCTTTCCCTAGAATAACAGATATTTTGCAGGGTATTTCCTGTATTTTGTCAGTTTAAATTGTTACGGACAGGTAATAATTTTATTGAATATGAAAAAAGAATGCAGATATGCAAACATCTTTCCTCTATGTAACAAAAATATCGGGATTTTTTTTTTTGTCTTTGCTTGAAGGCAAGTGAAAAGAGAATAGTTCTTTATATTTTAGAATGGAAATTCGCATACAAAAGGGACGTTTTCTTAAAGAAATACTGCAAATAAATAATTTTCAGATAAAGAATCTGTCTTCTCTGAAATTCACATTAAATAAAGTTCGCGATAATGTATGTACTTTGAGTTAAGCTCTACATTTTAGACTTTTTTAGAAAACAAAATATAAAAATAGAGTGAGTTCAATCAGAGATGACAATATCTTTCCTAGAGAGTTATATAATTATATAAGAAGTTTTTTTCCTCGTCGTTTCTTGCTGTCATCGTGAGAATGAAAAAAAAGTAAAGAATGCTTTTAAAAAGTTATCTACCTTACGTTGAAATCTTTGTTTTGGTGCAAAATTTCCTAATATTTTTATTGCTCTATTTCAAAGACCGATCTGTCAGGATTCTAAAACTGCTTTACTTTTATTGAGAACTTTGAGGCCAATTTAATAAAATTAAAGTTATATAAAAAAGACCGTAACTAGTACCGTTAAGTATATTTTCTAGAACACTCATTTTTCAGTTACTTTTGTAAATGGGAAAGGTAATCATTTAAAAGTTCTTCAACATATTTCAATGAAATTTTCAAAGAGCATTTTACATATTACTAACTACGATTTGAACTAAAAGCTAAGCTATATGCGTTAGTTTAATCAATTGCAGGTAACTTTACTTAAAGAAAGATAATTAAAATAAATTAGTTTTTTTTCACTTTTTCAGGTATATTTCAGTGATTGTTGGAAAAATTATAAAACTTTCAATTCAGAACATAGATAAGTGTCCTAGTAGTATATAGTATAAAGAAAATTAAAATACATTTATTGAATTGAGTGTAGAGTCTCTGGCGTAAGCACTAAAAATTTATAAAAAAAACTACTAAAAATGTATACGACTAAACTAAACAACCGTACTAAACTGTACTAAAAATATAAAACTGTTCCAAAACTGTAATAAACAGTACTAAAACTATACAACTGTACTAAAATTTTAGAAAATTTCCCTCTATTTTAAAATGTTATGAAATTTTTACCAAAGTTATATTTGTTTTCAGGATTTTACATCACATTTGAACTAAAACTATATGCATTAAAATCAGTACTGTATATTTTTGAAAAAAGAAAGTGCTGAGAATGTTGGCAGGTATCGGGAAGACGTTTAGCAACATTTAATCAGCACAAAGTATACACAGACAAATGTACAGAAAACGTGCGGATATTTCTTATAATCAAGCACCACTACGACATTTTAAATTTTTTTTATGGAACATCATCCAAAATGTGAAGCAGAATTAGTAGTCACTTTTGATCGTAGGGTTGCGAATTCTGAGCGCTAGGAAGCAGGTAACTGGGGATATTTTTTACGATTACACATTTTCAGTTTTCAAGAAATCTGTAGTAGTTTTCAATAAGGAAACTGAATTCTGAGAAAAAATTTATCCGACAGCTTAAAAGTTATAAAGATGATAATTCTGTACTTCGTGTTTCCTCAAGCCACAATTTAACATGATGAATTATATTTGTATTTAATGTTGCTTAAATCTATAACTCTCAGAAAACTTTTATATGCATTTAGAAATTAAAGGGTTTCCTATATATTTTTAAATGATACATTTTTATATCCTTGTTAGCTGACCAACAAAATTACATTATAAAACTTAAAACATATATTAAATAATGTATTCGTATTAGAGAATAGCTGGTACACCAACTTATCTCTACGCAACAATTCACATCTCGCAAAATATTTTGAACGGCTGATTACCTAATTTTTTACTGATACATGATTTTTTAATGATACATTTTTATATCCTTGTTAGCTGACCAATAAAATTACATTATAAAAATTAAAACATGTATTAAATAATGTATTCGTATTAGAGAATAGCTGGTACACCAACTTATCTCTACGCAACAATTCACATCTCGCAAAATATTTTGAACGGCTGATTACCTAATTTTTTAATGATACATGATTTTTTAATGATACATTTTTATATCCTTGTTAGCTGACCAACAAAATTACACTATAAAAATTAAAACATATATTAAATAATGTATTCGTATTAGAGAATAGCTGGTACACCAACTTATCTCTACGCAACAATTCACATCTCGCAAAAGATTTTGAACGGCTGATTACCTAATTTTTTACTGATACATGATTTTTTAATGATACATTTTTATATCCTTGTTAGCTGACCAATAAAATGACATTATAAAAATTAAAACATGTATTAAATAATGTATTCGTATTAGAGAATAGCTGATACCCCAACTTATCCCTACGCAACAATTCACATCTGGCAAAATATTTTAAACGGCTGATTACCTAATTTTTTACTGATACATGATTTTTTAATGATGCATTTTTATATCCTTGTTAGCTGACCAATAAAATTACATTATAAAAATTAAAACATGTATTAAATAATGTATTCGTATTAGAGAATAGCTGATACCCCAACTTATCCCTACGCAACAATTCACATCTGGCAAAATATTTTGAATGGCTGATTACCTAAGCCAATTAATATTGAAGATATTTCATCCAGCTTTTCTTATTTATCGGAGAGGTGCGCAAAATATAACTTGTATAACAGTCATTACCAGTAACGTATTTACGCAATTAGTGAGGGATGCAGGGACTGTTACATTTCCGTATGAGAAACCCCTGGGAATGACCTTAGAATCTTAGGGCACACTTGTTAGAATTTTAGTTTTTTTTAAATTTTTTTAAAAATATTAAATAATACATGTCAGGAACATTTTAAAGGAATGAGGGACCTTCAATCTCGCCCTTCTTTAATTTTCAATATTTTACAAGAGTAAAATTAATATTCTTTTCTTCTACATTGAGGATACTTAGAATTCAAAATAAGTATTTTGAGGAAGAGTTAGAACTATGTATCAAAAAATTCTTCAAAATTGCTAGAATTTTTCAAAAGGCTCCATGCGTATCCATTTTCTTCTGATATCTTGCAAAAGTTTTGAATTATTAATTGAAGTGTTTGTCACAATACTGTGCATAATTCTTTGAAATTACAAATGTTTTTCACATTTACAGACCATAAAATAAAGTAAAAACATAAAAAATAGCAGGTAGAATAAAAAAAAATTTTAAGACTTTAGATTCCTACGAAAAAAAATTAAATGCACATTTATATTTATATACATATGGTAAACTTATAATAAAAAATGTTAAGACTTTAATTAATATAGAATGTGCAAAGAGCATTTTGAAAAACGTTAGCATTTTTGAAAAAAATTTGAAAAACTCATTATTCTGTAAAAAAAATCCTTATTTTGAATTCTAAGGGTTTTCAATGTAGTAAAAAAGAAAATTAATTATTGTCATTTAGTATATAGAGTTAAAAATTTAAAATTAAAAAATTCGAGTTTGCAGGTCCCTTGTCCCCTTAAATTTAATTCCAAATAAATACTTACTCCATTACTGATTTTGTTCATTTATTGAAATACACTCGTCAAAAGTGAAATTGCAACACCATGAATGAATTCGCGTAGCGATGTGAAAATAACGTGATCGGTAAATGTCAGAGACATATGCAAATGATTAAATGCGCGTGCGCATCTGGTCACATGATACTCAGTTTCTGGCTATAAAATCCAGTAACTGGCTATCTCTGTGTATTCTATCAATATGCTATCTATGACAGATTGTTGTGACGGAACTTGAAGAAGGATAGAAAATGCCACGGAGACATCAGCGATCTGAATAGCAGCAGTTATCGTCTGAGGAGCGAGAACGTATCCTAGAACTGCATGAACTCGGTTTGTCGATTTTCGCAATTGCGAGTTGTGTTGGACGGTACGTCAGAACAATTCAGCGATGTGTGGCACGATGGACAGAACCATCTGAGAACACGGCAAAGAGGCAGTGCATCCTCCAGGTGTACATCAGATAGCACTGATAGGAAAATTCGGCGAATGTTTCGTGGGGACCCGTTCGCCACGGAAAGTTTTTTTCAATCCTGAGTACCATTATCAGATGGAGCATCTATCTCCTGCCAAACCATCAGTAACATGTTGCATGAGGCAGGGATGCGCGCATGGCGGCCAGCGACTGGGTTTCCTTTAACTACTCGACACAGGGCTGCCCGTCTGGCTTAGTGTCAACGTTATCGTCACTTGACGAACGAATAGCACCGGGTATTGTTTTCAGACAAATCCCAATTTTGTTTATGGAGGAATGATGGTCGTGGACATGTGTGGCGGTTTTCTGGAGAACGTTACCTGCCAGCCCATATCGTCGAATGTCACACCGGCCCCACACCGGTCTTCATGGTTTGGGTGGCATTATGTTCGGACATCGGACAACCCCTGTGCCCATTACTGTTAAACATCAGTCCGGTACGTAACACGAGATGTTATGTCTGTGGTTCGGCCACTTGTGCTGGCCGCCCCCGGCACGTAATTACAGCAGGACAATGCCCGGCCTCATGTCGCACATCACACTCTGAACAGCGTCAATGGAATTCACATCCTTCCTTGGCCTGCAGCCTCACACGATCTCTCTCCCGTGCATGTGTGGGCTGCCATTGGACTCGCGGTACACAGGGCACCGCAGCCGCATACCGTAGAGGAACTGAAAGCTGCGGTGTAGTCGGTTTGGAAAAGAATATCTCAGCAGACCATTGATAGCCTCATAGATAGTATGCCTCGCTGTTTAGAGGCCTGTATAGCTGCCCGTGGTGAGCACATTAGATACTGAATAAACAGTTTAATTTTTCATACCATTGTTTGTTTCTTTAATCATCTGCATATGTGTCTTACCTCTTCCGATCCTGTTATTTTAGCATCACTACGCGCATTCCTTCATGGTGTTGCAATTTCAATTTTGGCGAGTGTATATAAGTAACAAACAACACAGCACATAGAATATATAAATACAGTTTCAAAGAGAACCGGGGGATTCAGTGTAATATTACACTAGGAATCTCAAAAAATAGTTTTGGCTTATTAATTAAATAAATTAATGATATAAACTGTATCTTTTCGGCTTCAATTGGCTCCGAGTGTCAGAGCACCGTCAATACCAACCATACTGAGGTTCTGTCCTTCAAAACAATTTATTCCAGAACTTTTTCAAATTTGTAATTACAAATTTATTCTAGTTAGTAATTCACCGTATCTTCATAAATTCAGTCAAATTATTTATTAATTTTTATTATTTTAATATATTTTGCAAAAAAAAGATTTATTAAAAACATTTATGTAAATATCAACTGAATATATATTTAAATTAAATAAATAATAATTGCTATAAAATTTATCTTTTCGAATTGAATTAATGCTTCTGAACACCACGGCCCCCTTCGCTTTCGGGTATCGGCCCATGAAATACCTGAAGACCAGAGCTGCGTAACAATTCCTGAAAACTCAGCCGAAGGTTGAATTCCCCTGGTCGGTATATGTTTCATATAGGCCTGGGCGCCTGATGGACAGTGCAGATCTACCGACTAGTTTGGGAAACCCTGGGCCCCTCAAATTCAATTAATATTTTTTGCCCTATTTTCTCTGTTTTCGATTATCTAGTAACACAGACAAATTTCCTCTCTGTTTTCGGCCATATGGTAATGGCGGCAAACGGACCGAACTCGACGTCTTGCAAGTGGTGCTTAAAGCATAAATGTTCGATATCAGACCTAGAAGTTGACGACGAAATACACATATCATGCTCAAGGCTTAGCAGTTTATTTGTAGCTTTACATTTTATGGTCTATAAAAGGGAAGGCTTGCTCGTACAAATATTAGTTGAATACAAAACAGTCTGTTACTTTCTTCACTACGTTTGGGTACTCATCTACATGACCAAGCCAAAACAACAGACACCGATGTAAGGTATACATAAGATTCGATTCACAAAAATCGAACTTTTCAGTGAATGAATTAAAGAAGCTGCTTGAGATATGCTAATTTCGCATACGCGCTTGGTATAAATACCAAGCAGATTGATTAATACAGAGGTTGAAAAAGGTTGTTCAGGTTGATAGATAAGCGAGAGGGAGCTACGAGGTAAGCAGTTCCAGGTGTTAACCGGCGCTTGTGCTTAGCAGGCCCAAAGTTTACGTAGCAGAACTACTGGTTTGATTCCCTGCTGGCTTGTGAGTATTTGCAAAGTGTAGTTTTATTGAATGCTAATATATATATTCCGTACAAGTAGTACGTATGCTTATTGATGTAAAAGCAAATTCTATATGTGCAACGAATTCAATAAACATTGTTTCATGTATAAACTGTGTTTGTATCAAATTCAAATAGAGTGCCCCTTAGTATACTCTACACCAGGGTTTCTCAACCTTTCAGGCTCTGTGCCCCCCTTTGAACACTAATGTGAGGTCACGCCACCCCCATCACCACCATATGTGGTCAATACAAGTAGTAAATTCGAAATTTGAAACTGAAGCTGGTTATTAAATGAAAATATAGAATAGATAATTTCATACACAAAATTTAATATTACTACACTTATCTTAATTTGGAACATATTATTATTAGAACGTATGAAATCAAAGAACTAAATACAGATCATATATATTGGCGGGAACTGTTTGTCCTTGACAAGTTTCTGAATATTAGGTTGTAACTGTGACAAAGCACACCTCAGGTCACTTTCACCGTCCAGACGTACGGCAAGTATCGTGTTCATGTTCGTATGTCGGAAATACGTTACGTTTACATTGAGACCACAAAATTAAGTACAGTAAATTACAGTTAGTTTTACTTTTTATTTTACTTTTTTTTTTAAAACTCACGCCTCCCTTGAAATTCTACACGCCCCCCAGGTTGAGAACCGCTGCTCTACACCGATGTCTCACCTTTCTAAAAATTTGAGTGCGAAATCGGCGCAGAGATCAATGAATTTATCTCAAGCACAGTGCTTCGATTTGAGTCAAAATATGTCAGTAGCGGGAGAAATTAGTCCAACTATATATATTTATTTTAAGTAGGTCCTACTAATATTTGCTTCAGATAAATCGCGCCGCATACTAAGGTGTCGCGGCACAATGACTGGGAATCAATGGTATAGTAGGTAAATTTTACAAAAGTCATAACTTCTTAACGTATAAACATTCATATGTACTTGTAAGAATTATGATGACATATTAATAATATTTAAAGTTAATTCTACCGTGGTATGCGAATTCAAACAGTATATACAGGATGATTAAAAATGAATATAGCGATTACAAACGGCAATAACTATTTAATCGAAAAAAATTTATCGATAAGGAATAAACAGAATGTAAAAGGAAGTTCAAAATTTTGTTTACATACATTATAAATGTTCCATTCGACTCCCCTTGGTCACACGGACAACATCTAAGCGGCAGTCCATTTCAGGTGATACATTCTGAAGAATATGTGGAGTCACCAACGCAAGCGCATTAAAAACGCGCATTTTGAGTTCTGGAATTGTTTTCGGCAAGGGAAGCAAATACACAAGGTCTTTCACAAAACCCCATAGAAAGAAATCGCAGGGTGTCAAGTCCGGATATCTAAGTGGCCAAGTGATGACCACTTTTCGGCATCTCCAGTTCGACCGAGCCAATGCTTTGGAAGATGTTGGTTTAAAAATGTGCTAACCTCCATACCCCAATGTGGGGGTGTTCCATCTTGCTGAAAGATGCAATCCGTGAAATCCGTTACATAGCTGTGGCATACGGATTACATCTTTCAGCAAGATGGAATACCCCCACATTTGGGTATGGAGGTTGTAAGGTATACACAAGATTCGATTCACAAGAATCGAACTTTTGAGTGAATTAAAGAAGCTGCTTTAGATATGCTAATTTCGGCATACGCGCTTAGTATAAATACCACGCAGCGTCATTAATAAACGGGGGGGAGGTTGTTAAGGTTGAAAAGGTGTTATCCTGCGCTAGTGCTTAGCGGGCCAGAAGTTTACGTGGCAGTACTGCTGGTTTGACTTACTGTTCGTGAGTATAAAAATATATTGTTCTTGAAAGCTGTGTTTATACATTCCGTACAAGTAGTACGCATGCTTATTGCTGTAAAAGCCAATTATATGTGCAACGAATTCAATAAACATTGTTTCATGTATAAACTGTGTTTGCTTCAACTTCAAATAGAGTGGCACTTCAAATTATATACACCCAAGTCTGGGTAGAAGTGAGTAATAGATTCTCTATAAGGTTCGCACATTTTCAAACCAACATCTTCGAAAGCGTTGGCTCGGTCGAACTGGAGATGCCGACGATGTGGTCTGCTCTTGGCCACCTAGATATCCGGGCTTGACACCCTGCGATTTCTTTCTATGGGTTTATGTTAAAGACCTTGTGTATGGGCTTCATTTGCCGAAAACAATTCCAGAACTCAAAATGCGCATTTTTAATACGATTGCGTTGGTGACTCCACATATGTCGCCCAGTGGCTAAGTGGTTAAAGGCATCAGCCTGCCACGCCGGGGGTGCGGGTTCGATTCCCGCATAAGACTTGGCTGTATTCTGGGGAACCGGTCAGTCTTCCGCCTGCAAATGGAGCCCCGTCTAGAAAGGGAAGCTGCAACCCATCGTCCATCGCCGGTGTCATCGTTTGTCAATAAAATTTTTCTGTGACTGTGTCATTTGTCTGTTTCTATGTCTTGTATTCATATGTACACTGGACTGGGGTGTAATGTCGTCATCCCCCAGGGACATTAGCCACACACACTCCACATATTCTTCAGAATGTATGACCTGCAATGTACTACCACATAGATGTTGTCCGTGCGACCAAGGGGAGTCGCATAGAACATTTATAATGTTTGTACACAAAATGTTGAACATCCTTTTACATTCTATGTATTTCTTATCGATAAATTTGTTTCGATTAAATAGTTACAGCCGTTGTAATCGTTATATTCATTTTGAATCATCCTGTATATCAAAACTTAGTTGCTATAGATAGCTATTTTAACAATTTCATCGCAATGTCTGCAAATCTCTTGTCGAAGAACGGCATTTATTATTCCTATTAGTTGTACTTAAAGAGATACATCAAGATCCATTTCGTTGGTGTAAATGCCGAATACAATAAATCTGAATTAAACTGTTTATGAATGAAATTCCGTCTTCAAAGTAAAGAGGACGAGTAAAATGGCAAATAAAGAAAGTATTTTTTTTTTATTTTCATTCTTAATAATCACAAAAAAATGAAATGCCAAAAATATACCATCAAAGATTATTTTTGAAATCGGAAATTACATAATGGCCTTTTATGTGTTCAAAAGCTGTTCACCAGACAAACATTACAGGCAAGTAAAAACAAATAGATACATTAATCGTGATGGATCAGAATCTCGTTTAAATAATTTAACACGGGAGAAACCAAATACAGTTTCTCTTTTTAAGAAAATTTGATTGCAACATCTGTCCATTTTTGTGCCAAAAAGAAAACTTTTGTAAATATGGTTTCTCGAATAAATACACACTGCTCAAATATCTCGGAGCTACTGGTGCATTTTGCATGAAGATATAAATCTTTTTCCATCAAGTTTCATAGATGTTTTTAAAAGCACAGTGATTCTTTCAAGAGAGTAATCATTGTTAGTTATTATATGATGTGTAGTTTAATAGTATTTTTTTCAATTAAAAAAAAGTTTAAATAAACGATTATATATTAGTTATTTGGTTTAAAAGTGTATGTCTTCAATTTACTCCCATGTTTTGAATAACTACAGAGGCTGTTCACACATTTTTTAGACGATGTATATTGTATTCAAAAAACTAAATTACATAAAATTCTTGTGTTTTAAATGTTCTATTTGACATCCCTTATTCTGAACTATCTTTCGACACCGCAATTTCCAGGATAATAATGCTTTTTGAAATGTCAGAAGAGGTATTCTATCCCATTCCTCCTGAACAGCTTTACAGAGTCCTGTAAGGGTTTTGGGACGACGTTTGGATAATGCAGATTTTAAAAGTCCGAAAGCACAAAAATCCATAGGTGATACATCGGGAGACTTAGTAGCGATATCAGTGAAGGGTATGACATTGATACCAGTTTTTTGTTCCATTTCTTTTAGGAAATTTTCAGAGGATTTTGATGTGTGACTGCTAGCTTTGTCTTGATGCAGTCTCACAGATTGATGGCACTGTGGGTAAAGCGATGGTATTTCATTCAGAAAAATTGGCGATAAAATATGTTTCTGATAGTATTTGGAGTTAATCTTGACATTTTTTTCCACTCTCTTTATTTTTAACTTGCCATTATAAGAAAAACCAGCAACAATCATGAATCCCTTAGAAAAACTTTCTTTTTATTCTTTGAACCATGTACTTAAATTTTTTTCTCCCCTTTTATGATAATAAAAGGCTCTTTTTTTGTTGCAATCATTTAAATACACCCATGATTCATCTATTGGGACAATTGTTTTCCATTTTTCTTTGGATAAGTGTTTCTCATATAGAATTCTGCAGCGTGTCCTGCGTTCAGCGATATGATTTGGAAGAAGACGATGCACATTGCGTTTTTTCGCTTTCTTAAGATTTAAATCAACGTTTATCATTTTGTTTACAGTGGACACCGAGCATTTTAATGATTTTGCAACTGTCCTTTGACTAGGGGAATTTTTTTTCAACATTAAACAACATACCTTTGCAATAGTCGAAGATGTCCGTTTTTTCCTTGGATACTTGTTTGGAATTTTTGTCCCACTTGAGGCTCCAATTTGACGTTTTTTTCTTTCTTGTTGACGATATTACCTATCGACGCTTTAGATATCACAAAACCATGATCTCTCACATCGTTTTTGGATAACGGAGTATGCATATTTCTCTTCGGAAAGAGCATAATTGTAGCCTTCGAACCACTGCTTTGTTAAAGACGCCATTTTGAATAAAAACAAAACTTTCAAGCCGCAGACAATAATTTTGACTTTTAAAAATATAGTAAAATTGCAATTATTTCTTTTGCAGCAAACGATTTTTTATTACCGCTTACCAAAATCGTCTAAAAAATGTGCGAACAGCCTCTGTATTTGGGAGTCTAAAATAAAGTTTTACATTTTTATATATCAAATATGTAATGAATAAAATAAAGATTATTTTTTTTAATGTAATTATGTAAATTCATGCACACACATACTCACATATGTTGTTGTTGCTGTTGTTACTAATCCCTCCTGATCTAGCGGCATTAGATCAGGTTCATGAATCCATATATTCGCAGTAGGTCCATCAAATAGCGAGTATCGCTAATAAATTCTTTCCTAGATTAATTTACACAAGTTAAGACTAGGAGTGGCCTGCTCATTATTGCATTTTTTACAAATGGGAAAGGTTTTATTTTGGTGATCAAATTTTGGGCACCACAAGTGACCTCTTGCAAACCTTGGGATAACAGTCTACTCAGCTCTATTAACATTGAATACAAGAGTCCAACCAGGGCTGACACAAATGTACCAGTCATAGACCGGGGGAGATCTCCAATTACTCCGGATAGAAGATTTCCTTACGGAATATGCGTCCAGACAAGTAAGACACGAAGTTGATGAATGTTCAACGGTACCCTCCTTTGCCAGGATGTCAGCCCTCTCATTGCCAAATAGGCTCACATGAGAGGGGACCCACTATAAATGGAAACCATGTTTCATAGAGAGACGATCTAGCTGGTGCAGGATGGACAAACCGGCTCTGTCGCCCAATCTCGTCCAATTGTTCAAATGCTGGATGGAACTGAGACTACATGATAAAATCCATACATCGTTGATATCCACATCTGTTCTAATAGATCTCAAACCCTCATCTACGGCAAGTAATTCAGCATGAAAACATGAACATGAGTCTGGATTTCTAAATATGATTTTAACTATATCATTCGGTTACTTGATGAATATTCCACTACCAGCTCGATTCTGATCATTCTTGCTACCATCCTTAAAAATCTGGATAGCATCCTCTGGAATGTTGTTTTATTAACTCCCAGTTGCCGATATAACTCTCATATATATATATATATATATATATATATATATATATATATATATATATATATATATATATATATATATATATATATATATATATATATATATATACACAGAGATATATAAAAGAAAGTCAAATTCATAATTAAGAGATACCAACGAACATGGGAACTCACGCCTTATATAATATGGCGACCAACTACAGGTGCGGCAGAATGTGCTCCCACATTTTGAAGGGTAAGAAAAAATGAACAGAACAATTTACAGTAAAAAGGCTTTATATTTTATAAAGGCACTAACAGTTCAAGTTGTTTTCCCTGAGTATTGAAAATTACATCATCCAGGTGACCCCCGTTATTTGCAATACACTGCCGAAGCCGTCGTCTAAAGTTTTAATCATTCTCTTTGTCATATATGAGGGGATTCCAGCAACATCCATCTCAGCAGACTTACAAACTCGTTACGCATTTTCAGGTATTTCAATTTTCCGAAGACGACCACTTGTTTTCTTTGGTAATGCAGACCCACTTGCTGTCAAGAAGCACGACATCGGTTGTATCCAAAGACCATTCTTAATGCCTTCTGTGTCGTTGTTAGACAATCGTTGTTTAAAAAAATACCTCGCGATGTTCCCTGGACGAACTCGTTTTCTACTCACAGCCAGAGAATCCGACAGAACCATTGCTACCACCCGTGCAGCCCCCCTCTTACCAGTGACCTTTATAAATGTGTAAGTCCATTCTGCCGCACTCTGAATAAATACCTTAAAATAAAATTATGTCGTTTTTACATCATTGTACCATTCAACGTTTTATCGGCTGAAATGAAGGACTGTTTGAGTTATATAGATCTTTTAGAAACCATAAATGTTTACAAATTATCTTTACTTTATACGTGAATCATTTATGTGCTGCTAATTTAAACACCGACTTCTTTTATTTCTCACTGCATTACTGTAAAGTAATGACTTTACTGCACTTCACTTAATTTTACCTCGAGTGTAGGAAGCACCTGTGGTGCTTAAGCAGCAGCCATAAATATGCCATTGCACAATGGATTCCGGTCCACTGTGGAGTCTCTGGCAACGTGACTACTGATCTCCTGGCCAAGAGAGGTGCATATATTTTGCAGATTTCCAATGTCGATGTGAGTTTTAGTACCATCAAACGCCTTATCCGTAAGTCAGTGAATGAAGCCACCCGAAAACAGCCCTTTGAAAACAACTATCAATGCCCTGATGAATTAGAATCAAAGACACTCCTAAGAGGCCAAGGCGTAGAGCTATTGCTGAATTTCGCCTGGCGATCGTCCACGACTCTTTATCAAAATATATGTATCGTCTCAAAAAACGGTCTCTGATCCTTTCTGCTGACTGTGATCTTCAGCAGATGATGGATGAGACTCACCTGCTTCGGTGTCCTGCTCTTCGAAATATTTACTGAGACGAGACTTACTGAGGTCATAAACTGTTACTGTCGCCGACTTTTGTTGCTGTTTATCTTTTCTTAATCTCTTTTTCTACTTTTTTCGGATCAGCCGTTTGTAAACTTGCCATTAGGAAAAAAAACTTTACTGTAAAGTGAACTATTTCACAAGTGGGAAAATTCTACCGTAAGAAGGGTTTTTGATAAGTTAATTTGGTACCGCAACGTTTATCTCTATCTTTACAAATTTTAAACAAAATGACTATAAAACAAATAGAACTTCTGGAAAATACCACAATAACGATTTCGTTAGACTAGAATAAAGAAGTATCTTTTTATGCATGGATAAATTCTCATTACTCAATTCATTTAAATAACTCCTAAGTAAATATGTCTGTAAAATTTAAAATTTTGTATATTGCATGATTTAAAAATTTGTCTCGTGTGTTAAAAGTTATTTTAACAATGAAAACTTGTATTTACTGCTTAATTTATATATAAATATATACGGTGAACAAATTTACTCCAGTTTATTATAATATTGTACCAGTATCTTCCTATTTGAGAAGTGTAATTAGAATCAGTATATAGGGCAAAATGGAGTATTATATCATTAAATGGCTGAATATTAGGACGATAAGAAATAATAATAATGATCGCTTCTAATAATTTTATTTCATGTGAATGAAACTGATATTTGTTAAGCCAAAAAGCTGTCATTTTTTCCGCATAAAATTGTTTTTAATAAAGAGCTGATAATTCTTCTTTTCCATATACTTTGCTAATTCAGTTTTATATCAAAGGAATCATTATTATCCCTTAAATCATTTAATTAATATATATATATATATATATATATATATATATATATATATATATATACACACTCATGGACAAAAAAATTAGCGCACCAAGAAGGAGTCGTCAAAATGAAACGAAATTTTACATACGTAATGACTACTTTGATATAAGTAAATGATAAGAAAATCAAAAAAGGATAATTTATTTCAGAAAAAAAGGCAAAAGAACGGAGGCGTAAATACTCCGTTGGACCACCTCTAGCACGAATGCACGATGCGATACGATTGGGCATTGAGTCATACAAGTTCTGTATGATGTCTTGAGACATTTCGTTCCATATTTGCTGTAACCTTGCCTCTAGTTCGTTCAAACTCGTGGGATGCCCAACTCGTCGTCCCAAATGATCCCAGATATGCTCGATTGGAGACAAATCTGGGGACCGGGCAGGCCAAGGAAGGGTAGTAACAGTGCGGAGACAGTCTTGTGACACCCTTGCCGTATGAGGTCGAGCATTGTCTTGTTGAAAAATGGCTCCTGGGAGCCGTTGCATGAGTGGCAACACATGTGGTTGCATGATTTCATGAACATACCGCTGGGCTGTCATGGTGCCCGGAACAATACTAGGGGTGACCGTGTATTGTAGGCAATGGCACCCCTTACCATCACACCAGCTGTGTGAGCGATGTGTCGCTGTACAGCAAAGGCAGGATTGAAGCGTTTACCACGGGCTCTCCACACACGAACACGATTGTCATCACTGCCGAGATTGAATCTGGATTCGTCGCTAAAGACGACCTGGTTCCATTCCGCTGCAGTCCAGTTTCCTCGTGCGCGGCAAAACTCCATACGGAGGCGTCGATGGGTGGGCGTCAAGGGCAGCAGATGTAATGGGCGCCGCGATACCAACTGTCCTTCAGCCAGGCGCCTTCGTATGGTTCGAAAAGACACAGAGGCCCCTAGTGAAGGTGCTACCTGTGCCTGGATGGCGGCCGATGAAGCAGTTGTCTGTACGCGTGCATTTCTTACGATGTGGCGGTCTTCTCGACGACTGGTCTGTCGAGGGCGTCCTGAGCCTGGTCTTCGTGTACATGACATCTCTCGGATCCACTGGTCCCAACACCTCCTGACAACACAATCAGAGCGGCCTAATTGACGAGCTACTCGCCTAGCTGACCACCCAGCTTCCATCATCTAGACGATTCTCCCCCTCTCAAACTGCGATAACTGCTTATATTGTCTTCGAACACGGCGTAATGGCATGTCTATCTCAGCTCTTCCTTTGTAAGTGATTCAGCACACTCAAACAAGCTTTGGTTACCTGTTTTATACTCCACAGAGTACTATGTTCAACGCCCTCTACCGGCTATACATAATGCACAATCACACTGCATTTCTAATCATTTGCATATCTCCCCGACATGTACCTTCATTGTCTGTGGAAAAAGTGTGTCTACTATTTACAGCTACATAAATGCTGATAATCCAATAAAAATGGTATTTTTAGATAGCCTGAAC
Source organism: Dolomedes plantarius (assembly GCA_907164885.2). Classification (NCBI taxonomy): domain Eukaryota; kingdom Metazoa; phylum Arthropoda; class Arachnida; order Araneae; family Dolomedidae; genus Dolomedes; species Dolomedes plantarius. The sequence goes on from OU015497.1 coordinate 186,380,606, forward strand.
TTTTCTGCACCTTGCAACATGATACATTTTATAAATTTCGTCATCAAAGGAATTGTTGAGTCTTTAAAACACACTATTTTCACTAGAGTAATTTAAATTTCAAAATATTCTTTCTAAAATTGAAAATTGCCCCAAGGTGTAATATACGAGTATAATTCTCTATTACGGAGTACAATTTAAAAAAATCTCTTAATCTAAGTCGGCAATCATTGGGCACATTTTTTCCATAGGTAAAATCTTATGAGCGAATCCAATAGGGTAAATACACAGCAACCTTAAGTGTGCATCATAGCGTGAGCATTGTGTGTTTTGTGTTTTGAGTGTTTAGTGGTGTTGTGTGAATCGCAGAAAATATTATTTAAAGAATGTCTAGTATTTGTGGTTTTGGAAGGATCTTATTTCAAGCTAGACAGTTAAAGATTTAGTATTTATTTTTCAGATTATTCATTATAAAATTAAATTTTGATCCCAAACTATGTCTGAGAAAAATCTAAAAAAGGAAAGTTGAAGAAAAAATTTATTTCTCTGGATGCCAAAATGCAAATTTTGCATCGTATTATGAAAGGAGAACAAGTATGACACATTACAGAAAATCTAAATTTTAATGGACAATTCAAATTTTAATGGAGCAACAGTCCAAACCATCAAGAAAAATGAAAAGAAAATTGGATGTGTTGTGACTGTAGGATCTTCTATATCTACAAAATATGGATCATGTCTCTGTGTGCCAATAATTGAGAAAATTGAAAAGGCACTCAGTATTTGGATTGATGGTTACTGTCAAAAATATTCCTGTGGATGGGAATATCGTTAAACAAAAAGCTCTTAAAATTTAGAAAACACTTTAAATAAAATGGAGAATTTTCTGTCAGTCAACATTTTGTGGCAAGTAAAGGGTGGTTTGGAAAGTAAAAAAAAACTTTTTTGCGATTCACAGCATAAAAATGTAAAGCGAATCTGCTTCAGCTGACCATGACGCTGTCAGGACGTATCTAGCAAAAACAAAATCAATAAATAAAAAAATTATAGATGAACATGGATACACGCCAAACCAAGTTTTTAATGCTGATGAAACTGGTCAAACAAAAAAAATGCCTAATAGAACATTTATAGTGAAACGAGAAAAAAAACAGCAGCTGCATTTAAGACATTTAAAGTCCGCATAACGCTACTTTTGTGTTGTAATGCAGCAGAGGACTTAAAACAAAACCTTTCCTTGTTCATAGTTAATTTAATCCCCGTGCACTTAAAGTCCTAAATAAAAACAGCACCTTGTCGGTGCATTGGAAAACAAATCCTAAAGCTTGGGTACCAGGAACTTTAGTTAGAGAAGGGTTTTTAAAGCCTGTAGTGCCAGAGGATGAAAATTATCTAAAAATGAAGAAGTTGGGCTTCAAGGGGTTGTTACTATTAGAAAATGTTCCAGGTAACCCACAAGATTTGAGTCATCCCAACATTCAAGTAGCGTTTCAACCGATAAATTTTAATTCGTTGATCCAGTCCTTGGATCAATGTATAATTTATAACTTTAAAAGCTACTACATCAGAAGATCATTAGAATGGACTTAACTGAATCGATATCAATTGGTGTCATGGACGCCTGTAAACAATTTTCAATTAAGCATTGTATCGAAATCATATCATTATCGTTGAAGAAACTTATAACATTGACATTAAATGAATGGTGGAAAAAGATTTGGCCATCGCCAAACACGGACTCGAATTATCATAAAGTGAAGTCGTTGGCATATTGTAACTTGCTAAATCAATAGAAGGCGAAGGTTATTTGGATATGGCTATTCAGGATGTTCAAGATTCATTGATGGAAGAAGAAATTGGCGAAGCGGATTTGTTGGAAATGGCTTCAAACGTTGTATACCTCAAATCGATTTCGAGGAGAAGA
>OU015497.1:186383008-186390508 GCA_907164885.2 Dolomedes plantarius
TTTTTGAGACCTAAAGTCATAGTTTTTTTTAAAGGGCAAAGAGTAAAGAAAGCTTAGAATAGTAGTGCATAATCGCATTTTTTGTAAAGTTAAGTTTAGGTTAAGGTGAGTTCTTTTCCTTATACAGACAATTTTTCGAGTCAATTCTGTCCTTCTACAACCTTATAAAGTAATTAAAAAACCCGATTTCTTCAATAAATTAACTGGCAGTAATCTGATTTGACGTTGTTCATTTTGATTAGTTTTATCTTCTTACAGTTGCCTCAGTCTCAGTTCAGGTTTGAGATTTTTAGTTAAAAATGTATTTCTAAAATAGATATATAATTATAAACTCAATTAATTTATCCCTTAGACAAAGATTAAGGACAAACGCTATGAGATAACACTGATCAATAGTGACCGATGTCAACCGTATACTGTCAATAAATTTATACTTGACCTGGATCGCTAAATTGGCCACAAATATTGTATTTGCGGTTTTTAATAGCACAATATGTACATCCAAAAGAAACCACCTTAACCTGAAATTAACTTAATAAAATATATTATTTAAAATATATTATTAATAAAATATATTATGCAGTTATATATTACTCAGCGGGAATCAAATTAAGACATAATAACGTCACCGGCGTACCCCAAACGTGGGTCCTATATTTGACTCAGATTTTCTATTACCGCAAGTTTCACAAAGTACTAAAGACTATTCATTTTTAACAACCTCAATTTAATATTTCCTTTGACGTTTCGAATTCGTTTTGAGTTAAATGAACTTGAATTTTCCCGAGCTCCTATTTTCCACATGAAATATTTCCTCTCTGTGCTTGATTTTATTAAATGTCTCTAACTTCGCAGTTGTTGTAATAATTTAAAATATTCATTTATACATTTGATAAAATATGTCATTCTCATAATCTTAAATTCTGATAAAAAGAGTATACTTAAAGAAAGACTTGTGTAGAATTCTAAAACATTTACAGAAAATCAGGACTTTAAAGAAATTCTCTGAAATCTATATAATGAAATTCAGTTGTAGTTTGAGTTCGTTAGAATTGTTAATTTCTTTTCAAGAATCAGAACCGTGCTTTATACAGCTGTAACAAGAATTAGATCACTTCGTTTTTTTTTCTCTACAGGGGACACAGTACTCAAACACTTTCAAAACATTTTTTTTTATTTTAAGTATTTCAATAAACAATGTAATTGTATTGCATTTTAGAAGTCAATTTAAAACATATTCTGAAAAGTAAAAATTTATTTAACAGTAAATATAATTAAAATTTTTATTTTTTAATTTTTTTTTCAATTTTAAAATCCTTATAACTTTTTCAAATAATAATATTTTTGCTCCAATCTTTTCTAGGTAATGTATCTATGTCTACTACATAAAACTTGCCATGGGTTTTTTTAGGTACCTTTAAATTACATTTTGTATATTTTTTTTCTATCATTTGCAGTGAAAAACGATGAAAACTGGCAGCTTGTTGTATATTTTTGAATATGAAAAAAGAAATAATCATATTATTGCATAATTCTATGTCAAGTTTTTATTCCATACATAATAGAAAACCTGTATAAAAACTTTAATACTTGTGTCTTAAATACAAGAAAAGATTTAGCACATTTACTGCAGAATGTCAAGAAAAACAAACATGGAGAAAAAAGTCATTTAAAGTTTTCATTTGTTAAAAAAAGTCCCTTTAAATGAACTGATATACAAATTTTGTCGGTAGTTATAATACTCAAATAATATAAAGCATATATAAAACATTTTATCCATCCAACTTCAATATTAAAATATATTATGCAATTTTTAAAAACATGTCAGTGAACTGTAGAAATAGAGTCTACAACAACTGCTCTTGGTTTAAATTTTATTTTTTAATTCAACAAATAAATCGTAATGTTAATTCCATGGCAAGTTTCATACGCGTTCTAATAACGAAATGTATAACATTTTTTATATCTCTATCTGAATTATTAAAGAAATTATAACGTTCTCAATATATGGCAGTTAAGAAAATGATATCATCAAGAAAAAATAAATCTTGTTTCTTGAGAAAGTCATACCTAAAATTTGTATAAAATGAATGTGGAACTAGATTTGATACACAAAGTAATGCATATGTAAAGCATTTCAACCATGTTTTAACATCATAAATTTCCTGTAGGGTTGTAAAAGCATGAAAATAAAAAAAAAATAAAAGAAGAATCGAAGTAATTTTCATTCATGAAACATACCATTAACTACCACATTTTCTGAGACAATTTTAAAGACATGCTTATTTTACTAAATTAAAATCCCCAGGTTCATAGGTAACAAATATAACGAATAGATATATAGCGTAAAGTTCAAGCAAAAGCATAAAAATATACACTTCAGGAAGAAAAAACACGTTGATTACAATTTTTTCAAACGAAAGTAAATAGCAACGTGCAGAATTACCGTTACCATGTGTAAACAATCCAAACAGTTACCTCAAGCGGTTACTTCTTTCACTCTGGTGAGCAAAAAAAAATAACTAATTCAATATTAATTTGAGTTTTTAGGCTAGTGGAAAAAAATGCCACGCCCACTTTAAATGGTCACTTGTCCCTTTAATTTTCGGACAACATTATAAAAACTAATAACTTTTAAAGTATTGAAATACAGCTTTGAAATTTGGTGATCATATATAGAAAGGTGGTGACAATAATTTGAGTCAATAAAATAATCGATATTTTGACTATTTTTAGGGTACTGTGTCGCCTAAAAATAATTTTCTATTATTTTACTTTCTTTTAAATTTTTTGGACCTATATTCTCTGTTACGGCTAGTTTTTTAGGATAAATATAACATATAAATATAATTATTTTAACGCAATATATATTTTCATTTTAGAAGTTCATTTGTTCAATAAATATTATTTTCAAAAGGGAAATGTATCTTTATTAAAATAAATACTTCATATGCGAGCGTTATTTTCATGTAAAATTCTTGAAATTTTTTTGGCAACGAAGATCATTTGTGTACAATCGTGGTTTTGAGTTTTGGTATGAAAAATAACTTTACTAATTACTGAGGAATTTTAATTATTTTAGGCTTTTTATGACCGCATGAGGGTGGGTAAGAAGAATTTTGGATTTGATTTTACATTCTTTTAAATTTTTGGACCTTTATTCTCTGTACGGCAAATTTTTTGTGGGTGAATCGCAAATCACAAAACAGTGCTTAAAGTTTAACTGATTCTTTTAATTAAAGATATACTAACTTTTTATGCATTTAAACGCACATTGTGAATTATAAAATTAAGAACAATATAAATTACAGTATACTAATCATTCTGTACCAAATTTCAGAAAGTAAACAAGCGCAAGTTAGCGAGACACATAAGGGTGATTCCCAGAAATGTAACAGCTTCCATTTACTGTTGTCACCCTTCCAAATTGTTGGCTTTATATTAATTAAAAATTATTATAATTATTTTCAAGTTTTCAAACTTGTCTTAGAATTATCCTAAGGCTTTAAAACATAAGTATACGAAGTTTCAACCAGATTCGTCAAGAATCGAAACTTGTATACGATACATACATACATAGAGACACTTTGTTTTATTTATAAAGATTATATATTATATAATAATATAATATATATATATATATATATAATATATATTTTATTTATATATGTATGTATGCATGGATAGAGATAGCTAGTATATTAGCATTTCGTAGAAACTTTCTGCATGTTATAACAAAACAAATCCTAGGACAAGCCTGTTTGGACCAACTCTTTGCTTTACATTCCCACATAGCGTTGATACAACTGTAGAAGTATTGCTAAAATAAAATGGTATCTTTTAGGTAGCATTGTTATCTAATACACTGATGTGCCACTGTATTAGGGATAGCAAAGCCTATGCAATTGTTGTAGCGCTGCGCATCAGTATTCGCAAGTGAGGGCGCTGTGGTAACTGCATATATAGCGCGTACTGTGGTTGTTCTAATTTGTTGTTGGAATTGCCAGTATGGATAAACTGCCTAATTTAGACGCCTTCGATCGCGGACAAATCGTAGGTGAACGACGCATGGCCATTCAATTTCCGAAATCGTCAGACGCTAGGATTTCAAGGTCGACAGTGTCAAGAGTATACCAAGAATACATGGATGGTGGAAAAAAACTAGCGATCGGGCAAACTGCAAAGGACAATTAGCCTTGACAGTGCGTGGTGAGAGACGGCTCAGGCGTATTGTACGTAGCCAGCGAAGCCAAACATATTACCAACAAGCTCAAATTACCACCCAGTTTAATGACGGTGCCAGTCGTACAGTCAGTAAACGGACTGTGCAACGCTCGCTTCACCGTATGGGTTTCGGGAGCCGTCGACCTACAAGAGTACCATTGCTCTATACTCGCTATCGGGCTGCACGTCTTGCCTGGGAAAGAGATCACATAGACTGGAGTGTAGAGGACTGGAAACGAGTAGCATGGAGTGATGAGTCTCGATTCCGACTACTTAACGCCGACGGGAGGCTGAGAATATGACGTCAGACTGATGAATCCATGGATCCTGCATGCCTGGCTGGAACTGTACACCGGCATGGTGGCTCAATCATGGTCTGGGGTGGTTTTTCGTGGCACAGTTTGGGATCTTTGGTGCGTGTACCAACCTCCCTCAATGCAATTCGGTACGTAGAGTTGCTGGGTGATCACCTCCATCCGTTTATGCTGTTCTGTTATCCGCACGGTAATGGCGTTTTCCAGCAAGAGAACTGTACCTCTCACAAGTTGCGGTTGGCTACTGGCTGGTTGGACGAGCATTCCTGAGACTTCTCTGTCATGAATTGGCCACCTAGAAGCCCAGACTTAAATCCTATTCAGCATCTTTGGGATGTTTTGGAACTAGGCGTGAAAGGCCATCACACAGCACCAAAGAACCTTACTGAATTATGGACAGCTTTAGCCAATATTTGGCAATCCATTCCCGTGGAACGTTTCCAGAAACTTGTTGAATCTATGCCTCGTCGTGTAGCAGCCGTTATCAAGGCCAGAGGAGGCCCAACTCGTTACTAGGTAGGTATCCCTAATTCAGTGGTACTTCAGTGTATATTCCCCACATCGTTTGTTAGAGGATGCCTTGTATACTGTAAACCATCTTAATGTTACCATGTCAACAGATTTTAACTCGTTTCGAAAAAATGATTGAGATTTGCTTTCTTGCTAAATTTAGTAGTTCATTCTCTAGTGGTTTTAATATTTGTATATTTTTATACCAAAAATAAAATACAGTGGTTTTTTTTATTAAAACCAGATAATTTGCCCCAGTTTTTCAAATTAATTTCTTTTTCTGTTTGATCTACATAGTAAATACCTACATTACTTTAGCTGTAAACACTGTGTTACGGCCAAGAATTTGCTTTATCATTTTTTTTGAAAGTCTGATTTTAAGAGAAATGGAATCATAAGTTATTTCTACTCTCCCATATTTCGCTTATTTACAATCCTTTAAATGATTGTATTTGTTGGTATCCGTAGCAAGGGCTGATTCCCTAATGAGGACGTATACACCAATTTATCTGCGACGCTTAAAGTTACTGTACAGCGTTATAGAATTGCTGGCAGCTATTATTCTCCTTGGACAGAATAAACAGTTTTATTACTCCAAGAAGAAGAAACAAATCAAAGAACTAACAAAAAACATTGGTTGCTTTGCGATAATTTACAACAGCGTAAGCTCAAATAGTGCCAATTTTTTATCTTTCGGTTAATATTGTTGCACCCAGATATGATGATATATTATAGTGAACAAACAATGATTGATTAAAATGTCTCTTCATAGATTTTCCACCTTCTAAGACGACGAATATGTGATGTTGAACTATTGCTTTATTTCTTTTATGTTGTAGTATTGTTTCAGTTAATTATGCTAGATTCGTGATATTATTTTAGGTTTGTTTATGTGACGCACGGGAAATGTATGATGCGAATATGTAATGCCAAGTCAGACTCGAATATGTAATGTCTTATCAGGTTCGAATGCGAATATGAAATGTCTTATCAGGTTCGAATGCGAATATGAAATGTCTTATCAGGCTCGAATTGTATAAATTTTTAATTTAATGATTATTTTTTTTTTCTAGTGGAGGAACTTGTCATGTAGACATTCGTCTATAATCCACCGCAGTTTAGCTGGTCATTTTATTATGGGGGCACCATATAGGAGGATCATCATTACCCTCTATGAAGGGACGATACAAACAGGGGTATTTAGTGGCGTGACGCCGGGATTCGATCCGAGCACTCCAGGATCGAAATATGGAAACGTGTTTCAGGCGTAAACCCTTTCTTGCTATATCCGACGAATGAATAAACGACGAGACTACGCATTCAGTGACCAGGTATTAGAGTCCTATTCGGAAAATGTTTGTATCTATAAGAAATGTACGGTCCACAGGAATTTGGTGATTTTCACTAAAAGAGTGGTATTGTCGACATGCGCTTGCTTCGTTTACTGTAAACATCTTTTCTTTATTCCCCTTTTTCAATTTCTTTTTCTTTTTTTCTTTCGTTTCGTTTTGAATAATCATTCGTAATTGGTTCACTTTTAAGCCGTTGGATTAGCATGGATTTTTCGAATTTCTTCTACTCTTTCTCTGCAGTTCCGCAGGATGATTCACCGTGATCTTCCTCCATTTAAAATGGCCGAAATAAATTAAGGCATCTTTTTTTTGATTCGGATGAAGAGGGTAAGAATAGTTTTTGGATTTTTCTGTGGATGCTCGGTTAATTTCTAAACCATACTAATGTTCTAATTGTCAGTTACCAATGAAGCTGACTCTAAGAAATGATGCGAGCGACGGAATTTCTTCGAGTTGTAACTTGGAAAGCTCACATACCGTTAGGCGTTCTGTGAGAAGTGGTACTTGTATCGATGAATTTGATATCATAGACTCATTTTTAAAAACTGACTTATTTATTGGTTAAGAAAAGAAGAAACATTCACCTGACTTCCAGGCAAAAACATACCGGCTTATGAGCTGTTCAACCTTACTTCGCGCCAATAGTGACATTGGCGCGAATATAAAGACGGAATAAAGTCACCAAATAAAGGTGGAATATGTATCGGAATTTAACCAAATGTTTCAACCTTTAGTTGAAGAAATTTGTGTTAGAGAGAATAAGTCGAAGTATATTACTTCAATATATTTAAGTCATGAAGGAGAACTATATATATATATATATATATATATAGTATATATATATATATATATATATATATATATATATATATATATATATATATATATATATATATATATATAATATATATATATATATATATATATATATAATGTAAGTTGGGGTAACTGGGTCATCCCCTCCCAGATTTATCCTTTACATGTCAGGGGGGAATTCCACTCTACTGTGGCAACACTGGCAAGCAGAAGTCAACAAAACAGGGCTCCAGCTTGGTTGAAGAACGTTTTATAGCTGCTAAATTTTTTGTATTTGTCATTAC
>OU015497.1:186395508-186448008 GCA_907164885.2 Dolomedes plantarius
CATCAAAATCCACTCTAAATTTCCTAAAAGAAATGGAACAAAGAACTGGTATCTAGGCCATACCATTCACTTATATCCCTACTAATTCTCCCGATGTATCACCTATGGAGTTTTGTGCTTTCGGACTTTTAAAATCTGCATTATCCAAACGTCGTCCCAAAACCCTTACAGGACTCTGGAAAGCTGTTCAGGAGGAATGGGATAGAATACCTCTTCTGACACTTCAAAAGGCATTATTATCCTGGAATTTGCTTTGTCGAAAGATAGTCCAGAATAAGGGATGTCAAATAGAACATTTAAAACACAAGAATTTTATGTAATTTAGTTTTGTGAATACAATATACATCGTCTAAAAAATGTGTGAACAGCTTCTTTAGAGGCAGACCACCGACTAGATGGTGAAATGACGTTGAAAAAGACTTAAAGACTGAAAGTTAAAAATTGAAAAGGGGTCGTCGCAGGCAGAAGTTGCTGGACGGAGCCCGTGGTTGAGGCAGCTAGGGCCTGCACGGGGCTGTTGTGCTTGTGAAGAAGAAGAAGAACCCAAAAGTGATATTTAAAGAAAATGCATTTAAAATTTTACTAGAAATTTACAATTATAAAATATTACAATTTTCTTATTCTAAAAAACAATTTCAGTCGCAAACATTTCAGATTTTGATACACAATCTTAATTTATCAGGAAATTCTCACACATGTTTATAATGTCCTAATTTTCAATATACTGGATAAACTGATGTACAATACACCGAAACTTCTCCAGCTGGCCACCCCTATTCGACGGCCATCGTTCTAAACGGACAGATTTTGTTCAGAACAGATTAAAGCCTCCATACAGCCAAAATTATGGAAGAAGACTCTTTTCGGCTGTTCAGGGGATCCCCGACACAAAATTCTTCAAACTTTCGAAAAAAAATATATTGCATTAAAACATTTTCTGTTCTTTTCCGCTTAAAATGACGTTTAAATCATGTTTCTATGTTAATTAGAACATGATATATAATTTTTTTTTCTGTTTTACAACATTCTAACAACAGTCAATGTTTGTTTAAACCTTTAAATGTTTTTCTGCTTGATAGACTTTTTTCACCATTTCTCGTCTTTAATATGTCAAGAACTGTTAAAGATAAATTGTTCAAACTTGAAGCATGTCTTTTTTCTATTAATTTACTTTAATTTTGATTCTGGAAATTAAAAAAAAAATAATTACTTTTCAAAATATGATTTTTTAAAAATAAGTTACATCTTTGTTTTAAAATTTTTACTGTAAATATTTTTGATTTTTTAAATAACTATTTAAAAAAATGCTGACTCAAAATTAAATTTTTATATTTCTGTTTAATTCAATGAAAACATTTTGAAATTCGACAAATAATGTTTCGAGTTATAACGATTTTAAATTACCCCACTTTTAAAAAAAATCAAATTTTAGTTTTTTTTTAAACTTTATGAGAAGTTTTATGATGCGATTTTTTTACAAATTATATGGTTAACCATCACAAAAAAAAATTCAAAATTTTAACTCAATACGTAAATTTATTTTGAATGTGTTTCGGCCTTGAAAACGGCCACTTTGTTTTTCGAACAATTACTGCCAGCCATAGAGATGTTTCATTATATATCTAAATAAATATTGCACAATATTTTGTCTATAAACTTATCTTATCTAAAATAGCAGTAGGGTAGAATGTACACAAACGTCATTTCCATTAGTATGTACTTCCAAACAAAATCCTGACGTATATACATAACGTATCATATTTTAAATATCGATAACATGAATGAAATGGGAAATGTATCAGGAAAATATACGATTCTCTCTACAAAAGATAAGTCTACAAACTTAGACACCGTATTATAACGTTTGTGTCATGATATTTATTCGGATAAATGTAAGTTTCTTTGTCATATATTCAACGAAATTTATCTGATATATATATATATACACCTTTATATAGAATTTGATTGATAACACAAACTGTGATTCCCATTAGCATCTTATAATTCTAGATAATCCCAGAAATTAACCGCAACTGTAACCGTAAATTAGTTCTCCCGCAGTTAAACAAATAGATAATCCCCGAAATAATACTGTAATATATCTTTATAAATGTCATGTAAGAAATATAATCTCCATCGATCTTTCTTCCTAAAACTGGTTAATAGTGTGAGTAAGATTTTACGACTGTTTGAAGTAATCGTATTCAGATAGTTTCGTAAGCCACGAGAGTATTAATATAATAGCATAATGTTCATTGGTGCCTAGCCAAGAACATTTTAAGGAAATTTAATCCTTAATATTTTAGCTAGAAAATGAATTAATAATTCATTTACACGAAAGGAGATATCTATTTTAGATAAAAATTCATTCCATACAAAGGTTTTTCAAATAAAGCATAATCATATCAAATTTTTATCAAATGGTTTGAATGACCATGATTTAAAATGCAATGTTTTCAGTCGTTGATAACGTATTTACCTTGGATTGTACCTAACAAATGTATAAAGCATATAGTAATGTATACTGCACTCTACTATACATAGTAATGTATTTATTAATAAAGTATAATCATATCAAATTTTTTTCAAATGGTTTAAAAGATCGTGATTTAAAATACAATGTTATCAGGCATTGATAACGTGTTTAGCTTGGAGTATACCTTAAAAATGTATATAGCATAAAGTATAATAATGTATACTATACTTTACTATAATAAGTAATGTATTTATTAATAATATATATTCATATCAAATTTTTATCAAATAGTTTAAAAGATCAGGATTATAAAATCAATATTTTCAGACGTTGATAACGTAATAAGATTCGAATGTATGTACCTCAAAAATGTATATTGATTAGAATGTACCTTTAAAGCGTTTTGCAATTTTGAAATATTTCTTGGAAAAAGGGGAAGTGTTTGATTTGAACAACTGAGAAAAAAATGATTTGTTTACGAGTATGCTATCTCCTCATAAGATACAATTTATTAAAGGTAATTAATTGGAAGATTTTAACTTGCTCATGTATTATACTGTTGTCGTAGTAAATAAAACCAATAAAATAATGTAATAATCAAACAAACTTATTCCCCATTATGTACCAAGAAAATACATTTTGGGAAAATTAAAATATATATTGCGAATTATGAATGAGAAAATTTAGGTGACTGATAGAATTTTTAACTGCATTTAGATATATGGACCGGGGGGAGTTGTTCAAGCAGGGCTTGAAAACATGTTTTAAGCGGAGAGGGGGGTCACAACTCCCCCCGGTCATTAACTACAAGGCCTTCATGTTCTGTTGCACTATTGCTGTAATACCGGTACTTGCTTTCTGTGCAGTCATGCTTTATCTTTCTAACTCCATTATTACTATATTTAATTGCTTATATATATATATATATATATATATATTGTACTAAAGAATATAGTACAATTAATATAGTACAGTTTGAGGAACATAATATCTTTTATTGTATTTTAATAATTTTTGTATAATGTCCAATCGTCTGCCGCATTAGCAAGAAAAAAAATTGTCTATTTAGTTGTTATGCACGTGACGATAAATTTATTTAAAGCACCAGAAAAAGAAATCACGTGATCAGCATTTAATAAATTAAATTCTAAAAATTAATCTTTAAAAATTCACAAAAAATGAGAAAATGAAGGTAAAGATTCGAAAATAATCTCATTTTAAAGGAATTTTTACGATCTTTCTTGTAGTATAAATTTTATAACCCTCAAATTATGCTTTTAAATGCAAACCTAAAAAAAGTTACTAAAACAGCTTAAAAATTTTATTTAAAAAAAATTTAAGAAGAATTTTTCAAAAATCTTTCTTAGTGCACCCCTACACTTTAAAAAGAATAGTCATACAAAATTTCAGCCCTTTAGATCCAGCAGTTTGGTCTGTGCGTTGTTTGTCAGTCAGTAAGTCAGTCAGTGAATCAGTCAGTTTCGGAACTGTTTTATATATATAGATAGATCTATAGATAGATAGATTGACAAATAAATAGATAGATATATAAACAGGTATACAGCTGATTATATATACATATATATATAGATAGATAGCTAGTTAGATAGGAAGATAGGCATATAGAGTCCAAACACATCATCCAACTCATATAAGAAACCCCCAACTGGTATTTACTCGAACGTACAAATACCAAAATCTTCAAAAGTTACTTTTGTAGAATCGGAAATATTTATTGGTCTTATATTTATGAATAAACAAACAGATAGATGCTCAATATATTAAAATAAAACCCATTTATATGCAGATAATTCTCTTCTTGTTCCCAGTGTTTGACAAAATATGGTAGAAAAAACTTTTGAATTTTCTTAATTATCCGAAAAAAGAAACCGAGTTTCAGTACGTTATACGGAATATTTTACAGATTGCATTTGAACCAAAAATACATCCTCATATTTTAACTAGTACATAAACGTAGATAAGAGTTTCTCAAATCTCATGCTGGTTTTATTCATAAAGTTTATTCTCTTAATTATGTTACCAAAGCAGTACACAAAAACCAATTTTCACTTATTCAGGTATTCTTGCAGAAATCGTCCCGAAATGTCACTAAAACGAATTGAATGAACAAAGTTTGTCTTTGATAGTGGAAATGGCAGGATGTGTTGTTATGTCCATATGAAGCTCGAATTTATCAATGTCCTTTTCATACAAAGCTGGAATTTGTTTTTCCGAAATTGGTTCTAAAAGATTCTGCTGATAGTAGAGTGAATTAATTTTGACTTTACTTGAGACATTTTTTTTTAAATTTGCCGTTGTAACAAAATACTGCAACTATCACGATTCCCTTTGGAAACTTTTCTGTACACTGACGAAGCCATTTCGTATTGTCATTCCCGTCAGTTGAGCAATAGAAAATCGATCTTTTTTCCTTATAGTCACTTAAATATACCCATGCCTCATCGAGTGTTACCACAAATTTCCTTTTTTCAGCAGCCAGGTGTTTTTTATATAATTTTCTACAGTTTGTTTGTCTTTCAGCAATATGATTTAGCAAAAATAGATGAACTTTAGGTTTACACATCTTTTTAAACTTCAAATCTTTATGAAGGATTTTACTTACAGTGCCAAAAGACATTCCTAATTTCGATACAATGGATCTTTGAGTAGGCGGATTTTCTTTCAGGATCAGAGACTTCCCTTTCTTGATATTTACCTGCGTTCAAACAGTCTAAGGATGAGGTTTCGTGGTCATGTTTTCATTTTGACTTTATGTTAGACTTTTTTTTCCCATTCACATTTAATATATTATAAATACCTTTTTTCGAAATGTCATAACCGCGATTTTTACACCGCTGTATAATTTGTTTATACGAATATTTCTCCTCGGAAAGCGCAGTTATGTAGCCTTCGAGGAATCTATGAATTTTAGGAGCCATTTTAAAAATAAATCTGTTATTTTACATTCCAATCGAAACAAAACAGTAGCAGACGATTATTCTGAAGTTGTCAGATTTTTATCTCAAAATGCAAAGGACAAAAATAAATTACAAAATCGTTTCCATAAAGTGTGAACGACCTTCTGTATGACTCACATGCCTTTAAACCTCTAACGGTACAGTGGTTTGAGACGAAATAGATGATACGATCGGGTCGGATCCGACCAATCTTCTTTTTAAATGAGGTTTTTGGTAAAATAAGTACACAATAAGCATTTTTGTTGAATAATAAAATTTTTTATAATATTTTACATGAAATAACACACTTTTTGTAGAAATAAATGACCAAAGAATTATAATTTTGGTAAATAAAAAAAATGTCTTTGAAATTTACATATGTTGTATATATTAGGCCCAATATGTAATTTAGTCTACCTAGTTTTAAAAGTTGGCGGAACCACCTTTCCGAGCACAAAAATGTTAAAAATAATATATACTGACATTTATGGCCTCCAAATCGAAATATATAAAAAAATATAAACCAAAAAAAATTAAAAAATGACTAGTGATTACGAATAATGGTTCTCAACCAAACATTCGTATTTACTTATTCCTATAACTAATAGGGGGGGGGGGTCTAGTAGATCTATCTGGTAGGGTTCATTGTCGTCTCTTGCAATGTGAGGGGAGAGTACGGGAAGGGGAAGACACACCCTTGGGTCGGATCCGACCCGCACTGTACCGTTTGAGGGTTAAGAAATCGCCAGTCAAAGTCGTCTTTACACTAAACTATCAAGAACTTATGATATTCTGATAAAAATTATGAAAGACAAATGTATTAGATTTGAAAAGTTTGAGAGAAAACTCAGGGACCATAATTTTATCGAATATGTCCCAAGAAGGTAGATCACAGAACTATTATATGGGAAATGATATTAATCTGTATGTAATTCTGTGTATATATTCTGTGCATAGATTTAATATTTCGAATGGTGAAATCATATTATGATTTATTTGCATTTACTCAAAAAATAGATTGAACGGTAACAATCAAAGTTGGTTTGATTAGGAAAGATACCGTAATATAAGAATCACATTTATTAAATAATGCGCTATCCCTTTTAAATTAATTCCATTTTGAAATTTTCATCATGCAACTCGAATGTAAAGAAGCTGCATGTAAACCTTAATATATATGTAGTGAATCACAAGTGGCTACTTCAAAGAAATTTCACATTTTACTACGAGAATATTTGCATCGAAATACGTTATGCCTTTTTGTGCATGCTTATGAAACTCACAGGAGAATATTGCAACTGTATTAAGTTACATTTCAGCGAAATGTTTGTAAGTTTTGTCAGAAAAATATATGTGAGGGAGTCTGCATTGCAAAATATTATTGAGATGAGTTCAAATGTTTGAAATATTCCAGAGACAAATTAAAATAAACATAGTTCGTTGTTCCACCGAGGATAGTTACATTTACATATTTATTTTCTAATTTTTAATTATTCCTCTCCAAACAATGACATGAAATTGTTATGACATGAAAATTCCGACATTTTATTAAGTCTTACATAACACAAAATCCTTTATGTTACATAAACACAAAATCCTTTATGACAAAATTAATTAATGCATTTTATACCTCATTCTAGAATACATTTTCAGCTTTAAAATACCTATACAGGCATAGTTAGATAACTGGTCTCTAAAGTATGCTTTCGTCTATACATTTCTAATTAACATTTCAAAATGCCACACCAGGACAGTGCCGTTGCTCAATGGTTCTTTCATCAGGAATGGAACAAATTAATTTAAATGTGGAAAAGAACGAGGTGAAAAATTTAAATTAACAGTTGAATGTAAATTTCCCACATGTAAGAAAAGAAGAAAATCCCTGAAGAAATAAAATTGTAATAGAAAGATTATAATACCATATTCATTGCCATATTCTAACGTTATGCTTCCAAGAATAAAATAAGCAATATGCAACAATAGAAGGGAAAAATTATTACTTCAGACAATCCCCCATTTTCGACCGACACATCGCTGAGGATATGTTTCGTTAAGAAATTCCCGCACAAATGAAGCAAAATATGTCTGAGATCCATCTAACTGGAAAATGGAATTCTCCGGAACTTTCCATTGCTAGTCTCGGAGTCTGTGGGAATCTACACTTAAGCTTTCGCACACCTAAACTTGTGGTATTTCTCTTATATATACTGGGTGGTCATAAAGAAATTTTGCCGATATATGGACCTCTAGCGGTCGTTCCGTTCAACCTAATGAGATGAGATTTCAGATATAGTTATTCAGAGGTACGATCTCAGGATTCTGAGAACGGCTACACAGTGACACTCACGGTTACGGTTATAGGTATAGAAACTCGAAATTTTCAAATGGCAATGCCCACTTTTTCCCGTCACAAAATACTCAAGCGAAAACCCCAAAAGCGTTGGAACGGTACGTGTATCACAAAAAAGAACGCGTTATGCACGCACAAAAAACAGCTCTGCAAACGGCCAACAAAAGCACGATCGGGGCTCACGGAGAAAATTTGCATATGACAGAGGCTAGAAACCAATCATAGAACGCCGTTCGCCAGATATTCAGCGAAGAAAACCGATAAAAAGCTCTGTGTTTTTGTTAGCTATTCGCAAAGCTGTTTTTTTGTTCGTGCATAACGCGTTTGTGTTTTGTGATACACGTGCCGTTCCAACGCTTTGTAGGGTTTTCGCATGCCCTGAGCATTTTGCGCCGGGAAAAAGGGGTGTCGCTATTTGAAAATTTCGAGTTTCTGTACCTATAACCGTAACCATGAGCGCCACTTATTTGCCGTTCACAGAATCCCGATCTCATACCTCTGAATAACTATATCTGAAATCTCATCTCGATCGGTTGAACGAGACGGCCGCTAGAGGTCCATATATCATTTTTGTAGGCCGTTCGCAGAGCTGTTTTTTGAGCGTGCATAACACGTCCGTTTTTTGTGATATACGTACCGTTTCAACGCTCTTTAGGGTTTTCGCTTGCGCTGAACATTTTCAATGAGAAGAAATGGATGTCGTTATTTGATAATTTCGAGTTTCTGTACGTATAACCGTAACCGTGAGCGCCACTTTGTTGCCGGTCACAGAATCCCGAGCTCATACCTCTGAATAACTATATCAGAAATCTCATCTCGATCGGTTGAACGAAACAGCCGCTAGAGGTCCATATATTGGCAAAGTTTCTTTAAGACCAAGCGGTGTATATATTTATATATATATATATATATAGATAGATAGATAGATAGATAGATAGATACACGCAGTCGAATCCGGTTAATTGGACCACCGGTTAATCAGATCAGCCGCTTATTCGGACCGAATCCTAAAGAACCGAAACAAATCCTATTGCATAAGCCACTGGTTTCCAAACTTAATCAAGTCGTGGCACCATTAAGAGAAATAGCATTTTTTCACGGCACCCTCGTTATACAGATGGTCGTTCTCACTTTATGGAAACGATTTTGTAATTTATTTTTGACGTTTGCATTTTGAGATAAAATGTTGTCAACTTCAGAATAAGATTCTGCTACTGTTTTCTTTTGATTGGAATGTAAAATAAAAGATTTATTTTGAAAATGTCTCCTAAAATTGATAGATAGCTTGAAGGTTACATAACTGCGCTTTCCGGGGAGAAATATTCATATCAACAAATTATAAAACGGTGTAAAAATCGCGGATATGGCATTTCAAAAAAAGGTTTTTATAATATATTAAATTTGAAAGGAAAAAAGCGTCTAAATTAAAGTAAAAATGAAAACATGACCGCGAAACCTCATCCTAAGACTGTTCGAACGCAGGTAAATATCAAGAAAGTGAAGTCTCTGATCCTAAAAGAAAATCCGCAGACACAAAGATCTATTGCATTGAAACTAGGAATGTCTTCTGGCACTGTAAGAAAAATCATTCATAAAGATTTGAAGTTACAAAAGTTCTTTGATCCTAAAGTTCATCTGCTTTTGCCAAAGCATATTGCTGAAAGAAATTCAAATTGCAGAAAATTATATAAAAACCACCTAGTTGCTGAAAAATGGAAATTTGGGGTAACACTCGATGAGGCATGGGTGTATTTAAGTGACCGTAATAAAAAAAGATCAATTTTCTATTGCACAACTGACGGGAATGACCGTACGAAATGGTTTCGTGGGGGTACAGAAAAGTTTCCAAAGGTATTTATGACAGTAACAGGATTTTATTAAAAATTATTCTTTATAAGTAAATATAATATGTGTGTGTGTATGTATTTATGATAGTAACAGGATTTTATTAAAAATTATTCTTTATAAGTAAATATAATATGTGTGTGTGTGTATTTATGATAGTAACAGGATTTTGTTAAAAATTATTCTTTGTAAGTAAATATAATATATATGTGTGTGTGCGTGGTGCCTTTAACCTAAAAACTTAGATTATATTAAATATACGATTTTATTTATTGGAGGATTTATGAAAATGAAATCTCACCCCAAAAATCTTTGGAAAAAGAACTAATATTCAAAATACTAAAAAAATATATTTGCGCAGCATTTTATTGGAAGTTTTTACTTGCTTTCTATAAATCTATTCCAGGCACATATTCCATTTAAGAATTTTGTTTCATATTAATTCCTCTTGATTTGACACCCCACTTTTGTTTTACTCTTTCCTAAATGTCACGTTCCTTTTATACTGAACCTTCACCGGGGCATTCTTTACGCAAATGCTTTTCCAAAGGAACTTTTATTTTTAATCTTGAATGTGGCATATGGGTTTTTGAAAACTACAATTTATTTTCCTGACTCTGGAAACCAAAACGAGATATTTCCTACAAAGCGATTCAAAGATATTGAGAATTTGAAAATAAAAGTTACATAATAGAAATGTGTCTGTGACGTTATAGAGTTAGCACGAATATTTATTGAAACTGTTGTGATGCATTAAACAAATTCACTCTATAATAAGACATTTTAGTGGAATTTATCCGTGCTCTCATGTGAAAGTAGTCACATCTTTGAAACGATATTCTTCAATTAAAAATATAAATTACTCAATAAGTATATGTTAAGTTCACACAACAATGTATGAACTTTTTTGTAGCGTACTTTTTTGCAGTTATACTAGCAAATCCTAAATTTCAACGCACTTTCATCTTTTACAGTATACGCAAACCTGTTTTTTGTGATGCGGATTTGAACCGCATATAAAAAAATAAAAATAAAAATAAATCGCTCAAAATAAATCAATTTAAATAATTTGAAATTCACATTTAGTTAGTTTCTTACTAAATTTAATTAATTCCTTTTTATTCATATCACGTATTTTCGTGGACAAATTTTGCATATACCGCACATAATAAGTAAATCGCACTTAAGAATTATTACAAAAAAAAAACCACGAAAAAAGACCGCACAAAAACAGGTCGGATGTATAATATACTTACAATATTAAACATATGATGATTGCAGGGTATTTCTTATCGGCATGAATACCTTAGATAACATTGCGGATAACTAAAAAAATAAGGAATGACATTATAGAAATTAAAATCTTACATGAAATCAAGTACTCTAAAATGGGTCGAATCAAAAATCGACACTGAACAGATCCAAATGTAAGGTAGTACATGTAAAAATCCAAAAATGTCTTTCATTCTACACTGGTGTAAGAAATTAAGAGAATTTGGAGACCTGTTCGATTATCTCTAGAACTACTGTACCGATTTTAATAAAATTTGATATGTACATACATTGATAAAATACAAAACAAATAACCATTCAATAAATGTAATACACACGCATGATCGTGCGTAACACTCGTTGGAGTCGGAAGGTATGAAACAGCGGTTGCAGAATAAACAAAAGAATGGGTTAATAGATGGGTTAATAGGGGGTATGGTACCCTCTTACAGATATACAGGTCTCGCAGCGTTATTGCATACTTGACTTAAGGCAGTTTATCATTTCCTGTGGCAATTGGTCCCACTCGATCAGCAAAGCTGTTTTCATTCCCTGGATGGTTCTCGGAGAGGGGTTGCGAGTTGCAATTGCCCTCCCCAGAGAGTCCCAGACATGCTCTATAGGGTTAAGGTCTGGAGATCTGGCTGGCCAATGCATCCGGAGAATATCCTCACTCTCTAGAAATGAGTCGATCAGAAGAGCTCTAAGTGGCCTCGCGTTATCGTCCATTAAAATGAACTCAGGGCCAACTGCACCCCTGAATAGGCGAACATAGAGCTCCAAGACCTCATCCCTATACCTCACACCAGTCACAGTGCGTCTTTCAAAGACATAGAGAGGTGTGCGGCCCTCCTACATGATGCCTGCCCAGACCATTAAATCTCCACTATAATGGTCCATTTCGCGTACATTGGAGGGTAGGTAGCGGGTCCCTGGTTCTCTCCATATGAACGTAAGTCAAGAATCGGTGTTTAGGCTGAATCGGAACTCATCAGTGAAGAGAACGGTCGCTCGTTGATCCATATTCCTATCTCTATGCTCTCTGCACCATGATAAACGGATTATCCTGTTCGTAGAAGTGAGTGGGACGCAAACAGCAGGTCTTCTTGCAAACAACCCTCTCTAATGAAGTCTTTTGGAAACAGTCACCCTTGATACACGGGTTCCTGTGGCTGCATACAAGTCACGAGTGAGCTGAGAAGCTGTAGCACTCCTGTTACGCCTCGCTATAATCGACAAATGGCAATCTTCTCTGGCCGTCGTGGCTCTTAGACGACCTTGCCCAGGCTTTCTCTCGATGGATCCGGTATCTTGGAACTGTTTCAATACGTTTCACACGACGCTGGGCGTTAAATTGAACTCTCTACAAATTTGGATTTGAGATTGTCCTGCTTCTAGTCTCCCCACAATTCGCAACCTCATTCCATCATCTAAACGTTGGTCGTTACTCATTTTTATTGTTACAATTTGAAATTAACCGATTGCTGGAAAATAACACCAAGAAATTCAACGAGGTGTGCTAGCGAACGAAATGCGTGTAACTTACGCGCAATTAATAAGCCTGTTTCTCTACTGGTTCCGCCTACACACACGTGTACGCTTAAATATTAGACGTACAAGATTTGCATTTTTGTCTAGAAGCAGTGGTTTTACATTCAGTTCAGTTATTTTGATGAAATTTGATAAAATATGCAAATTCTCTTAATTTATTTCACCAGTGTATATAAGTGAACTCCTTTGATATTAAAAATATTTAGGCTTCGATGTTGCTGAAAGCATATGGATTCGCCCTTCGTTATCCCATACAGAAAATTTTTCACATGATTGTCGGCTTGGATATTTAAGATGCTGTAAAATCTTAATCTTTTTTTTATTGCTGTATTTCAAAGGACAATCTTTTGGGATTTTAAAACTGCTATATTTTTATTCGTACAATCATTGGATTAGAACTTATGGCCAATTTAAATAAACATAAAAAAATATTAAAAGACCAGAAGTTGCATATTTAAATGCATTTTCTAGAAAAATAATTTTTCAGTGGCAATTTTAAACCTTAAAGCTAATAGATTAAAAAAGTTTCCAATATATTTCAATGAAATTTTGCGACAGTGTTTCACATGTTACTAACTATGTTTTTTACCAAAAGATAAGCTATATGTGTTGATTTAATGGTGTGTGTAGTGCTACGTTTTGCGAGAGAGATGCCAAAAAACCGAATTATTCGTACGGTGGTTTCGGTGACGTCAACACGTTCACGGGTAACTTGGAACTTTCGCTCCCGTGATCGTTTTTCGTAATGCATTTGACAGACCATAGTTCTCTAGGATTAAAAAAAACTTTAGGAAGAACTTACATAAAGTCTTCAACAATAGGACGTCATACGGTGAGATCGTCGGCTTTGAGAGTGTGGAGAAGACCGTATAGTCCCAATTTTATTGGGATATTAAAAATCTTGTTAATTGAAGTATCCTTGCGGCTCTGCGACATCCGACATGTGAGGGGCCAGTGGGATCGTCCTGGAAGATCCGTATTTCTTCGATCGGTAGCGGGGAAATCGGTAATTTTGCTAATCTGACGCCATCACTACTTTCATGAGTGACTTGACACCTGCTCCCATAAGATCGTTTTTGGGATACATTTGGCATAGCATAGTTATCTATGCTCAGCCAATTACATCCCAAAAGAAGCTCTTGGGAGGTCTTTCCTGAAGTCTTCAGCGATATGACATCATAAAGTACGATCGCTAACTTTGCGGATGTCGCGAAGATCGTGTGTCCTCCAGATTTTGAAAATCTCGCAAATTGAAGTATCTCGCAAATTGAAGAATGTACACCTTGATTCTGAAAATCAAGGTGTACATTCTCATGTTGTTGTAAATGCTCAGAATGCTACTCTTGTGTCTAAAACTATAATCAAACCAAGTTCTTCTTCTTTTATTAAAATCAGTGCTCCAATAATCAATTCAAATTCTGATTTATTCTTTGAACCTGTTGTTAAAAATCCAAATCTTTTAGTTCATCCATCCATTATTGCAAATAATATATCTGTTGATGAGCAACCAGATTCTATAAATGATAATAGTTCAACTCCTGCTACTCAACAATCCTCTAAGGTGATTAAGTCATTCATTTTAATTGAAAATTTGTCCAATAAGCCAGTTCATGTAAATAAAAACGCTGTGTTGGGTCATGTGTCTTCTTTAGATGAGCAGTTATCTGTTTCCCATGCTCGAACTACCTCAGTCAGTGAATCTGTAAATCTTATTACTGCATCTCCTGAAATATTAAATTTAAGAAAGTCAGAATTTAATCTTAATGACTTTAAGCTTTCCTATTTGAAGCCTGGAGAAATTTCTCAAATGTCACAACTGTTGAGCAATCATGCCACAGCTTTTTCTTCCTCGTCTAAGTCTTTAGGGCACACTGATCGTGTGATTCCAAATTTGAATTTTGATCATGACTTCCCTCTTAAGACTCTTCCATTTCCCATTCCTCAGTCTTTGCAGGCTGAGACTAAAAAGCAAATCGATGAACTTGTGGAGGCAGGTATCATTGAGAGAACAATCTCTGATTGGGCTTGCCCAATATTGCTTGTTAAAAAGAAACAATTAAACTCTTCTGCTCCACAAAAATTCAGACTTGCTTTGGATCTACGTCTCATTAATCAGATAATTAAGAATTCATCTTATCCTTTACCTAAGATAAACGACATAATTTCTAATATAGCTCAATATCGCTACTTCACCACCTTGGACTTAAAAAGTGCTTACCATCAAATTGACTTACCTGAAAAATTTCAAGACCGCCTGAGTTTCACATCCATGTGGGGTCAGTTTAAATATAAACGTTTAGTTTTTGGACTGCGTAGTGCAGCATCCTTTTTCCAAGCTTTAGTCGATACTCTCATTCAGGAAACCAATGAGTTGGGTATCTTTGCTTACCAAGATGACATTGTCATCTGTGCAAATTCATTTCAGGAGTCTTATCAAAAATTAAAAGCTCTTCTTTCTGTTTTTACTAGAAATAATATTACTGCTTATCCTCCAAAGTGCTCATTCCATCAAACTGAAGTAGACTACCTAGGTTTTAAAGTGTCGCAGAACACTATAAGTCCAATTTCTTCTAATATCATAAAGGTGACTTCATTTCCAACTCCAAAAACTAAAAAACAGTTGAAACGTTTCCTAGGTGTTTGTAATTATTACAGACACTTAATTCCACGTTTTTCTAATTTGGTTGCTCCTCTGGTTTCCATGACTTCTATGTCTGTACCTTTTAATTGGACTTATGAAGCTTCTAATGCATTCCAGTCACTACAAAAGATTTTCTTTTCTTCGCCTTTTATCAGGCAACCTAATTTTGATAATACTTTTTATGTAAACACTGATGCTTCCAAGGAAGCAATTTCTGCAGTGCTATTACAAGACTTTGATGGTCAACTATTACCTGTCTCTTACTTTAGTAAATCATTAAATAAAGCTGAGAGGAATTATCCTGCTCTCAAATTAGAACTCATGGATATAGCAAAAGGTGTGCAATCCTTCAAACAGTACTTGTATAATAGAGAATTTTTTGTTTTATCAGATAGTAAACCTCTTATGCACTATAAGAAAACAACTTCTCCTGCATCCATCACCACAAGATGGTTAATGTCTCTATCTGAATATTCTTTTAAGTTTATTCATGTCAGTGGAACTTCTAATGTGTTACCATATTATTTTTCTCGCACACCTAATGTTATAACCCAAGACCTTAATACCAATGCTAATTTAATTAATTCAAAGCAAATTTTACCTGTAGTTACTTTGCATTCTGAGGAACCTGCTCAGTATGATAAAGTACTTGATAATAATAGTAATGTGTTGTATGATAATAGTGATTCTATAGAGGTAGATAATTCACCTCATAAGGTATGTCATGTAAATGCTAGAAATAATGTCAATAGCAATAACACTTGTATTTCTACTCATGTTGTAAGGCCTAGTTCTTTCTCTAACTCATATTTTTCTGTACCTGATAATATTCATGCTAAGGTAATTAATTGTACTTCTGCTCTGACCCACAATAGTAATGTTCATATTAAACCTAATTTGCCTCCCTTTGCTGCCTCCTCCCACTCCTCCACCACTCCTCAAGATATAAACACACACAGTTCAATCTCTGAATTAAGGTGTGAAGCTGCAAAGCAGCTACAAAAGGTATTCAGTATCATAACGTCAGAAGTTGCTGACCCAGAGAATGAAATCTCTTCAGCAACAATCCTGAAGGAACTGCTTAGGCATGATGAACTATCCAAAACTTATAATAAGTTAATCAACAGGGCGAAGGATGTGCCCAAGAACTTTTTTGTGCACCCAGAGTCAAACCTATTATTTTACGCTAAAAATAGTGGACTACCGAGAGAGGAGTACATTGTATTACCGTCAGCTCTCAGGCCAAAGGCACTACGCTGGGCTCATTTGTCCCACTTTGGACTTCAAAAAACATACGAGGCGCTCGACAAAAAGTATTGGTGGCGAGGGGCATACATTGATTGTGCCAACTATGTTGCCTCATGTATACAATGCATACTCCACAAGAAAAGAAGGGTGGCGGTTGCTCCAGTCCAGTCTGCACCACTACCTACTGCACCAGGCCAACTTGTATCACTTGATCTTGTTGGTCCCTTCCGCAATGGTCACTCGGTCCTCACCATAATTGACCACTTCAGTCGCTTTTTGGTCTTAGAGGACATGCCGATAACCACAGCTGACAGAGTAACCAAGGCTATATTTAGGTACATTGCCATGTTTGGCAGACCAAGCCATATTCTTACAGATCTTGGCCCACAATTTACCTCTGTGGTATTCAAAAGGCTATTGGATATGGCTGGAATCAGATTGGCACACTCTTCACCTGGCCATCCTGAGGCAAATGGAATCTCTGAAAGAATCAATGCTTCTATCAAGTCATCGATCTCCACTTTGCAAGCCCAAGGAGTACCATTTGACACAGCCATCCTAATACATGCCTCACTATACAACTCTACCATAAACTCTACAACAGGTCACTCCCCTGCTGTCGTCCATTTTGGAAGAGCTTTAGCCCTGTTGACTGATTCTGAGAGGTTCTTCGATGACTTTCCTCATCTTGACAAAGGGTCCCTCATTGATAATATTATGGCACAAACTAAAGCCATTTGGTCACTGTGTTTCAACAATACAGCCCTAAGTCAAGCAAACTCTCACAGGAAGCTCAATAGAGCAAGAAGAGACACAAGGCTAAAGGAGGGTGACATTGTGTATGTGAAATATAAAACTCATTTCACCCAATTTCTCAAGGGACCATTTGCAATTGAGAAATTCCGCTCGAATGTGACTGTGGTCATTCGACCACTGGAAGATAGAATATCACAGGCTTCGCTCATCCATGTGAACAGGCTGATAAAGGCCCCAGCTCGTAAAGGGCATTTATTAGAGAGGCAGACGAATCCATCTCCCACTACTAATAATTTTGTGTGCCCTAGTTCTTTTCATCCAGTTGCCCAGATGCCTGTTCCAGTGTCCAATCCTTCAGATCCTGGGCTGGACTCCAGTCTTGCAAGTGTTCCAGAGGATGACCATTCCATGGATGCCACTGAGGGGAACTTTCCTGATGGAGAACTGTTTCCTCCTGCTCCAGACGATGAGTTCCAGGTCCCAGAAGCAATTCTAGCAGACGAGCAGTTGTCATTCCATCATCCATCAATGCTGCTTGAAACTCCTCAGCTCCAGATAGAATCACCTCCAATTGAGGATCCTGTTGGACTCACCAATGCCAGTCCTCCACCGCCAGAAACTACAACAGACCCCAAGATGCCAGAAATTCCTACTGCAGTGAAGAATACCTGCCCGTACAACCTCAGGCCAAGAAAATGAAGTTCTGGTAAAGATGTTTGAACGCACGTCTTCTCCAGTTGATGGACAACCCAGCGATTGGCACGTCCAACTCTTCTGCTGCCTGTCTTCCTGTGTGGACTGGGACTCTTTGCTGCATACGGTATACCTCTGTATCTTTTTAAAGTTTTTTAATATCTGTGAAATTACTCCATTCATAATACACTGCTGGCCACTGTAAATGCAACACCCTGAAGGAAACATGCAAATAACATGAAATGTACAACATGCATTAGCGGAGGTGAGATATGCAAATGATTAGAATTTCAGCGCAGACGCACATAACGCGCGCCTATGGCGCCACTTCAAAGCGCTATTTAAGGCTTGGAGATTTCGACGATTTCAAGTTAGGCAATTGTGTTTTTCTTGTGGTTTTTTCAAAAAAATACGATCAATTAAGCCTCGTCGGAAACAGCGATCATCTTTTGATCAAGTATCCGAGTTCGACAGAGGAAGGATAGTGGCCTACCGAGATTGTGGATCATCTTTCAGGGAAATCGGTGGTCGTGTTGGACGAAACCAAACAACTGTAATGCGGATATGTGATCGTTGGATGCAGGAGGGTACGACGGACCGGCGTGTTCGATCGCATCCACCTCAGCGCACCACTTCACGTGATGACAGGCAAATTGTGCGCATGGTAGTGACGGATCGCTCAGTCACGTCACGAACCATAGCACAGCACATGCAGTCTGTAACGCATCATCCAGTGTCTGCGCGTACCATTCGAAGCCGTTTACAGCAGAGTGGTCTGTCCGCAAGACGTCCATTGCTTTGTCTACCCTTGACGCAGAACCACAGACGTCTCCACCGCCAATGGTGTGATGACAGAAGGATGTGGACGGCAGAATGGAATGAAATTGTCTTTACTGACGAGTCACGCTTCTGTCTGCAACACCACTATGGTCGCATTCGAGTCTGGAGACACCGGGAAGAGAGGATGCTGAACAGCTGCGTTATGCACCGCCACACTGGTCCTGCACCGGGTATTATGGTATGGGGCGGTATTGGATATCACTCTCGCACACCTCTAGTACGCATTGCCGGTACTTTAAACAGCCAGCGCTACATCTCCGAGGTGTTGGAGCCAGTTGTCCTTCCTTAGCTTGAGGGCTTGCCCACAGCCATATTTCAACAGGATAATGCGCGACCACACGTGGCACGCATTGTAAAATGGTTCTTCGTCAATCGCCAGATTTAATTGCTTCCCTGGCCGCCTCGCTCTCCGGATCTTTCGCCGATAGAAAACATGTGGTCCATGGTTGCTCTACGATTGACCCAGATTCCATCCCCAGCTGCCACAGCAGATCAACTTTGGCAACGTGTGGAAGCTGCTTGGTCTGCTGTACCCCAAGAACTCATCCAAAGTCTCTTTGAATCAATGCCGAGGCGTGTGGCAGCGGTGACCTCCAACAATGGCGGCTACTCTGGCTACTGATTTTGGCAGGAACCACACTTCACAGAAGTCTACAAATTTAATCATTTGATACTTGGTCAACATGTTATCTACAAAATAAATTTTGTTGTGATATCTCTTGTCTTTCTTGGTGTTGCAATTTGGGTGGCCAGCAGTGTATATCTGTTAATTATGCACAACCTTGTTTCTTTAACCTCTATAAGCTGATAATGGTTTTCACTCTTAATTCTAAAGTTCTGTTCTTATTGAGTCTACCAATAGTAAAGTAAAATGCTAATTTAACCACTTTGTTGATATAAAATATAATAATATGCAATTAAAATCATTTGGTTCTCCCATTTACCATTGTAAATAACCTAGCAATAGTCAATATTAAGTTTTGCTTCACATTTCGCCTGAATTGCAGGAAACATCATCTGATATCAGCTATCAGTTTGTTTTCATTTGTGAGTTTCCTTGAATATGTTTTTTTTGTACCTTATGTGCAACCTGTGATATTTTAATCAGCCAAAAGATTCTCGATTTTGTCATTTGAGAAATGAAGTCAAGTTTTTATTGCACAAGGCAATTTTTTTCCATTTCTCAGGAATATGTCCTCATATTTATGTAAATATATGTATTGTATTAACTAATTCTTTTGTGTATTTATTATGGGTGACCAGCTTTCCAGAAAAGTATTGAATCCTGTTATGTATTGTATACAGGTTTGAAGGCTCTCGACCTCAACAGGGTCACTATCTCCTGCAGTTGTACATCACCTGCTGCATATAGGTGAAGTTTTTTATAAGTTTCATATTGAATGTAACTCACCTGTTAGCTTTGTGAAGTAGGTAATGCATCAACTGTTTCTTGTATATAATCATGTAATTTTGTGTTATATTGTATATTTGCTTGTGAATAATGTTATAGTGTCCTACAATTTATGATTCTAGGGTATATACTCATCATAAGGTGTATCCCAACACAATTTTTGCACTTGTTTTTTTTTAAGTTTTTATGCACATTTACTCTTACTGTTTAGAATATGCATGGTACAGTGTGGTACACTGTGTTACAAGTTATTTTCTTTATCCAAGGTGTCTCTAAGCTTTTCTCATAGTAATGACTCTTGTGTATGACACCATGCTCTCTGTCACAATGTTGACTGTCATTAGTGATTTCACTTTTGTCTATCTAGGACACATAATTTTTGTAATTGTAATTCATCGCTTTTCAATGCAACTTTAACTTTTTCTATGTGAATTTTTACAGGGTTGTTTTTTGTGTTTTTTTCTTTGTTTTTTCAATGGCTGGCCAGCCGACGTGAAGTGTTTAATGTTCTTTTATATAATGTACATACCCTGTGTAACTTTTATAATCATATAATCAAAATTAGGAGCAAATTTTTTCCCTCGTTTAGGATCTCCAATGTATACCAGTGTAAACTAGACTCAATATGAGCTTTAACAAATTTTTTTCCTCATTTAGGGGCTCCAATGTATACCATTGTAAACTAGACTCAATATGAGCATTAATGAATTTTTTCCCTCATCTAGGGTCTTCAATGTAATACATTGTAATGCACTGGTATAATCACATTTTTCCAAAGGATCTTCAATGTAACTTTTTGTAAGCCTGCCAACTCCCACTCCTAGCACATTGATTGTTATTTCTAACTCAGCTGTCTTTGGGAAATTTTCCCTCATTTGTTTTTTTTCTTCACTTGGTGAAGGGGGAGAATGTTATAAAGACTCATGGAGTATATCTATTAATATTCAGGTCTTTATAACTGTCTCTCATAACCGCCATATATTGGCAGAAAAGAAAAATCAATTATTGCCATGAAAGGCGATGCACGCCAAATCTGGTGTATTGAGCATGTATTGCGCAGGCGAGAAGTACAGCTTGGCGCAAGTCATGGCTAGCTTCGTAAAGTAACGACAGACGCGTTGAATGGAGGTGACACTTTTGGAGGTGGTTTTAGAGTGTTGAGTGAGAAGCTAGGCATGGCAGTTCGCATTTAAGTATTCCCTTTTTTCATTATATTTTGTAAAATAAATTTTCTTATTTGCTCCTTAAACCCCTTGTCTGTAATTTAATTTACTGTAGTGGATAATGTTTCTTTGGTAGAAATTAATTTAATGAGTATAGTAATCTGCTTAGCACGTGGGTCAGGCTATAGGTAGGGTTAAGTATTTTCTTGCCAGGTTAAGTGCAGTCGTCCTGAAACATTAGTATTCTATTTAGTATATGTTACCTGAGACACCCTGTCTGGGTTATTCTTCATATCACAATGTTTCTATTAGTAAATCTGTAACTTAATTTAATACACAACGCTTTTTCCTGTTTCACCTTTTTGGCTGGCTTAACTATTCGCTAATTTGCTACCACTTGTTCCGATACGGCTTCCCATTTGGCGTCGTAATTCTCGGCCTCACAACACCTGCGGCTCTGCGAAACCTGATTCATGAGGGGCGTGCTGGTTAATCCAGGAAATTTAGTAATTTTTCGATTAGTAACTGGGAAAATCGCTAATTTCGATAATTTGACGTCATCCCTTTTACTGTTAATACGGAAACGTCGCCAATGCCATATTTCTTTTTGTTTCTGGGAAGAGGTCTTTTGAAGTAATATTCTCCGCGGATAGGGCGAAGACCGTATCTCCCCCATTCCTTCAGGATTTTAAAAATCTTGCAAATTGGAGTATCCTTGCGGCTCTGCAACACCCGACGAGTGAGGGACACGTGGGATCGTTCCGGAATTTCCGGAATTCTTCGATCAGTAACGGGAAAATCGGTAATTTTGATAACGTGACGTACCGTTTTCACGGTTAATACCGAAACGGAGACAATGTTATATTTACGGTTTTCTAGGCAGAAGACTTTTGGAGTAATAGTGCCTTTAGGGTTGATTAATGGCGCCTCTAGTGAAACTTTTTGCCAGTAAGTTGCCGAAAAATCAATAAAATAATACCGCGGTTTCGGTGATGTCACCGCTTTCACGACTAACTTGAAATCTGAGCTCCCGTGATCGTTCGTGGGATGCATATGGGGAGATCGCTGACCTCGCGGGATTGGCGAAGACCGTATCGCCCCAATCTCCTCGGGATATTAAAAAACTCTCAAATTCAAGTATCCTTTCGATTTCGCGACACCAGATGCGTGAGGGGCATGTGGAATCGTCCCTGAAGTTCCGTGCCTCTTCGATCAATTACGGGAAAATATCTAATTTTGAAATCTGAGTTTACCGCTTTCGCGGATAACACGGAATCGGCGGCAACGCTAAATTCTGGGGTTTCTAGACAGGGGTCTTTTGGAGTAATAGGGATTTTAAAGTTAATTAATGGCGTCTCTAGTGAATTTTTTTGCCAGTAAGTTGCGGAAAAATCGATAAGATAGTATGGCGGTTTCGGTGACCTCATCGCTTTCACTACTAATTTGAAACCTCCATCCCATTTTTTGGGATGCAGTTGGCAGATCATAGTTCTCTAAGACTAAAGAAAGGTTCAGGAAGGACTTTCATGAAGTCTTCAGCGATATGACGTCATACGGCAAGATCTCTGGATTCGCGGTTGTGGCGAAGACCGTATCTCCCAGATTTCATCGGGATTTTAACACTAGAAGCGCTAGAGCAGTCATTTTCACTGTTTTCGTTTTTCAGCTTGGATACCAAATTAAACCCGCAATGTTAGGAACTCAGAATGTTTGGGTTTTCCTAGAAAAGCTCAAAGATTATCGGTATCAGATATTAATGGGATGAAATTAAAATTAACAAAGTTATTTGTAGTTATACCTAGAAGCGCCAAGAGCAGTCAAATTGACTGCTTAGAAAATTGGATAGATTCATCTTGTTTTCTATCGAGGAAAACAACTTTTCTTGGAAAAATATTTCCCCTAGACATTCCTTTCACTCACCGATTCTTTACAACAGGAAATACTTCTCCCTCTCCCCCCTATCTACCGTCTACCCCTTTTTGGAGAAATGTAACAGTCTATAGATTGCAGTAGTTGAGTCAGCATGTCTTTTTGTGGCATTTCAATCTTTCAAGCACACTATAATGGCTACTCGAAGACCGCGTTATCTTAGCCCAGAGGAAATTGTACAACTTTTACAGGATTTAACTGAAAATGAATCTGATGTTGAAGAACATAGTATTGATGATGATATGGAGTACGAGCCTCCACAAAACTAAAAGCAAAAAGCAGTTCTAGTGATTCTGAAGAAAGTATGGAGGGCAACCATGGAATAATACATGGAGTCCTCCTTTTTTTCGAGAAACAATGTCTCGCAATCGTTTTCGAGATATAATGGAATACCTAAGGTTTGATTTGAAGTCAACTAGGACTCAGCATTTAGAAATTGATAAGTTTGATCTGTGTTCTGACGTTTGGAATAAATTTATAGAGAACTGTGGTAGTTCATATAAGCCAGGAGAAAATCTTGTTGCGTATGAACAGTTATTTCCATTCAAAGCCAAGTGTAAATTTATACAGTTTATGCCAAATAAACCCGACAAATTTGGTATAAAATCTTGGATGCAAGTTGATGCAAACTCAAAGTTTATGTGCAATGCTTTTCCATATCTTGGAAAAGATATATGAAAGGATGAAGCTGAAAGCCTTCCAGAAAATATAATAATGCGTCTTATAAGCCCTTGTCTGAATACAGGTAGAAATGTGACAGCGGACAACTCTTTTCCCTCACTATCATCTTGAAAGGAAAAATACAAGTTTTGTGGGCTCAGTAAGAAGACATCGAAAAGAAATTACGCATGATGTAAGGAAATAAAAAATCCAGCTGTATGAAACTGCTTTACTAAAGAAGAGAAACTACAATGACGGTTTCTCAAGGTAAAAAGAATAAAAATGTCTTGCTACTAAGTACCTTGCATCCAAATGTAAATGTAGAATCATATAATAAAAAGAAACTTCCAGAGACAGTCGAATTCTACAATAAAACCAAATGTGGAGTTGAAATCGATGACCAGATGACGCTTAAATATTCCTTACGGGCTGCTTCACGTAGATGGCCAGTGCATGTTTTTTTATAATGTGCTGGATTTGGCAGGATCAAATGGCTATGTTATTTACAGAGAATTAATTGGTAAAAATATTTCAAGACACGGCTTCTTATTTCAATTAGCGGAGGAGTTAAGACAGCTTTATTTGAAGAGGAAAAATGCTCAAGATTGCCGTAGGAAATTTCCAAGCATTAGGCTCTCAAAGAAAACACGTCAATGACAGATTGGACATTGTAACAACGATAATACAAGTGATGTGTGTAAAAAATTTTCATATTATGTATGTGGAAAATGCACTTCCAGCGTTGAAAAAGTTTTGCTGTGTAAAAATTGTGAAAAGTATTTAAATGTATTTTATTAAAGGTAAGTACAAATTTATATACAATTTTTTAAAAAAAATAAATCGTTGTTTATTAAATAAGTTCTTAAAAGATATAATTAAAAATAATAAAAAGTATTTTAAAGTTGTATAAAACATTTGAAATTTAAGATGTGCATTAAATTCATTAAGCAGTCAATTTGACTGCTGTTGGCGCTACTAGGTAGGGAGAAAGTTTGGCGCTTCTAGTGTTAAATATCTCGCAAATACAAGTATTGTTTCGACTCTGCAACACCCGACGCGTGAGGGGTATGAGGGATCGTACCTGAAAGTGACTTTTCGATCGGTAGCAGTAAAATCGCTCTATTCGATAATCTGACTTCACCGCTTTCACAGTTAATACGGAATTGGCTACAACGGGCACAGATCTGGCCACAGATCTTCTGGAGTATTAGAAATTTAGGAAGAAGTCCAGAGAATTAATTCTACATGTACCAGTACTTAAAGAGAATATTTGTTTTACAAGATTTTCCACTTTTTTGATATATTTCTGTGGTATTTGGAAATATTTTAAAGCTTTTATTTCAGAACACAGATAAGTGTCCCTGTAATTTTTGTATAAAGGAAATGATAATAAATTTATTTGAAATGAATGTAGTCTCTGGCGTAAGCACAAAATTGTACTAAAATTTTATAAAAATATCCTTTTTTTAAATCATGATGAAATTTTTACCCAAAATATATTTGTTTTCATGATTTTTTATCACAATAGAATTAAAAATATATGTATTTAACAGTAGTGGGTATTTTCGATAAAAAGTGCTCAGAACCTACGCAAGTACCTTAATAATTTTTAAAAAAATTTATACTCAGTAAAATAAAATGAAATTTGCATTTGGGTATCTTTTTAATTTAGAAATTTCGTTCTCAAAGGAAATTATGTGTGTTTAAAAAACGTTATATCAAATTTTATCCCTGAATAATTCAAATTTATTAAAATATTATCTGCGTTTCATTTAAAGAAGGAAAAATATGCCTGATAACGTTTTTTTCACCTCTATTATACACTACAGTTTTTGATTAAAATCTTAAAATCTGTTATGAAGACATCAACTTAAAACTAGTTCCGGAACATCCGATTTAAAACTAGCCGGAACTGGTTTGCCCCAACTTTCCTCCTACTCGTTCAATTCAAACCGGTGGCGCGGCAATGAATGCGCTCACGGACATTCTTCAGAACGTCTTACAAAGTTTGGATAAAAACGTTGGCAGCAAAAAAAAAGGTCTGGCGAATTTTGAATTTTCCGGCTCAAGAACTTTATATGGAGTCAGTCTTCGAATTTTCTTCGGTGAGTGTGTCCATCGATCTACTTATAGAGAAAGCGTTCTGGAGCACGTGGTTGCGCGTGTAGCACAAATGAAAATGTAATTAATCTACGAAGGATTTTACGAAGAAATGAATCGATCTTATATAAGCCAATTTCCAGCGCATGTGTTAGACAGATTTATACACATGCAGAATTAACCAATGTAAGACATCCTAATGTTTCTTGGTCCTTTGGGGATGAATTGTGATGCCCACGTGTAAATAATTTTTGTGCTCTCCTATATTAAGTATTAAATAAATTGTGGTTAGTGAATTCTAGTGTTATTCTTTTATTTTTAATGTAATGTACTGATCTTGTATAATCAGGACCACAACAATAATTATTAACAAAATCTAAGTCAAGAATGACTAGAAAACATTTCTCCGTACGTGGACATTTGTAAGGTATACATAAGATTCGATTCACAAGAATCGAAACTTTGAGTGAATGAATTAAAGAAGCTGCTTGAGCTACTAATTTCGGCATACGCGCTTGTTATAAATACCAAGCAGCTTGATTAATACGGAGGTTGAAAAAAGGTTGTTAAAGTTGATAGATAAGCGAGTTGAGGGAGCTACGATGTAAGCAGCTCCAGGTGCTATCCTCCGCTAGTGCTTAGGGGGCCCAAAGTTTACGTGACAGTACTGCTGGTTTGACTCTCTGCTGGTTTGTGAGTATTTGCAAAGTGTATTTCTATTGAATGTTAATATATATTCCGTACAAGTAGTACGTATGCTTATTACTGTAAAAGCAAATTCTATATGTGCAACGAATTCAATAAACATTGTTTCATGTATAAACTGTGTATGTATCAAATTCATTTAGAGTGCTACTTCAAATTATATATACCCAAGTCTGGGTAGAAGTGAGCAGTATTCTCTACACATTGTTCTGGAGGAAGCCAATGTGGGCTCTACAGTAGTATTAAGTCTTGTTTATGAGTGATCGAATGAATAAGAAGAGCATTTGCACCAAAAAAAGGGGGGGGGAGAGTAAAGTATAGAAAAAATAATGAAAAATACTTTCTTGTTCTTGCTGGAAAAATGTTCTGGTTTACTTCGGTTATTGCATTAGTGCCATATCTTTTGAAAGGAAGCTGAACAACAGTAATTTGTATTACAGTGTGAGGAATTCTTTCACTCACGTCGTAAGATTACTTTCAAGATGCTCGTGAAACAGCAGTCCGAGTGAACGCCACATGCATCCTACGTACTCTACAATAAATTTTGGTGGACGATTCTCGATGTTTTGATTCAGATTTTCATGACTTTCACAGCTTCTTTTGATTCCGGTAGACGTAATCTCAACGTGTAGGAAAAAATTTAAATATTTTCATTGTTACAAGAGCTTAGTAAGGGTCTCTTCCAGTTCGAATATGGAAAACATCAGTCCTTAAATTCCAGCCTCAGTTTGACGATTATCGATGAGATGCAAGATTGATCTCAATTCCATTTGACACCTTCAAGAGGTATCCATCTAATATGGCTTCTAGCTACTTGAGATACTGACAAAATCGATGTTTCTCGTCAGAGGTATAAATTTCTTTCAAATAAAATGAATCTGTGATAGC
Source organism: Dolomedes plantarius (assembly GCA_907164885.2). NCBI lineage: Eukaryota > Metazoa > Arthropoda > Arachnida > Araneae > Dolomedidae > Dolomedes > Dolomedes plantarius. Next base: position 186,422,994 of record OU015497.1, read on the forward strand.
AGTAAAAGGGGACATAGGTATACCATTTTAAACACTTTTTTTCCATAAGAGAGTGAAATTATACACAGATCCTCGATGACATTTGACAGCGCGTATTACCTGTAAAGAAAAGAAATAATATAGTTGATTTTAGAAACTTCAATGTATTCAAAAGCATGTTTCCTAGGTAACTGAAATTGTTCGTAATATTAATCATAAGTAAAATGGAACCATCATACAAACATAACTTGCAATATCTGCTATTCAGGTTAACAACACTTTTGTCAAATTTAACAAAATCTTTTTTGGTTTCTCACTAAAATAACAAATGTTGCCATTTAAACTTTATATGTTTCAGTAGAAGATATCATAAAACTAATACAACACTGCATTATCGGTACTTCAAAGGATCGAATAGATTTCGAGCATAATCTTTTGAGTAAAGCCTTATGTGCTAAACAAAATACGAGTAAGGTTATTTTCGTATTTCGAGAGAGTATAAATAAAGAATGCAATGTTTTAGAAAACTTAAGTAAGAAAATAATATTTATTGTTTCGACTAAATTTCGTAACAACAATTTTAATAAAAAGTGTTAAATAAAAAGTATCAAAGAGATAAAAATTAGTTACTTTTTGGTATACATATCACAATGTATTATTTTATACACTCAGAATGCATTATAGAAGAGAAAATGTTACAAAATATTTTACTTCTCTTCAATTTATGTTTCATATAATAAGCTTTCTGATTAAGTAGAAGAAATATGAAAGTTTATTTCATTAGGAGTCGTCAAATTTCTCTCCAACATGGTGTTTTATATAAAAGTATTACAAAAACACCATGTTAATTATAAAACAGCATGTAAAACACCATGTTTATTAAGATTTTTAACACATAAATCCTTAATAAAACACCTTAATAAAACACCATGTAACACCCTTAATAAAACACCATGATTTTATTAAGATTAAAATTAAACATTAAGATTAAAATTAAACATTAAGATTAACATTTATTATTTATTTAATGTATTTAATTCATTAACATTTTTATTAAGATTAAACATTAAGATTTTTAACACATAAATCCTTAATAAAACACCTTAATAAAACACCATGTTTATTCAGATTTTTACTGTTGTTGTGTTGTCACTGATGTTCCTTGACCGACAGTATATTGTCAGTTCAAGTCCTTAACGGTTATTGGGCGGAGTGGTGCGGCTCTGTTTTTTAATAGCACCACATGGGTCGGGGTCCGACTTGGCTAAAGGGCCGGACCCGAAATTTTGAACCTTTGCCAAGTCACGAGACCCGAACACTTGACCCCGCACCTCCAGAGGTAAATTTGAGAACTTGGGGGACATTGCAGAGACGACAGATTTTTCCGTCACCAGCCGCCATTAGTGTACACGGCAGTGGATTTGTCAGTGACCGGCATCAAACCAGAGACTTTCAGATCACTGGGTCACTGACTTTGACTACCGGACCACTCTGCCCTGTGATTTTTACTTATATTCTCTGTTGGAAATATTGAAGTATAATATTATTATGTACTTAATAAATTCTCTCCTGATTTTTTTAAACGTTTGACACTCACTTATTAATTGTTTTTCATAATTTGAAAACAATTAGAGCCTTATTGGATTTCTATTAGAAATGTTAAAATACGTATAAAATAAAATTAATGAGATTAGAATTTGTTTCTTATATTGTTCCTTATATTTCGATTAGAATTGAGTTTAAAAATTTGAAGGTTAATTTTTTTTAAATTCGAACAATTTCTATCTCCCAATAACTGTCCTACAATCTCAATCTAGCAACATGATTACCATTTGATATTTTTATTAATTATAGGGTCTTCCTATTATGGTCTTTCTATATCGAATCCTACAAGAAAAAGTAAAACCGCTAAAAAATACTTGGTTTATTGAGTTCAAAGATTACCGGAGGTTCAGGAGAAGCAATAAGGCATTACATGGTTGGCTTCTCACTAGACAAGGTCTGAATTTATGTCCTGACTATCGAGTTTATTAGAGGAAGTAACCGTAAATCTTCTCATAAACGTATAATTTCTGATTGGGGACTGAGATTCAAAGGAAAGGCGTTCTTGTGTTACTACCTTTACTTGCGACATTCTGAAAACTTCAGCTAAAACCCTTCCTTATAATAGTAGATATAAGAGCACCGATTTTTAATAGAATTAGTTTAAAAAATATGTACCTGTAATTTCAAATTTATGCCCTTGCCTGTTTGCTGCTTGTCTTGATTATCATTTTTATTCATATAAAATTTTTTACCATCGTCGTGATAACTTCTTGCGGACATCCACTCAAATATTTTGAACTTGCATACACTACATTACCAAAACTAATCGGACACATAGATAGAAAAAGGGAAAGAAATGTGTATATCTTTTAAGAGATCTATGCATCGTTAAAACACCATTAATTAGCTGCAGTGATTATCTAGAATTTCTAGAATGTGTTCCCAAGAATTTTTTCAAATCTTCGATTAATGTGTCTAGTATGGAGGTTAATCAAGGAATTGAGAAAATGTTCTTAGTAAAGGGCATTGTAAGACGGATAAGAATTACCCGTTTTAGCGCGTTCCTTGTGTTATCAATAGGACTGGAATCAGGATGTTGAGCCGGTTAATTGATTTTTGTATTCATGTTCATCAAACTTGACCTCGACAGAGTTCAATAGGGACTACGATGAAACTAACAAGAGTCTGGTCCGATGTACGTATAAGAAATGTTATATTATGCGTATATTGTATTACTTACTGTTAAATGTTAGTAAGTGTACATTCGTGTAAAATATGTATATACATCTCAGAGTTCATGAGTGATAGTAAAACAATAAAAAGATTCCGACCTTCCTCTCAGAGACAAGCCCGTAACATCTCAGTGTCCCCATCGAAAATGTCAGTACAGAGAATGTAGAAGAAAATAATAACAATATCTGAGTAAACATAACACACAGTTATCAGCGTACAACTAAAAAATTTGAAGAGTGAGACCTCACTCCACATAACCATTTTCCATTCTTCTGCTATTGTATTTCATACGAACAAAGTTCTAAATATCACTGCAATCTCTTTCAGCCTCTATACATATTAATGTGCAGCTTGTGTGTAGACAGTAAACTGCGGTATCCAATACTTTGGCTATCTCGATAATAGCAATGGGAAATGATAACAGTTCCTGCGGCTTGGGACACCTCTGAAGATAACTCTGCTCATTAGAAGAGTGATTCTTCTCTGAGGGTCTTCAATAACAACTCTTGATTCGATCGTCCAATTTTTTCAACTTCCCAGGTAGGGCATCGCTCCAGATTGGCCATGATGAGTCTCATTACGAGGCCCTGATTTTCCATTAGACCCGGGCCTAGGGGCCCTCCAAATTTTTTATTTTAAAAGGAAAAAATGCCAATTAAAATTTTTTTTAATTTTACCTTTTTTAATAGCAATTATAAATATATAAATATATATATATATATATATATATATATATATATATATATATATATACTTTCAAATTTGATCTATTGGTTCATCATATGTATGTTACAGTGTATATAAGGGATTAATAAGTTTTTCTGGTTGCATTGTATTGGTGTTTTAATGATGAAGTTAATATGTTATTGCTTTTTGTTATTTGATAATGTTCTAGGCTTCTACACTTTAAATAGCAAATTCTTGGTAAAATGGTACTTTCACATTGATTCATGATTTTTTCTTATGTGTGTCAGTTTTTGAAATTTTACACCCACACCTGTGTTAGGGGGCCCCCATCCCAAGTTGTGCCTATAGTCAATAATTTTCTAAATCGGGCCCTGCTCATTGCTTCATTTGTACATCTTCATTTACGTCACGGCTGATGTTGTGATGTAAAAACTGTTTCCTTAAGTAGCATCTTATGATTACATCTCTTTCAAAATACCTAATTTCGGAGTTGCGAGCCCTAGCAGATTGCGATGTATTTTCACGGTCTACGAGACAAACAAATTTACATTCACTACCTAATTAATTAATACTGAAAAATCTTCCTTTATACATGCGTGTTTCCCTACAATTGTATATTCGGTGGTTTTTATTTTCTGATTTTATTTGTAAGCAATTAATTTGGGAAATAATAATTAATTTAAATTTAAAAGGGGCTTCGGGATTAATTTATTTTCGTGGCGCTAAAGCAGCTACTTTCAGATGCCAAGACGCGTCGAGAGAAAGTTTTTTTTTCCCCGTTTCAGTAATTGACCTTCGATTCGCTGTGGAATGAAGTTCCATGCAAAGAATTTATTTTTAGATAATGTACTGATTTGGCGGGAAGAATGCTTCTAGAAAATTCTAGATTGGGCTCTGCGCATGAGCCATGAGAGTAGGAGCGCTGTTTTGACCTCGAATGCCGGCAGAGAGCGGGATAAAATCGGGTATGATGGACGTGCGTTCGTGGAGTCCGTAAGTTTAAATATGGCGAGAGCTAAACGTGCCAATTTGGAGCCTTGGTTAATATGAAATGAAAATTAAGCAAATGATTCAAATTATGGACTGATGTTATTCTATTCATATTCCAGTCGCCACCAGCTTAATTGGATGATGACTGCATTTTAAAGGTGCTAGAGCAGGCAAACCCAACACCTTACACACACACACACACACACATACATATATGTATATATATATATATATATATATATATATATATATATATATATATATATAATAGCTATACTGTGCTGAGCTTCTGCCAAATATAAACATTTAACTATTTAAATATTCACAGTCGTTGTTATAAATTATTACACTTTCCACATATTTTAATCTCTTAGAATAATTAACTATGACAGATTTGGAGCTGATACAGATGATACAGTAGATGCTTTCATTTAACATATATAAATTGTTTGCTTTGATCTTTGGTTATACAGCATAACATTGCAGAGCGTTATTAATTTCTGGCGGCATTTCTTTAGAGCAATTTATAAACCTTTAAACATTTCAGAGATATTAAGCTAAAAATGTGCTTTCATACGTAAAAAATTCATTTAAACTCATTAAACGAATGACTTTATAAAAATAAAACCTGAAAAGGGATTATTACCCATATCAAAAATAATACCCCAATGCCTCTTAACTTTGACCAATAAGAAATGCATTTCCCTTAATTTAAATTTAAGTAGGTCATTATCTTTTACTTTTTAAGAATAGATTTCGTTTGAAAACTGATGCGATTTGGATGTTTATTTTATTATATCTCAAGGAGATTGCTACTAACTTTAAACTACGATATTTCTGAGCATCTTAGTAAGCTTCTTACCCTCGTATCGAATTTGGGAACCTTTAATTAGGGAAAATCCAATTTATTTCTGAGGTTAGAAAGAATCATAAAGTTTTTTGCATGTCGTAGGACTTATTTACAAACGATATTAGGGAATTAATGTTACAGGTCGATTCTTTTAATTTAAAGAAATATTGCACCCAAATATTTTAAAGTCATGACTTTATAATAATCCCGGAAAAGTTTAATTTTCCATTTCAATAACATTTATAACAAACTTTTGCAACTTTTTCTGTAGAACCAATGATAAATACAATCCCATTCCTATATATATAAATATTTTCTGAAAATTACTCCAATTTGCTATTTTTTAGTAAGTTGTTTTGTTTTCTGTAAACAGTCATAATTTAAAAATATATTATGCAACTTATTGATGGCAAATAGCTGCTACAGAAGCTGTTCGCACATTTATTAGACGATTTTGGTAAGCGGTAATAAAAAATCGTTTGTTGGAAAAGAAATAATCGCAATTCTACTATGCTTTTAAAAGTCAAAATTATTGTCTGCGGCTTGAAAGTGTTGTTTTTATTCAAAATGGCGCTTTTAACAAAGCAGTGATTCGAAGGCTACATTTATGCTCTTTCCGAAGAGAAATATGCATATTCCGTTATCCAAAAACGATGTGAGAGTCATGGTTTTGTGATATCTAAAGCGTCGATAGCTAATATCGTCAACAAGAAAGGAAAAAAACTTAAAATTGGAGCCTCAAGTGGGACAAAAATTCCAAACAAGTATCCAAGGAAAAAACGGACATCTTCGACTATTGCAAAGGTACGTTGTTTAATGTTAAAAAAAAATCCCCCTAGTTAAAGGACAGTTGCAAAATCATTAAAATGCTCGGTGTCCACTGTAAACAAAATGATAAACGTTGATTTAAATCTTAAGAAAGCGAAAAAACGCAATGTGCATCGTCTTCTTCCAAATCATATCGCTGAACGCAGGACACGCTGCAGAATTCTATATGAGAAACACTTATCCAAAGACAAATGGAAAACAACTGTCACAATAGGTGAATCATGGGTGTATTTAAATGATTGCAACAAAAAAAGAGCCATTTATTTCCGTAAAAGTGGAGAAAGAAATTTAAGTACATGGTTCAAAGAATCGAAATAAAGTTTTTCTAAGGGATTCATGATTGTTGCTGGTTTTTCTTATAATGGCAAGTTAAAAATAAAGAGAGTGGAAAAAATGTCAAGATTAACTCCAAATACTATCAGGAACATATTTTATTTCCAATTTATCTGAATGAAATACCATCGCTTTACCCACAGTGCCATCAATCTGTGCGACTCCATCAGGACAAAGCTAGCAGTCACACATCAAAATCCACTGTAAATTTCCTAAAAGAAATGGAACAAAAAACTGGTATCAAGGCCATACACTTCACTGATATCCCTACTAAATCTCCCTATGTATCACCTATGGATTTGTGTGCTTTCGGACTTTTAAAATCTGCATTATCCAAACGTCGTCCCAAAACCCATACAGGACTCTGGAAAGCTGTTCAGGAGGAATGGGATAGAATACCTCTTCTGACACTTCAAAAGGCATTATTATCCTGGAAAAGATAGTTCAGAATAAGGGATGTCAAATAGAACATTTAAAACACAAGAATTTTATGTAAATACAATATTTTGTGAATTTTTTGTGAATACAATATACATCGTCTAAAAAATGCGTGAACAGCCTCTGTAGTACTTACCCTGGTAAAGGCTAAGGTAAATACTATAAATATCTATATGATCTTTTTCTAAATACATACAGGAATTTAGACGATGAATTCATGGGAAAATCTAGGTAACTTATTTAGAGAGGGATTTAGAAAAGTATTCAAAATAATTTTGTACTGGGATGTTCTGGGTAAAAATAAATCATATTTTCTCTAACTTTTCAATTCCAAGAACAACTTAATGTTCTGCTTTAGTATCCATTATAAACATACTATACAAGTTTCTTGTTCCTGGAAAAAACTGTCTATACTACATCTTTTACTAAAATTATAAGTAAATCGTTTATTTACCAAGGAAATCTAAAAAAGTTACAAAATAATTTTGTAATGCCATGATCTAAGTAAAAATAAAGCAATCTTCTTCGACTCCGCAATTTCAAACACAACTCCGCACAACTCGGATATTGATATTTACGGAATTCAAGCTAATACCAAGTTAACTACCAATAATTCATTTTAAATTACAAATTTTATAATGCAATAATGAACCATAAAATAGCAGTTTAAAGAGTCCTGGAATAATGTAAGAGTTCTGCTGTAGTATCTGTTGCAAACATATTACACCAGAATCTTGTGCCTGTGAAAAACTTACTTCACTGAGACACGAAATCCTTTGATTCCTATAATTCTATTGGGCCTCTCATCGTTTGTCCATGTAATTAAGGGTGTGTCCTATGTCCCTCTTTGATACGGGAGTTTTGCTCATTATTCATTTTAACGTAGCCTTCAATCTCCTTCATCTGTGAGAATTGTGCTAATCGGAACTAACTATTCAGTTCTTGTGAAAGATGCTTTCAGTTTAGGGTGCATTATATTTAGGTCAATTCTCGGACACTGAATTTCTTGAACGTTATTCTCGAGTTTTATATATAACATTTTTTCCATCATATACAGTAAAGAATTTAGTTTATATCATGTATCCAATGAAGTTTTATGTGTTTAAATTGTGATCCAAAAAAGGTTTTGCTTATATATTCTTAATCGTAGGTTCGCGGTTCAGTACTTTAATTTTAGTGTTGGTTTTATGCCTTAGTTTTTTTATACTTTGATACTTTTTTAGTATTTTTGTTACTTCTCTTTCAGCTTTAGTTTGACAAAATTAGCATTGGTCTAACTGAAGTGGTATGGGTGCCAAAATCAATGTCTATATTAAAACTTTGCAAGCGAACGAAAAAATGAATTAAACTATACATAAAATTTACTTTTTTACCTGCGACTACAATGTTGTCAAAAGTAACATATAAAGGACGCATACTGGTATTTGCAGAAATAAATTTTTTTCGCGATAACTATCAATAATTCAATTTACTTTAAAAATTGCATAATCTATACTTATATATAAAGAGAGAGCGATTTTGTACGTGGAGGGTAATTTTCAGAACCACTGTACCTATTTGAAAAATTCTTTCACTGTTTGAAAGGTACATTATTCCAGATCGACATAGGCTATATATTATGTATATCTAATCAGTAGAAATAAAGTTAGGGGCTTAATCCTAACAATCTCCATTGTTACCGCTACTGTCCTCTACCGCTTTTTGTGCCGAAGTCTTCATCGATCCTTATCGTGGTGCTATCGCGGTGGGCTTCTGTTCTGACGCTAGCGGTTTGAACCTAGCCGTTCTCCGACACGCCTTTTTTTTAAAATTTATTTTAATTATTAAATAACATAAAATTAATTTAAGGTATTATTTAGGTTATTATTAAGGTAAAAATGATTTACAATTTATTGGCTATCAACTGGAAATTTATTGGTATAATATTTTGTTCAACCCGGTCAAAGTCGGGACGGGCCGCTAGTGTAATAGTAAAGCATAAACTTAAAGCTAATTATAAATTCCATCAATAAAAAATTTAGATTTTTTTATAGTAAAGTTAGCTAGGAAATACAACTGGCCTATCGAAGGTATCCAGTGGAAGGTTCATATTGTACAGAGTATAAAAAGGAGTTACCAAGAGCATAACATAAAAAGCAAGCAGAGTTTATTTTTAAACAAAGGTTTACGCAATAAGATTCATAAGTTAAAAAATAATTTAATAATAACAGTTGTCGATAAGACAAACAATAACTTCGGTTTTATGTGTAAAGATTACTTTCAGCAAATAATAACTAGCGAATAAAGCTCTAATAGCACCTATTAAAAAATTTACTTAGCCAAGAAAGAAATAGATAACATAATCTTAGTTTTTAGTAAAAAAATTTCATTTTTAGATTAATAGCCTAAAATACCAATACTTTTTCCCACCATAAAATTCCACAAAGTGCCAGTAAAATTTATGTTTGTTACGTGTAGTTCGAACTGATATAACACTATGTTTAGTAAATGGTTTTTTAATTTGTTAAAAAATATTCTAAACAAAATTAAAGTTACTGAAAATAGCTTTATTATAAATAATAACCGGGAAGATTTACAATATCTAAAGAGTGAGAATATAGAAAGTATACACACGTATGATTTTGAAAACTTATTTACTAGTATTCCCCATGATAACCTAATTAATATCTGCTCATACATTTATGATTCTTATTTGGATAGTACCCTGATGTAAAAATGTGATTGCATAAATCTATGTAAATTTAATATTTTTGAAAACTACTTCTTTAACGGTATGGTTTTTTTTAAACAGATAAAGGGTAATAGCTTTTCTAACGCTTTTGCAAACATTTTCTTACATTCTTACGAAACTAAATTTCTTAACTTAAATAATATTTCTGGTTATAGATATATTGATGATCTTATAATTTTCAACTGTAATGATTTGGAATTTCTAAATCAAATCCACCCAAAGGAATTCACTTTAAACAAAACTAATGAAGATAATCATTCTGCAGCTTATTTGGATATTAAAATTAACATTCAAGATAGCGAAATAAAAATCGGGATATATGATAAAAGATTAGATTTCAACTTTGAGGCTATCACGTTTACTAATTTCCATAGCAATTTTAAATATAAAATTTTTTATAATATATTTCACTCACAACTAAATAGAATAAAAAGCATTTGCAATAGCAGTGACGATTTTGTTGAGCGTGTAATAGTTTCGAGGAAAACCTACATAACAACAATTTCCTCAATAACTTTTGTCATTTAAAAGTATTAAAGTAAAGTTGTATTTAGACTCGGGAATATTTCAAGGACAATTAAGATAGGATTTTCTGGTTTCAAAATTTCTTTCAATACTTGTTGCTTTAACATTTCAATCGAGTGTGGACCTGTATTTTTGATGCCATGATGCAATTCTTAAGGTTGAGAATTGCTGTTTCTTAGTTATAACCGTCATTTCACAATTTATAGGGGGCTTGAGTGTGCCTTTTAAATTTCTGTATTTTCATTTGTGTTCTTTTTAGGATTGTATGTTTCTTTTTACTGTTACAGAATCTTGTATTTATGGTGCGTTAGCTCTAAGTTCAGGATTTCTGTTTATTTTGTTGGACTGTCATTGCATTCTTCATGTTATGTAAGAGCTTTCTCTGTAGAATTATTTACATTTTGCTAGTTATAATTGTCCGTTTTTATTAGTATGTGTATTTGTTGCAACTGCACAATCTTTTATTGAAAGGTTTAAAAATTTTCAACAGTTGTGCAGTTTTTCTGCTAATTTCATTCAGCTGTCTATGCCTTCTTCATATATTTTTTACTTTTTATTTTGGGTCGAATTATTTACATTGTATAAATTTTCTTTCCAATTATGACACAGTGTTATTTTTATCTTATTGTTTGCTTGCTCATTGTTCTCAATAAATATAATAAAATCTATATACGTATGATGAATATGAGCTCCAGGTCCCAAATCATAAAAGGGTTGGTGTTTGCGGGAAGAGTAAAAGTGGGGGCACGGAGGTAGGATACGCCCCATAGCCTGGAGTAGTCAGAAAGAAACGTATAATTATAAACTCCGAGTGAATGGTTATGTGAGTGTGTTTTGAAGACTGGATTAAGCGACCAATGGGATTCTCAGGGAGAGGAATATATAAGATAGTTGAAGTTGAGATAAATATACTTGACTTGATTTGACTTGACTTAACGTTTGATGATAATGCTCATTTACTCTTGAAGTATATAACTCGTCGGAATCCGAGCGACGTTAGACTCCGAGGTTAGCTTAGCGAAGGATGGCTAAATAAATCAAATCGCAAACGCATAGATTATCTAAAATGCTATTAGCTAATAGGCCATGAAGTAGAAGATATGAGGATGCCACCGAAATAGAGGAGCGATAGTGCCGTTGACGTAGAAGAGAATGAAGCCGAAGTAGATACGCCGCTGAATATAGCATCGCTTCACCTCGATCCCCCGCCGCAAGTATCAGCTATGCCATTCCGTATTACAAGTAGTGATATCAGACGACCAGATGCCAAGTTTGCATCAGTGCCCAATTCCCATATCAAACGGAAGTATCGTGACTTTGTGTTTCTTAACCTTTTTGTTACAAATTCTCTTGCTATCGTTGAGATAAATTTACGAATCAATGATTTAGCATATTTTTAAGTAGCGGCATTAATGAGATAACGAATTATTGAATTATTGATATATTAAATGGAGGAAGGGAATGATGAGTTTACTTTTGATTATTATTATTATGTTTATATACTCGTATGTGTGTTATGGTGTGAATAAATCAATATATTATTCATCCCAGAGTAATTATTGTAGTCCTGTACCCTCATCAAACCATTAAAATATCACTATAGGATTATCTGTTACATGTTAAAAGTATTTTAAAAATACGAGTATTAAGTAAGGGTAAATTTTATAGTATAGCGAAAGATAAAATTAAATAACTTTAAATCAATAATTTTTTTAATGTAATTTTCAAGATTTATTTTAAACCCAGGAAGCATTTTAGCCACTTAATACACAGTTCCGTGACATACACTGGCGACGTTTACATACAAATTTGTGCAGCTCCGTTAACGTAAAGGGCACGGCTTTTACGTTCATTCAAATATTATAGCTCCGTTTGTGTCATGTTTAATACTAAATTGTTTTTAACGCTAGAAGCGCCAGAACAGTCATTTTGACTGTTTTCGATGTTCAGCTTGGATTTTTATTAAAACCCGCTATCTTAGGAACTCACAATATTTTGAGTTTTCCTAAAAATCTACAAAAATTATTGGTATCAAATATTAATCGAATGAAATTAAAATTAACAAAGTTATTTGTAGTTATACCTAGTAGCGCCATGAGCCGTCAAATTGACTGCTAGTAAAATTGGATAGATTAATCTTGTTTTCTCTCGGGGAAAACAACTTTTCATTGCAAAATATTTCGCCTACACATTCCTTTCATTCACGGATTCTTTACAACAGGAAATACTTCCCCCTAACCCTCTCTACCATCTACCCCTTTTTAGAGAAATATAACAGTCCATTGTTTGCAGTAGTTCAGTCAGCTTATCTTTTTGTGGCACTTCAATCTTTCAAGTGCACTATATAATGGCTACTCAATGACCGCGTTAGCTTAGCCCAGAGGATATTGTACAACTTTTACAGAATTTATTTGAAAAGAAATCTGATGTTGAAGAACATAGTATTGATGATGATATGGATTACGAGCCTCCACAAAACTTTGAATCAAACAGTAATTCTAGTGATTCTGAAGAAGCCTTGGACAAGCAACCCTAGGGTATGGAATAAAAGAATTCTGGTTACTTGAATGGATGCAGTTATATAAAGAAATAGTATTAAAAAACACGAAGAAAACTTAAGATAAACAGAGAAACAAAAAGGTAGAAGAAGGACATATTACGAATCCATAGATGTTAAAAGAAGTCAGTGGGAGTTTGCATGCGAAATGTTAGCGATATCTGAGAGTAGTTCGATATTTCAATGCAGGTGCCTTTGAAATTAAAGAGATGTGAAGCTAATCTCAAAAGCTACTCCTAAAAATAACTGAGATATAAAAAGTCGATATCCTCAATTAATTAGGCACGTGATCAGATGGAAGTGGTATTTAACTGCTGATGGAGAGTCTGAAGAATCATTCTTTCACTTACTTCTGTGTGTGATGGGAAAGGCTGCGGATCTAAGCGACTTTGATAGAGGGTAGATTGTAATGGCTCGAAGACTCGGAACAAGTATTTCCGAAACTACACGACTCGTGACTTGTACGCGTCCTACAGTTGTTAGTACTTATGCAAAGTGGATGAATGACGGTGAAACCAGCAGTAGACGACATGGTGTTGGACGTCCACATGCTATCAAAGAAAAAGGTCGTCGAAGACTGTCTCGCATGGTGAAGCAAAATCGGAGCCAGACAGTGGCTCAGCTGACAGCCCAATACAATGCAGGGCCAAGTAGAATAGTATCGCAGCATACTGTTAAGCGGACACTGTTGGATATGGGGCTACGCAGCAAACGTCCCACTCGTGTGCCTTTGCTGACCAAGCGTCATCGCCAACTGCTCCTGCGCTGGGCCCGGGAACATCGCGACTGATCCATGGATCAGTGGGAGAGATTTGCCTGGTCAGATTAATCGCGGTTTGTCATTCATCACGCCAATGGCCGTGTCAGGATACGCCGTCTTCCAGGCGAACTGTTGATCCCTCAATGTACAGTAGGTCATACACAGGCCGATGGTGGCGGTATTATGCTTTGGGGACGTTCTCTTGGGCGTCTCTGGGTCCCCGTGGTTGTGGTAGAGCAGACCATGAATGCTACAGGGTATCTGAACATCATTGCGGACCAGTTGCACCCTTACATGGCCTCTGTTTTTCCAGCTGGAAATGGAATGTTCCAACAGGACAACGCCCCGTGTCACAAGGCTAAAATTGTGTTGGAGTGGTTCAGGAACATGATGCTGAATTCCAGTTAATGTCCTGGCCGCCTAACCCACCGGATCTCAATCCGATAGAACACATTTGGGATGTCATGGGACAGCAGCTCAGAGTTCAAAGACCACCAATTCGCAATATCTCGGATTTGCGTGACAGTTGCTTAAACATCTGGTACAATCTGTCTCCGGCCATCTACCAAGGACTTGTGGCATCCATGCCAAGGCGGGTTGAAGCTGTGTTGCGCGCCAAAGGTGGGCCAACTCGTTATTGACAGGTGGTCATAATATTTTGGCTCTTGCGTGTATATTCTTTTTCAATGTAAAAAAGCGTTCTTAAATAAAAAATATTATTTGTGATCACAAAATTTATAGCGACGTCAAAGTCAAATTGCAGTTTTTTTTACGAAGAGAAAATAAAATTACAACCTTTAAGAAAACTACAATGTACACTCATGTCCATAAATTAAGGATAATTCAGAATCACACGGAAATCGAATTCTAAAGTAAAAATTTCACCTGTAAAATTATCTCACACATCTTCAAGAATAATATGCAAATTACATTAAGCCACAAGATGACGCCGATAGTACGTCACAAAGGCGAGAGTTTAAGAGAGGGGTATATAAGGAATGGTGGCAAAGAAGTAAAATTGTTCACAAGCGTTCTGTAAGCCGCTCAGTGCTATAACCGACAGTTATGACACAGAGGACGCATGTGGATGGTTTTTTACGTGGTAGAATTATCGGCCACCTGGAAAGTGGGCGTACTCAGATGGAAGTATCCGAGGAACTTGGAATTGCCCAAAGTGTAATCTCTAGCCTTTGGCAACGATTCCAAAATGATGGAAATGTCAGTAGACTTACAGTACAGGTCGGCGAGTAACAACGCCGAATGAAGACTAGTATTTGAGTAACTGCAAAAAAAAGCAGACGGAGCACAGCATCCGATCTGTCTCATCAGCTGTCTGCTGCCACGGGTACCACAATTTCAAGGCAACCATGTACAGACGTTTGGGAAATATTGGTCCATATGCTCCCAGGCCTGTCAGATGTGTTCCGCTCACGGCAACTCGATTAACCTGGAGTAGTGAACACGCAATGTGGACATCGTCACAGTGGGCTTGTGTGATGTTTTTCAACGAGTCCAGGTTTAGCTTGCAGTCTGATTCACGTCGGACTTTCATATGGAGAACGCCAGGTACCCGTTACCACCAATACAACATCATTGAACGACACCGTTACGGTGATGCAGGATTGCTCGTTTGGGGTGGAATTATACTGGGCTCCAGAACAGATCTGCATGTTCAAATCGGAACCATGAACAGCCACATTTATCGGGACATCATTCTGGAACAACATGTACGTTTGTTTAGGGGTGGCACGGGCGCATAATTTGTGTTTATGGATGACAACGCCCGTCCTCACCGAGCAAACATCGTAAACGAATGCCTTCAATCGAAGGATATCACCCGTATGGAATGGCCAGCATTATCACCTGACTTGAATCTGATAGAGCACGTGTGCGACATGCTTGGCCGACGAGTTGCAGCCCGTCAACCACTTCCTACATGTGTACCGGAACTTGGGAGAGCATTGCTTGCTGAGCAGAGTAATATTCCCCAAGATCAGCTCGATAATTTGATACTCATCATGCCTAGGCGTTGTACGGACTGTATTTCATCGCATGGGAGACATACAATGTATTATCCATCATACCAACCATGTAATATTAAGTTTTTGTAAAGGAGATATTTTTTAGAATTGCTCCAGGGAGCAAAAATGGTAGTTTTTATGAATGGTATCATACATACACCATTTTTTTATTCTTTATCTGTTGTTTTACCCGGGAACGGGCGCGCAGGGTGTGACATACCCGCTCCCATCTTTTGTTCTATCTATTTCCCGACCCCTCGTTTAAAAGTGGACGAGTCTCGGTATAGCTGAATGTAGGGTCATGACCGTGGACAGGCCAGGTCCGCAGACG
Organism: Dolomedes plantarius; assembly: GCA_907164885.2. Taxonomy (NCBI): domain Eukaryota; kingdom Metazoa; phylum Arthropoda; class Arachnida; order Araneae; family Dolomedidae; genus Dolomedes; species Dolomedes plantarius. Next base: position 186,438,802 of record OU015497.1, read on the forward strand.
AATCTAAAAAATAGAAATTCCGGTATTTTGTGTTTCGGGTATGTTATACCCAGCGCGCCCATCATTGCCACTCAGATTTTATCCGCCACGGGAGTCAGACGCCTTACAAATATGGCGCGTAATCTCACGAACGACGAAGAAATGAAGCGTTTGAGAACTTTGATGATACAGTTTTGACGGATGAAGAAAGTTTATTTGATGACGAAGAAGAATTTGATAATGATGAAGAATGTAATAGCAATCATGATTCATCAACAGACGGTGACACAGATATCGAAGTAGATTTCGCCAAATCAAAGATAGATTCGTCAAATAAAATTGATTTTTATGTTGGACAAGACAAAAAAAAAATGGAAAAAAGAGAAATTTCGTACTAATGTACGAGTTTCTGCAAAAACTCCACCATCTCAATAAGAAAGCAGACGCGCTTTCCTGAAGCATTTGGGTTTGCAGCTTATCGAAGATTACAGTGAGAATAGAAGCCACCAAGCGATGCTTCCAAAAAGTATAAAAGAAACATTGAACCCAGAAAAGGAAATGGAACCCCCTAATAAGAAGGCAAAAACAGTTTACAAAAGGTGTACTGAATGCCCAAATAAGAAAGACCGCAAGACACGATTTACGTGTGAAAAATCGTCAAAAAAATATATGCATGGAGCATATGGCTTCTATCTGTAGAAAATGCACGAGTTAATTGTAAATAGCCTTTATTCACATCAAAAATGTTATTAAATGTATCTTATACTTTAATTTAGTTATAAAAATAATTTTGCACACCATTTATGATGTACAGAGCAAAGAAAAACGTTCGGGTATGAGATAGCCTACGCGCCAACTCCCGTTCGTTTTTTTTCGCGCGCCTGCTCCCGGGTTAATAAATGGGCTTTATGAATATGTCACATTTGTTTTGTTTATGAACCTTTATTTTCCGGAGCTGGCATTATCCTTAATTTATGAACAAGAGTGTATTTTATATATGAATTGCTTTTACAAGCAAAATATCAGGAAGGGCAAAACTACATAAAAGATTGCATCATCTGAGGTTAATACACTCAAATAAAATGTTATCTTATCATTAACTTTCAAACTATTAACGTATAAGGTATTAACCACTTAATTTCAAACGCATAATTCTATATATTTCAATCTTCTAAATACAGCAAGCAGATAAAACATTCTTTACACTCAATATTACTTTTGCTATTGCAATACAAATTGCAACAACATTCTAAAGGCAGTTCTGCATTAAGTTCCCTTCCTTTCCATGCAAGAGGCATTAGAAAGTTGTGTTTGCTTGATAAAAACACGCCCTATATAGATACATACAATGTATGATAAAATTCCCTTTCGTTTCGGTATTGCAGTCATCAATTTTAATCTTTAGTCAAGACTAATAAAACTAACCTAAAAAGTTTCACAGTGAGATGTCTAGCAGAAAACATATAATCCTTATCCTTACTTATATATAAAGAGAGAGAGCGATTTTGTACGTGGAGGGTAATCTCCGGAACCACTGCACCTATTTGAAAAATTCTTTCACTGTTTGAAAGGTACATTATTCCAGATGGACATAGGCTATATATTATGTATATCTGATCAGTAGAAATAAAGTTAGGGGGGATACTCTAGATTTATGTGCACGGCCGCCATCTTGGATTTTTCCGCCAGGGTTTGGCGCATTTCGCATGGCGATAGTTATTGCCTTCTGGTAAAAATAACCCAATGTCCAATTCTCTAATTTTAAGATCAAACAGTTATTTCTGATGTGATGTTTTAATTACAGTATAATAATTTTAGGTCAGATCTTGGCCTTGACCTGGAAATCTGAGTCAAATTGACTATACTCAAAAGAGTAAATTATTTTTAAAACTAAGAGTCTTTTTGTTGAAAATTTTTGAATCCATCTATATATATAAAACAGTTCCGTAACTGACTCATTCATTCCCTGACTGACTGACTGACTGACATACAACGGACAGACCAAACCGTTGGACCTAAAGGGATGAAATTTTGCATGGCGATTATTCTAATAGTGTAGGGGTGCACTAAGAAAGATTTTTCAAAAATTCTTCTTAGATTTTTTAAAATTAAATTTTTAAGCTGTTTTTTAAACTTTTTTACGTTTGCATTTAAAATAATACATTGAGGGTTATAAAATTTATATCCCGAGAAAGATCATAAAAATTCCTTCAAAATGAAATCTTTTTCGAACCTTTACCTTGATTTTCTGATTTTTGGTGAATTTTTAAAGATTAATTTTTAGAATTTAATTTATTAAATGTTGATCACGTGATTTCTTTTTCTGGTACTTTAAATAAATTTATCGTCACGTGCATAACAACTAAATAGACAAAAATGATATTCTTTTTCTTTCTAATGCAGCAGACGATTGGATATTATCCAAAAAAAATAAATATCCCTTACGATTTTTTTATAAATATATATATATATATTTCTTTTACATCAATTGTATACATTGATCGTCGCATTTATTATATATATATATATATATATATATATATATATATATATATATATTGGCATTAATTGCATACATTGACCGTTGTATTTAATTTGAATATACTCCGTAGCGAAGCGCGGGTTTTCGGCTAGTTGATGATAAAGACACAACATATAATTGAGGATTATTTTTCTCGAAACCAGATATAATTTCAATGTGTTTTATAAACTTGCATTAAATGTCTTTAAAACGAAAATAAAAATTGTTCATTTGTATACACACACGCGCGTACACGAATGAACGAATGATTAAAAAAATATTTGTAACGATTAGATTACAAAATATAGCCAAAGAAATTAAACTGAATATCGTTGAAAAGACCTCTATACAAAATTTACTTTTCTGAATACGCAGTTGGCTATGAGTAAAGATCAAAAGAAAGAAATCTATCTGTTGCCAAACCAAACGGTATGCACTACAAGATTAAATAAAGTATAACAAGAATCGGTTCCTCATTTTGGACCGTAGTGAGTGAATAATATCATATTCGTTTCCTATTTTCTTAGGATTACGATTTGTTTTTTAGAAAATATAAAATAATTTATTTCTGGAAAATTGTTCTCATATTTCTCGTTAATTTGCAACAAAATCTGATAGCTTACCAGGAATCAAAGCGCGCTTCTTATTTAATTCCATTTCTATCGATATAAAATATTTCTGTTGACGTAAAATATAATTTTAAGCTGATGAAAGATAGAATTCGTATAAATAAATCTTAGGATTGCATGGTTTTTCCTAGAACCGCTGTTCTGGTAAAAATGAAAATTAGAATTTCGTAGAAAATATATTAATGATTATTTTTTGGTAATTTTGTTTTTTAAGCTGATATAATAAAATGCACACATTCAATTTGTAATAATAATCAAATATATAAAATCATATTAAATGAATTTATGTTTTCTAAAATAAAAGGTTCTTCCACTTTTCAGAATTATGTACAGAATTAATTACTAATGTATAGATCCCAATTGAAGTAGTAAGTAGAAGTGGCGAGGCATTAGCAATAAACGAGATGGAAATACACGTTACAGTTTTTAATTTGTATCTACGTGCAGATCATCCAATTAAAGAGCGAGCATTTATTTTTTAGTCTTATTATACTAGAGAATGAAGGGAACGATAGTTTGTAACGGAAATTCGAGACACAATGTTCTTACAAGGAAAAGACGGCTGAAAGTCTATGATGAATATATCTACGATGTACTCAGTCAATAAGCGTGACTCCTTCCCAACAAAAAATTAATCATAAACGCTTCGATGAAGGTCCATCGCATCTAGGACATCTGCCAACCGGAACTCAAGAGAACTGATGAAATACCCCAGGTACTGTCAGGAATGCCATAAACCATATATACGAACAAGTCAGTAAGGTATTGAGGATAAATACATTCGAGGTCTGGACTCTTCAGTTCGTGTTTGCCGATAATTGATCGTGAAATAGTGGCAGCGAAGTAATGCAGATAACCAAAGGCAGATCCACTGTCGACTACAATCCCGGCAAGATATTAAGTCAAACAAATTAACTACACTCAACTCAGATTTTCTAGATCGAAACAAATTTATTATATTAATTACTAGGCCTTACGTAGTACAAGATTACTGCAGTACATAACGTTACTTCTTCAGTGAAGTTCTCACATAACAGTAAATTCAGTTAGAAGACAAATGACCGTCATGGTCTATAAAAATACATACAAAGAAAATGGTATAGCCTCCTCACAGAATTAGGCAAGAATGGCCACATTCTGAAGGGGCTTCTAAAAGGCACGACCTATATATCTAGCAAAAATCGTGATGTGTTTCCAAGTTCTTTCTGAGACAGGAGTAGTGGGAGCGAGGGTTACACGAAAGTCGTGTGCCAAGATGCCAAGCGCCGTAGCGTACCTAGTGTGAAGGCAGGACGCGCATTAAGTTAAAAGGGCGATAACAGGCGAAAGGTTGCAACCAGCTGCCTATGATGTAAAGACGCGGCAAATTTAAAAAAGCGGTGATTGGCTGAGCAGGTGAGACCTAGCGACTTTTGAAATTCACCAAAATTTGGCGATTTATCGCCAAAGCGGTTTTCTCAGAAGCTGCACAGATACAATAACGGTACTGACTTTGGGGGCAAGTGATACGGTATGCATTATGGATACGTCGGCTTGAGCGCCGCGTAAATGACTAACTGCTTTCGAAAGGGATTTTGATAGATGGTGAACTGTTTATTAGCCCATAAACAGAAAACCGTAATTTAAAGAAATACTTGCAACAAGATAACCGTAGCCTGGGAAAAATAGAACCGTAATGGTATATTCAACAATATCGAGCTGATTCTATTTACGCACAGATGTACATGAATGAGCAAAGATGTCGTTAAGGAAGACCACCCCGAATTCAAAGCAAGGGCTTAGAAACACACCTGTTAACGTAAAAAATATTGTTTGACAAAGTGACAGAATTAAAGTATTTCCTGATATTAAATAAATTCTAATATTATTGAATCAAATATTATCATAAATATTCCTGATATTAAATGATTAAATTGGGGCATAATTAGCACACATTAACTGTAGCGTTAAATTCCACGCTACACTTATATATATGAAAATTTAATACATTGTCATGTTTTTCTGAGCATTCAGCTGTGCTAGCAAAACTTTTCCTCATTTAACATTCACTGAAGAAATATTTTTCGTTTAATCCGTCATTACTTACAGATCATTCAGTTAACACTAGAACGTCCGTTGGTGTCATTTCGACACTGAAGCATGTTTACCGCGTTGTAGCTCCAACAATTTTTATGATTTTTAATATGTTTTCTGTGACTATAAATCATTTAACTTGAAGAGCGTACAGCTAAAATTTAGTCGTGTAGCTTAATTTAGAGAACTTCTATAGCCAAATTTGCCTAGAACGTCAGCTGGTGTCGATTTGACACCAAGCAGAATTCATTTTACAGCGCTTCATTTACGGTTTGTGCGACCTTAAATCCCACGTTCGCTATTGATACTTGTCATTATTCAACCCTTTACTTCCACCCCTCTGAAAGTAGTAAATGGTTCAGTCCGAAGTTTGAATTGGTCACGTGTTCACTTCGTTTCTGCAGCTGCATTCTTTGTAAGTTTACAAAGGAATTTCTGTGTTGTATTTTTAATTTCTATGAGAGGAGAAAAAAATTATGTGTCGTAGAAAAGGACTAACCCCTGAAGAAATTGATAATATTTTGAGAGAACTGGCCGAAAATGAATCTGATTCAGGTGAACTCTCGTGTTCAGATTTAGATTCGGATGATAATGAAATCATATTACATACAAATGAATCGGATGAAAGTGGTAAAGAAGATGTTTGTAGCACCCAGACTATTTTAGATTTATATGTCGCTCGAGATGGCACCGAATGGAAACCTTAAACGTGGATTCTGCTTCGGGTAGATTTTCTAATAGAAATATTTTACATGAATGTAGCGGTTCTACTAATTGGACACAGTGAAACGCCAATGAGTCCGTCATGAGTTCATGGCTTCTTTTCATCGATAAACATATGTTAGAAGATATTAGAAAATGCACGGAGACTGAAGCAAAGATCGTTTTGCAGCATGATAATTGGTGGTTTTTGTCCATTGACGAACGGTGTGCTTCTATATCAATATTGTATGCACGTGGAGTAAGCGGTGCTAAAAATATAGAATTACAATCCTTGTTTTCTGACGCTTGGGACTTGGAGTTTTGTAAATACACAATGGGAAGAAATAGGTTTCTTGAAATTTTCAGATTTTTAAGATTTGAAAAATTATCAACACGGTCACAACGACTTCAAGAAAACAAATTTGCTATGATTTCGGAAAATTGGGATCGATTCGTAGGGAAATGTATTCAATGTTATAAGCCTGGAGAGAATATCACAATAGATGAACAACTGTTTCCCAGTAAAACGCGATGCCCATTCACCCAGTTTATAGCAACAAAACTAGATAAGTAGGGTAAAAAATTCTAGCTTGCCGCTTATATGGAAACAAAATATATTTTGAATAGTTTTCCTTATTGGGGGAAAAATGAATTCCGACCTGAAGGGCAAATATTAGCCAAATACGTTGTGCTAAAACTGATGGAACCATATAAAAATAAAGGACATAATGTAACGGTCGACAATTTCTTCACGTCTTTGGAACTAGCAAAAGAATCGATAAAGAATAAAACATGTCTTGTGGGGACTGTAAATCGAGCTAAAAAAGAAATTCCAGATAATTTGAAAAAAAATATTCTTTATTCCACGAGTGTTTACAAACACGAAAAAAATGGTGCCACTCTGACTGTATACCAAAGTAAAAAGGAAAAAAAAAGTTATTATATTGAGCACACTTCATTCAAACGTCGCAATAGCAAATAATGAAAAGAAGTCACCTGAAACGGTAAAACTCTACAATGATACTAAATACGGTATTGATGTACTTGATCAAATGTTACGGCAATATTCGGTGAAAGCCGGATCAAGATGATGGCCAGTTCATACCTTTTTATAACATCTTAGATTTTGCAGCTATAAACGCCTGTATTATTTACAAAGGCGTAGTAGATAACCGTATCTGAAGGAAAAATTTCATACAGCAATTAACAAATGAAATGCGTTCAAATTATGTCAGTTATAAAATATGTCACGATTAAAATTATATATCGGAATGTGTTCCAGAACATTCTGCAAAACGCAGAAAATGCGAAATTAAAAAGTGTAAAAGGAAATGATTCAAACAAAAGGTGCTGTTCATGCATGAAAGCGGTGTGCGGAAAATGCACCGAAAGAATTTCCTATTATTGTGTCAATTGCAAAAAATGTATGTATGTAATATAAAGTAATGTTAAAATCTGTTTGAATATTGTATTTAAAATTTTTTAAAAAAAAAATTATGTTCTGTAAAATTTCAGAAAATTTTTTAATATTAATTAATAATAATTTTTTCTGTGTCATAAATAATCTATTTTTCCGTAAAAAAGTTACAAAATAAGCTTAATTTAAGAAAATGAAAAAAAGAATGTTATCTAGATGTTATAACAACAATTTTATTCCTGGTGTCGAAATGACACCGGCGACAGTTTTAGGATGTCGAGAGGGCCGGGAGTTCTAGTGTTAAAGAAACAAAATGCATTCAGTGTTTATAGATCCGACACATTTAGTAAATTGTTACGTTATTTTGAATATTCAGATGTGCTAGAAATATTTTCGGTATTGAACATTCATTGAAGAAATGTTTGTTTATCCATTATTGTTTGTTTATCCATCATAACGTATATATCATGATTGGAAGAACCAAAATGTATTTTTCTAGATATTTTATAGTTCTGAGACTTTAGTACATTGTCATATTATTCGGAGCATTCAGCTGTGCTAGTAAAATTTTCTTTATTGAAAACTTCAGTGAAGAGGTATTGTTTATTTAATCCGTCTTGTGGTACAGATCATTCAGCTAAAGAACCAAACTATGTTTTTGATTTTTTATAATCATTAGATTTTAGTAGACTGTTATGACATTTTGAGCCATCAGCTGTTCTAGCTAAATTTTTTTTTATTTAACATTCATTGAAGAGATATTGTTTGTATGATTCGTCATTGCGTACATAGTATCCAGTAAAAAAAACCAAAATGTATTTTTCTTGGGTTTCTTTAGATCTGAGACTTTAGCACAATGTGAAGTTATTCTGAGTATCCAACTGTTCCATCAAAACTTTTCCCTATTCAAAATCCATTGAAGATATATTGTTTGTTATCGAAAGGTGACCACAACATCGTTAACAGCGAAGTGTACAACAGACTTTCCAGCGTTGATCCCTTCATGCAACTTTTCATTTTCCATGGTGATAGAAAATAATGTATCCAAATACGAATTTATTGGAAAAATAAGTTTGAAATATTCGTCGAAAATATACTGATTCCAGGCACGTTTCAGTAACAGTTAGATGATTCCAGTGCCTCCCAAACATTAAAATTTCTGCCATGCTTAAGTATAAATCTTAAATAAAAATAAACATTTTCACCTTTTTCAAATGTACATTTTATTACATTTAATTATTATTTCATCACTAGATTCAAATGGTCCTCATTTTAGTTAAAATAATTTTTTTGATTTTTTTTTGAGAATCTGAAACTTGAAAAATCGCAACCAAGTCTCACAATATAATTCTATACGGTGTTATAATTTAATTTGCACAAATTAAAAGGTTCCAATACTTTAAGCAGACAATTTTTACTTTCGTTAGTTACAGATTTATTTCTATAGCTTTTCCTGCCCATAGAAATGTACCTCAACAGACCTGTTGAATTATTCCATATATGCACACAAACTGGGTAAATTTCATTGCTGTAAAGCACAAGTAAAATGCATGTAAAATGTAGATAACGAAATATTTTAACTATGAGATGGTCTACAATCAATATATATATATGAAACGATAACTTTTTATAACAATTAAAGGAAACGCCTATTCAAAATTCTTTTATCGCAATATAATAACTCCCCTCATATTGATTTTGACCTGGGAACAACCAAAATTACCTACTAGTTTTCCCCTAAAGCCACGCGCAGCCAGAGTTACATAACGAAGAAAGTTCGAGAAATTCTGACGAAATCATCACCTCATGGCGTATTGTCAGGTGTCATGATCTGATTCATTAGAAGTTCTAATCACCTATATCCCGGGCGTCAATCGAGGTTTTTC